>JAPFUP010000099.1:0-400673 GCA_030780425.1 Beauveria varroae
CCCCCCCCCCCCCCCCCCGTAGACCAAATTTACGCAGGGCGAACAATGTCGCCAGGCGCGCCAAGCCCACTGGGGCCCGGAGCCAAGCTTTATGCTAGCGCCGTTGAGACTTTGGGACGTGGGTTGTTGAAGGCTTGGGTATTGGACTTGTCTGTAGGATATATTGACTTGTCTCGATGACCTGGATGGGCCGCGGAAAAGGACTTTACTCTGGACAAGCGGCGCGGAATGTCGTGGGCGGGAAGGAGAAGAGCGTGAGGGGCAACGGAGTCAAGCTGGACACGAGAAGAAACCGAAAACTTTCCGGACCGCGTTGACGACGCAGCATCGAGTATTGAAAAAAGTGGTCGTTGTGTGCACTGAAAAAGCGATGAATGGCACAGAATTGAAATGCAGAGGCAGACACTGCAGCAAGCATCGGCATACGGGGTACGGATACGGATAGGTGGGCAGCAATTGGAAAACACTAAAGAATGGTAAGAGCATGTGGTGGAGGTATTGGTAATGAATGATTGAATATTGACAAAGAACTCGGAGAATGATAAAAGAAGGATAAAAACCCAAGAAAGCATAGATTTCGAGAAAAGGTTTGCGGAATCATGATGTGGACAAGGTCTATTCCAGAATCGGAGAGGGACAGTCATATCGTGCAGCATCTGGGTTCAGGGGGGGCGTGTCGTCGAGGTTGGGGGGGTGGCATTGTGGCTGGTGACGACTGACGAGTACCGCTACCAACTAATTTAATGTATATTGCGGGGTTGGACAGTTTGTGAAGAGAAACGAATGAAAAATAAAGACGAGCGGAAATGATGAGCTTGTCGAGGCGGTCATCATTCCGGATGATGCGAGTACAAAGATAGCAAGGGCCAACAATGTAATCCGTAGTCGGCGACTGAAAAGGCCAGAGGGAAAACAGAGGAGATTCGAGGCTGTCAGCAGCCGGCTGCCGCAGGTTGGGCTGGCGTGAGGCTCAAGTAAGAATCAGGGCAGTAAGAGATTTGCTAGTGCATAGAATATCAAGTTTTTTTAGGCCGTATTGGCCCGGTGTTGCAGTGGTGGGAGGCATGCGGCGCCGCAAGAGGCAAGATGGGCGCGATCAAGAAGAGTAGTGTGGCCATGACGTTACAAAAGGCAACAGACTGCAGCAGGTCAAAGATTGCTCAGGATGTAGCTTCGAGACAATGCCAGCACGTAGTAGCACGATGCCCGCAGCCTCTTCGTGAATAGCATACGTCGTGTGTCTTTTGCCGAGCCAAAGGAAGGGTTCGTGTATATAAAATGGAGTGGCTGATGCGTGTGGCTGCGAATGAACACTTGAGACAGCGATGGGCACCGGAATCGACAGTGGGTATAATTAGGTTAGGTAGCAAAATCGTGCCCTAGACTTGCCCTATCCGCTGCCAGCACTGTTCCCAAATAAGGCATCAGATTGCATTCCCGCTGACGGAAGCGCACTAGTGAGCCGCCCTTGAAAAAGTTGAGCCATCGAAATATTGGGGAATAATGGGGAAATGGGATGACGAGCTAGGTTGCTAGGCTGCGTCAGTAGTGGCAGCGGCATGGCTTGCAGGAGGCTCCTTTGGCTGGTGGCTTGCCTTGCCCAGCTTGCTGCTTCATCATTCCCTCATTCCCGCATAACCTCCGATCCACCGCCGAAAGGGCAGCGTAGCCGCCCCATCAAAAAAGTTCGAGACCGAACCAGACTTTGTTCCAGATGATTTGAACATGGAGTTCGAGCAATGACCTCGTGGCTCCCGGTGCATATGCACATATGTAGTAACGGAAGGGAAACGACCGATCGCAAAGACCCTAATAAGCTGATGAGGGCAGAGTAGCTGTCACGTCATGCCGTGTTATCTGTCTCCTCGATACCGCTACTCAACATGAACGACTTCTTGACCGTTGAGAAGCAAGTCAATGTCTTCAAGGAAGCAGGTTGGGTCCCATAGCCGCCGCCGTCGTGAGTGGGTTTGCTTTCGCAATGTGAGCAACCGCCTCGTAGATTCCGTGTGGCGTGACGCGCAGCCATTACCGGTACCCCCCGCCGAGCCTCACCAGCAAAATACTGGACCTTGCACAGTCGTGCAAGTCGCTTCTTCTTCTCTTTCTTCTCCGGTACAGTTCGCCATCGCAAACTGGTGCCACTTGATGGAGCTGCATGAAATCATAGGAGCCACTTGCGGCCCGACACCAGCACACTCTGCACGCTCATCGAGCTCATCAATGGCTGACACGGCATCGCATCGAGATTTAGCTTCAAAGCGCTCTGTCATTCATCATCATGTATGACCTGGCACCTGGCAAGTCACCGCTCATACAGGTTACTGATGACAAGATGGTGGGAGGAGCTTCATGACTTGGTGGGAGGGGATGACAGGGGCGTCTTCTCTCGTCATGGCAGGGAGTGCCTGACTAAAGAGACCAGGCATCGTGAACCTCAGCCTCATACTTTTTCCTCGTGCTTGTGTAATGAACCAGCGCGGTTCTCGGACGTTCCGTTCCTCCCCCTCCCATCGGCAAGCCTCCCACCTACGTTCGTGGCAAGGGGCGAGAATAGAAAAATGAACAAGTCAACAAGATGACGGCGTAGAAAAATGCGGAAAGTTCATGTGCGATGATGAGACATGATGAGCGCTAATAATGGCGGTGTTGTAAAGCTATTAGGCTGGTGATGCATGTTTGGGAGCATCGTGTGTGATTCCTCTTTAGTGGTCGTGATGGAGATGGCAGATTTTTTTATGAGTGACGGAATCTTTTTTTTTTCGGGGCGTGGCGCGAGCTTGGGGGTTGACAGAATTTTCTAGTTTTGCCCGCCAACCCAAGTACGACGCAACACACCTTCTAAATGGGTGCTGTAACACGCTGCAACACGCTTCTATTACGGCGCTTCCATACCTACCTACCTACCTACCTAGGTAAATTTGTAGTAAAGAGGCTGGCGTTTGCTCTTGCCAGACCAGCCGTATTACACGTACCGCAGAAAAATGCATGTTGGCAGCTGGCAGCAGCTGGCAGCAGCCGGCATAACTAGTTAACCATCGTTTGCGTTTGCGTTTGCGCTCTTTCCAGCTGCCAACTGCCAGCTGCCAGTTGCCAGCCCAACCCACGCAAACAGACGAGCCAACCAGAGCTCAGGCCCTGCCAGATGCTGGAGATGCTGGAATTGCTGGAGCTTGACCCTCTCGGGGTCCTTTTTTCGCCCCTCCACACCCCTCCTAGACTTCTGCTACAGACACGCTCCAGTCATTCGAGCGATGTTGTTGCACGCGGCCGTTTCGATCCGACTATGAGCCTCTTTGGCCACCCCCATACCCGTTGTATTAGGTCTTCATTATTTATTTTTTACTTTTCCGTGCTGAATTGCCTTTTCTTTTTGGCCTGTCAAGCTCGTTCTCCAATTTAATCTGGAAAAAGTACCCCTTCGTCCCCTGTCAAGTGACCAGCTTGCCTTCGTGAAAATAAAAAAGAGCTTCTGCCCTCCCACCTTTGCCCGACCTGCTTGCCTACCTATCGCTTGAGACGTCTCGTCGCATCCTCCTCATCACTGCACCACAACCCTCCCACAATACTTGCTCGCTCGTTGATCGGCAGCCGGTGTTTCCTAATATTTAATTCTACCGCCAACTTGACAAGTCGCGCCCTTTGCAGCCTCGCGCTCGGCCATTTGTCATCCACACACGCACGTCATTCACACGGCATCGTCCACCTAGGTATATATCTGGGATCGCCGCACTTACACACGCGCAACTCTCTATACAAGCTCGATCTACCGACAGTGCAAGCAACGCAAACAAATCGCACCCGAAGCGTTTTCATACCGAGTCTACAAGTCTGAAAATTTCTTGAGCAAACCAATACGTAATGCCCGACGCCAATGACCCTACCGGCCGGGCGGCTGCTCGCTCCAAGGCGGTAGCCGCCCTTAAGCCTACTATTGATGTCATAATCGATCGCCATTACAACTCCAAAGTCTACACTTCGGGTTCCGTCGTTGCTGGCCGCGCCATTGTCAAGACGGCACGGGATGTTGCCTTTGACCACTTTGATATTGTCTTCACTGGCATCGCCGCCACACGCCTAGACTTTGTCCAGCAGTACCCCTCACACTCATTCAGACCCTTTCTGAAACTGCGCATGCCCATTTCCGAGGACGATATTCCCGAGGACCGCGTCTTCAAGGCCGGCCGCACTTACAACATACCCTTCCACTTTGTCGTCCCTCACCAGCTCCCCATTGGAGCCTGCAAGCATCAGTGCGACATCGACACTGTTCTCGACCACCACTTGCGCCTGCCCCCGACCATTGGCTTCTGGAGCGCTGACGACCTGGCCCCCGAGATGGCCCAGATTGAGTACGCCGTCAAGGCTCGCGCCGTCAAGCAGGACCGGGACGCTCCAGCCTCCAAGGTTATGGAAGGCCAGCACGTCGTCAAGGTGCTCCCCGCCAGCCCTGAAGATGCGCCTCTTGACATTACGTTTCGCGACGAGCGTTACACCATGAGCAAGACCAAGACGATTCGCAAGAACCTCTTTTCTGCCAAGACGGGCAAATTGACGGCCACCTCGACTCAGCCCGAGGCCGTCATGTTCTCCGCCGATGGCCGCGATGCGTCCATGCCGGTCGCGCATATCAAGCTCGAGTTCGTCCCCGACTCAGTCGACACCGCTCCGCCCAAGATCAACTCGGTCTCGGCCAAGCTGCTATCTACGACCTTCTTCGGCGCTGCCCCCGTCAACTACCTACCTAATCTGGGCCCGCGTACCGCGTATCACAGCAACCCGTGCCTCAACTACACCACGACGAGCAACCTCTTCAACACGCCTGTGGACAAGATCTCTTGGCTGCAGGAAAAAGTTGATGCGGGCCGTCGCGACTCGGGCTACTCAACCTCGCACCTGTCGCCGGACAGCGACGCCGTAGGTAAAAGCAGCGGCAACAAAAAGGCTGCCTCGCCTATCAAGCATGTCGCCAGCCTCGACCTACCCTTCACCATCACCAATACCAACCGCAAGATCTTCTTGCCCACCTTCCACTCGTGCTTAATCTCACGTACCTACGTCCTTCAGCTGTGCGTCAGTGTCGGCCCCACCAACACCACCATGACACTGTCGGTGCCCGTTCAAGTCGGCGTTGAGACGATTTATGACGATCCCCAGGGCGGCGCGCTACCCAGCTTCGAGAGCGTCATCGCCCGTGACCAGGAGGCCGAGGCGGACAGCTACCTCCGCCCGCGCATTCGCCGCGCCGCCTCTGACGACGCACCTCAGACCAACACTCTTTTACCTGGCTACAGCGAGCTGAGCCGTAGAGCGGCCATGCCGGTAGCACCGGTCGCCTAATTTCCATCACGATACCCACGACCTGTTATTCACTGAGAATTTGCTTTCTTGTTCATTATAGCCTTGCTCTAAACCTCAGTCATTTTCTAAGAAGCATTCTAAAGTTTGATTCTAGACTTATCAAGCGTCTATGTGGGAAATGTAAAATGTATAGACATTGCGAGCGTTGTCTTTTTTCTAGGTATTAGTCATTCTGAAGGTTACACAACATATACATAGATATACTCGGTAATATAGTTACAAACATACTGGCTCTTAGAAGAGCAGTTTTCCACACTTTCAATTCTGCAATCACGACATGGTCAAATTCTCTAGACTTCAAGATGGCAGCATCGAGTTTTGAAATACGCATCAGCCCGCTAGATCCATCGTGTCATTGCCGATCCATGCAAGTAGCTGAACGGTTCGGACCCGGCTGCGAGGCGTGGCAGCTGTGCGGCACGTGATTGGCTGTCGGGCACTTCCTCAGGAGTTGGGCGGCCTGGTTCGCCGCTAAAAATAAAGTGCCGTCGGGCTGCCAATTGCTGGTTGGCCCCCCCCTTTCTTTCCACCTGGTTGTGTGCCGGCAGCCTCTTCGTGCAGTGCTTGGGAGGGACCAAAAGTCCACTGTAAATGCTTAGCTACAGCGATCTGCTCAGCCTAGAAAAAAAGTCAAACAGTGCCAATTGACTGTCCGTTGCGGTGGGACCTCACATTCCTTCCCCCATCGTTCAATCGGCCCCCTTGCACCCTGTATCGCTCATCAAGCCAGATGGATGGCATTTGTTCATTTAGCGTTAGCTTTATTTCTCAACCCTTTTCTTTTTGTTCTCTCTCTTCCGTGACACGGTTTGACGATCTATTCGACGCCACCCTTATTCCATCCAACTCAGCATTGTAGAGACGCCTTCTTCAGTTGTGCCGCCTCCTTACACCCCGAGCTCCCCTCGTATTCACCCTTGTCGATCCTCCGCGGCCATTAGTGCCCATTACACTCGTTTTCACCACCAATTCCAACCACAGCTCCTATTCGAGCTGCTTGCAAGGGGAATAAATTTTGATGACTGATTGAAGATTATCTGTGTGCCATCGACTTCGATCCGACACATCTATAATTCGTGATCGTCTCTGCCGCAGTCATTCTTGACTCCGAAGCAGCCGAGCCCAATATTCTCTACCCCGTGTCACACGACCTGACAATTTGATTGTGCACCATGGTCAGGCTACGAGCTTCTGGCCTTGGTGGCCTGGCATCTCTGTTGCTACTGTCTTCTGTAGATGCCTTTTACATCCCAGGTATGTCACACCTTGCGCGAGGCCGCGCCTCTTCTTCCCGGTGCCCAGGTCGCGGCTAACTTGGAGCTAGGGTACTCGATTAAAAGCTACAAAACTGGCGAGCCGGTGCCTCTTATGGTCAACAAGGCCTACTCCGACAGCACTCAGCTTCAGTATGCGTACTACGATCTCCCATTTGTCTGCCCTCCATCGGAACATCCCAAATCTCTCGGTGGGCTGCTCAGCGGCAAGAACGTGCCCCTCAACCTCGGCGAAGTCCTCCGTGGCGATCGAATCCGAACGTCCGACATTGAGTTAATTGTGAACAAGGAGACGCATTGCAAAGCTCTTTGCACGAAGGAGCTCAACGCAGACGACCTGCGGCGCGCCAAGGAGATGATCCGTGATACCTACGTGACCGAGTGGATCGTCGATAACCTGCCCGGTGCCACAAGCTACGTCAGTGTCGACAAGACACGAAAGTACTATGCTTCGGGGTTCAAGCTTGGCTACAGCGAATTGTCTCCCTCGACTGGGCAAACCCGCTACTACCTGAACAACCATCACACGATTGTCATTCGTTATCGCAAGGCCCCTGGCAAGGCTGGCGACCGTGGCGAGAACATTGTGGTTGGCTTCGAGGTCTATCCCAAGAGCATTGGCAATGGAAGCAAACGCGACGCCGAGGGCTGTCCCGTCGACTTGCAGCATGTTGAGCACGCACTAGAGCTCCACATGGGACCTAACACGACCACAGAGACCGCGCCGCGTTATGGCGACGAAACGTTGCTGCAGACCGAGCGACGATCTTTCGATGACAATAGTGAGTCTGGCACTCTAACTGTCCCGTACACATACTCGGTATACTTTAGAGAAGACAACACGATCGAGTGGTCCCACCGCTGGGATTTGTACTTTGTCAACCAGGAGGATGGTGCGCGCATTCACTGGCTTGCTATTGTCAACTCCCTCATCATCTGCGGCATGTTGACCGCCATTGTCATGGTCATTTTTGCGCGCACCGTCAACTCGGACATCAAAGGCTATAAGGAGACGATGGAGAGCAAGTCTCGTGGCAAGCGGGTCAAGAAAGACGTGCCCTCGGGATTATTGGACCAAGGGGGCGATGGTATGGATGCCGATCTCTCTGATACTGAAGAGGCTTTGGAAGATGCTACGGGCTGGAAACAGCTGCACACCGACGTTTTTCGAGCACCTCAGCGTGGCTATTTGCTCGCGCCACTCGTGGGATCCGGCATGCAGCTCCTCTTCATGGCCATGGGGCTGGTATTACTCGGCGCTCTGGGATTCCTTAACCCAAGTTTTCGTGGTGGTTTCATCAGTGTTGGTGTGGGCTTATTCGTATTTGCGGGCGTCTTTTCTGGCTACTTTTCCGCGCGCGTGTTCAAGAGCTTTGATGGCAAAGACTATCACAAGAATGCCATGGTGACGGCGCTGCTGTTTCCTGGGCTAATGTTTGGGCTCGTATTTATTGTGAATTTGTTTGTCTGGGCGCAGGCCTCCAGCACGGCCATTCCGTTTGGCTCGCTTGTTCTGATTGTGGTCCTGTGGCTCTGCTTCCAGGTGCCGCTGGTGTACGCCGGCGCATACTACGGCTTCGTCAAGGCTGGCGGGTGGCAGCATCCCACCAGAACCACGACTGTTCCTCGTCAGCTGCCGAATCACGCATGGTACAGCAAGTCGATGCAGGCGGTGCTCCTGGCGGGCTTGATTCCATTTGCCGTCATCTTCATCGAGCTGCTTTTCGTGTTTCAGTCACTGTGGCAGAACAAGAGTGGCTACTACTACATGTTTGGCTTCCTTGCAGTCGTGTCGGTGATTCTGGTCGTGACGATTGCTGAGGTGACGGTCGTGACCATTTACATACAGCTGTGCTCGGAAAACTACCACTGGTGGTGGCAGTCATTCTTCGTGGGCGGCAGCAGCGCCGTCTGGATCTTTGCATACTCTGTGTGGTATTACATGTTTAAGCTGCACATTACAGGATTTGTGGGCAGCATGCTCTTTTTTATATACACGTTGATTGCGTGCTGCGTGTACGGTCTCTTGACGGGCACGATTGGCTTTTTGAGCGCCTATGCATTTGTTAGGCGGATATACAGGTATGTTGACCCAGGCAATAACGATGATTTGATCATGTACTTACTGTGCTGCAGCGCCATCAAGGTCGACTAAGCAATCAGCGCTTGGCGACTCGCTCATCTTTACGAACCGGAACGACTTTAGAAACTGGGGTCTCTGGATGTTTTCAGTTTACACGGCGTATCAAGGGCATAACTTTTTTTTTTCAGTGTTTCTTGCGAGAGGAGGAGGCAACAAGCCTTACCGCGCCGGGCAATTTCTCCCATTTAGATATCTATTTATACACTCCTTGCTTAGCGAATATTTGAGCAACTCCTTTCTACTCGTTCTCTTGCCCAGCTGATCGATTTTCAGGTCTACGCAACCGGTCGTCCATCCCACACCTTCCTTCCCCACACACTGCAAACTATGACTAGACGAGCCCCAAGGCTGTTCGGAACCCCCATTCCGCGCATCCCATTTTTCAACTATTGACCATTGGCTTTTCGTATTTACGCCCTGCGGTGACACTTTTGACACTCGATGGACATTTCCCCCACCCTGCTGCTGTTTGCGTGACTCGGTCAATTGACAATCTAGATTTTCTTTGCTTTGAGCTGCGTGGTATTTAGGCTCAAGTTCTGTCGTGCACCAAACCGCGCACCACCGCAACGACAAGTTATGGATATCGACGAGTATAGAAAGCAGGCCAAAAAGGCTGTCGACGAAAGTATGTGAAGCGAATCAGCCCCTGGTCTTTGTTTCTTTTTCTGCACGTCCCTGGCAGCACAGCAGCTGCCCGATCTCGCTGCACCACCGCCTCTTGTTTCCTGCCCCTCCCCCACACCCGTCACCACCCCGCGCCCACGAACCGCACTTGCCTGTTCTGCTCATAAACCCAGGCTAACCAGTTGTCTTTTCCCGTCTCTGCAGTCGCCGACTACTATGAATCAATCCCGTCGCGTCCCGTCCTCGCTGATGTCTCCCCCGGCTACCTCCGGCCGCTCCTCCCCGACGCTGCGCCGTTTGAGGGCGAGTCGATGGACGCCATTACCGCGGACATCCAGTCCAAGATCCTCCCCGGCATCACGCACTGGGCGCACCCGGGCTTCATGGCGTTTTTTGCGTGCACGGCCAGCCACCCGGCCAACATTGCCGAGATGTGGTCCAACGCCTTCAACGGCGCCCACTTCAACTGGATCTGCTCCCCGGCCGTCACCGAGCTCGAGACGGTCGTCCTCGACTGGCTTGCCAAAGCCCTCGCGCTCCCCGAGTGCTTCCTGAGCGGCGGCCCGACGCACGGAGGTGGTGTGCTCCATGGCAGCGCGTCCGAGGCGATTGTCACGGTCATGGTCGCGGCGAGGGACAAGTATCTGGCGCAGGTGACGGCGCACCTGCCAGAGGGCGAGGACAAGGAGGAGCAGACGTGGCGGCACAGGAGCAAGCTGGTCGCGCTGGGCAGCGCGGGCGCGCACTCGAGCACCAAAAAGGCGGCGCAGGTGCTGGGCGTCAGGTTTGACACGGTGCCGGTCGATGAGGAGAGCGGGTATGCGATGACAGGTGAGGCACTGGCCACCAAGCTCGCGCAGCTGCGCGACAAGGGCCTCGAGCCGTTTTACCTCACGGCGACGTTTGGCACGACCGACGTTTGCGCCGTCGACGACTTTGCAGGAATTGCCGCGACGCTGGCCGCCGACAATAGCAAGAGCAAGAGCAACAGCAATGGCACCACCAGCAGCAACGGTGATGCTGCTGCTGCTGCTGCGCCCCGTGGCGAGGTCTGGGTGCACGTCGACGGCGCCTTTGCCGGCTCCGCGCTGCTGCTCCCCGAGTACCAGAACCTGACGCCTCCCTTCGCCTCCTTTCATTCCTTCAACTTCAACCCGCACAAGTGGCTCCTCACCACCTTTGACTGCTCCGCCGTGTGGGTGCGGTCTCGCGCCGACCTCATCACCGCGCTCAGCATCAAGCCCGCCTACCTCCGCAACGAGTTCAGCGACTCGGACCTCGTCACCGACTACCGCGACTGGCAGATCCCGCTCGGCCGCCGCTTCCGCTCCCTCAAGCTCTGGTTCGTGCTGCGCAGCTACGGCATCGCCGGCCTGCGCGCACACGTCGCCCGCGGCATCGCACTCGGCCAGTCGCTCGACGACAAGCTGGCCGCGCGACCGGACCTCTTTACGCTGTTTACGCGCGCCAGGTTTGCCTTGGTCTCGTTTCGCGTCGTCGGCGCCGACGAGCAGGAGAGAAACGCGCGCACCGAGACACTCTACGAGACGCTCAACGCGTCGGGCAAGGTGTATTTGACAAGTACGGTGGTTAATGGAAAGTTTGCGATTCGCGTGTCTACGAGCACGGCAGCGGTCCGCGAGGAGCACGTCCAGGCCACGTTTGACTTGATTGTCAGGGAGACGGAGGCGCTACTGGCCAAGGTATAGACTACAGTGACAGGCTGGAGAATGAGGCACGAGATGTAAATCTCGCGGAGTTTCTTTTGTATATAGATGGCAAGAAACAGTGCATGCTGATGAGACGTGAATCGCGTTGCGTCACTTTACATCAAACCGAGTATCAAGATGACGAGTCCAACATTGCGTGTATTCAATGGGCGCGAACTGTTTAATATGCAGTAATATTTATGCATTCGCTTGTATCTATCTTTATATCTATATGCTTGCTCTTCTGCGTGCAGTCGTGCGCCGCATGGACTGCTTTGCTTCCGCTTCCTCGGACAGCGGCAGCTTGCCCTGCTCGCGCAGCTTCTTCATAAAGTCCTGGCCGTACTTGTATCCGAGACGGTACAGCTCGTCAAACTTGGCAAAGTCGAGGGTCCCGTATGCCTCAATCGGAGGTCGCATGTAAATGCAGCCCTCGATTTGCTTGGCGCTCTCGAGCGCATCGATGCTCGAGACGTAGGCAAGGCGCGCCTGGATCTCGGCCAGCGTCGGCGGGTTGGGGTGCGACGAGAACGGGTTCCAGCGATTGAAAAATGCCCACATGCCCGACAGGGAGTCGCCATAAGTCTGTGGTGTGTCGTCATCAACGGCACCAACGTCAATAGCAAAGATGCTCGAGACACCGAGCCCCCTCATGTGCGAGACAGTTAAATTGTCGACGTAGCCACCATCGAGTAGCATACTGCCTTCGTCGCACAAAGGCGGAAGCAGGCCAGCAAGAGACATGGAGGCGCGAATATAACGCCAAGCGTATCCGCTGGTATGGAACTCGTTTCGACTCTTTGTAATGTTGGTGGTATTACAGTAGAATTCGAGCCAAAAGTCTTCAATCTGGGTTTTGCCAAAAGCCTTGAAGATACCTCGGTTGAACTCGTGGCCAGTGGTATAGGAAGCAGAGGGGTAGGTTAAGTCAAGTGCAAAACGCCATAGACTTGCCATGCGGCCAGCAAATTTCTTCGCGAGGCCAAACATGGGCACCACATCGGCATGGCGTGCGTACAAGGCTCCTACGAATGAGCCTATGGATGTGCCACCCACAATATCAATGGGAATACCTGCTTCCTCGATTGCTCGAATGATGCCTATGTGAGCAATACCACGCGCTCCACCACCGCCGAGAACCAAACCGATAGACTTGCCGCAGAGTCGACGAGCCAGGCGATGAAAATCACTCTTCATTGGCGAATCAGGGATGTAATAGCGCTGAGCCTTCTTTGTCGTATATTTTTGAATCTCAATTTGCAAGATTTGCAGCTGTTGCTTGAGCGTTTGGCCGAGCTTCTTCGAAGTCGGAATAACCCTGACCTCGTTGTTTGTAAAAGCCATCTGGATGTGGAAATGGCCGCCGTTGATCCACATACGGTTTCGTAGCCAGGACCTAGTCAGGCCAGGTTTTGAATAGCGTTCTGCATGTAGTAATACCAACGATTTCCAGGCGGTCGACTTCATGCCGAGCATGAATCGCTCATACTCGCCCATTTCGGGCGACCCTACCGCCAAGCCAACTAACAGAATGCTGTCGGCCTGTGCGATACAGGATTGCGTCCAGGGTGAATTAACGCTGGTGTCTATTGAGACGTTAGCTTCTGTCAAATCCTGGATTCCGAGGTTTGTAGAGTGTAGTAGTCAATCGTGTCAGGAAAAAATTAGAGTTTAAAGAACCATCAACGGCGGTGCCTTTGGCTTTGGATTGCTCATCATTCGATTGAGAGAAAGCGTGTAAGAGTAAAAAGAAAAAGTCTTACCGGCAACATAAACCACAAGTCCATACTTTTCTTCCAAATCGGCCAAGTACTGAGACAGTCGTAGTTTTCCAATCTTGCTGAAAGCATGCTTGCCCAAATGGTTCAGAATGGCGGCTTGGTTGAGTGAGGTAGCACCATTCGGCATACCCATTTGAGAAAGCGCGTTCATGAGGTGACTGCCAAAATCAACCACAGGTACACCTGCAGTAATTGGCAGGATTGCGACAGTCCGCAGATTCATCGTAGATTTACCGTGATTTCGAATGGAGCCAGAGCCAGCGTCGGCACCAAATACACTCGATGGGTCATCCACCATGGCCCTCATACGAGCCGCTATGATTTTTGAAATCTTGATAGTGATGTTGGGATGCTCTTGTGCGAGACTGTTGAACAGCGTCCGTGGAAATTTGACGATCTCGGTGTCTCGAATTGCGTGCAGGGTTCCAGAGCGAGCCGTTTCTGTGAGCACTTCGAGCTCACCAACACTTTCACCTTGACCGTACTCGGCTTTTGCCTCGACACCGCCATCCTTCCTCTCTTCGACAAGTCGAAGTCGACCGTTCAAGACCACGTAGATAGCCTCGCTCTCGTCGCCGTTGTGAAATATGACCTGGCCTGCATTGACTTGTACCCATTCCAGGGCGAAATCAATGTGCAAGATGAGACGTGGCAGGATGCTAGTCAACCTCTTTGCCATGGTGAGTAGAATGATCGGATACTTGTCGATAATTCTCTCCAATGACGCACGGGGAAGGAAGCCAACATAAACGTCGGTTTTTGCCACTACATCAATGTAGGAGCGGTAAGACGAGACACCGCCGATATATCCAGCAATGCAACCGGGCTTGACCAAAGCAACGCTGCGGCGACGAGCAGCGTGTTTTGGGGCTTCTGGACGATCGTGGCTCCCGCCGCTACTAGGCCTGTCTGGACTTTTCGTCTCTGGTGTTTTGGGTCGGGTCTTGTGCAGGATATCACGGGAAGTTTCCTTGCTAACGCCAATATCCAGAAAACCGTCGACAACATAATATATGCCGGGAGTTCTCTCTCCTTGTTGAATTAGGACAGACCCTTTTGGAAAGAAGACGATTTCCATTTCATTCTTCATCTCTTGCGAGAGCAGATAAGCACTCGGGGTCCCATGTAACCCCATGTTACTAGAGGTAACAGATTCCGCTTCGCCATCAATCGACGTCTCGAATGGGCCCATAAACCCAAAAGCATTGCTCGCAAAAGCCGTCCGTGCCCGCCGTTGGTCCATGTAACCTATACGTGGAGATGCTTCTATCGATTCCGGCTCTCTAGAGGTTGTACCACCGTGATCGAGACCAAGAGTCTTGAAGATGCACTCGAGAATGCAAGTGCGGAACAGGTCATCTTCTTCAGCAAGGTCGCGTGGGTCGACGGATATTCTTGCATGCTTCTCGGAATCAAAGGGATTGAAAGACTGTTGAGCAAGCGGTGTTTTGGGGTCTAAGCCCGACGGGGTTTGAACGCTTCGAGCCTGATGAATATTGGCTAGAAGGTCACCAGGTTGTGGCTTATTGTGGCGAGAGGAACGTTCGTGTGGCGAACCAACATTGCTAGACATGGACGAAGTGCGCTGCTTAGATAGGGCGTGCATCACCGCCTCTTTGCGGAGGGCTGTATTTGAACGTCGCCCGCGACTGACGGTAGAGTTGTGTAATGCAATACCCTTCGATTCTTGGCCATCCTTCATTCGTTCTCTCTCGCGCTTGAACTTTTCCTTTAATCGCGAGAGAGCGTCTCCACGCAAAATATTGGGGAGTTGACAGGAAGTGTATTTGAGAATATTCTTCTCTGTCTGAAGAACTTCACCGGTCAAGCCTAGGTAATTGAAGGCGTGTGCGAGGGTGACACGATGAAATCGTGAAAGAATAACCTGGACTATGTGGGCCGTGGCTTTGGGATAAATCTTGATGAGCCTTCGGAATGCCTGAGCAGGTATGATTGCAATTGTGGTGTCCACTGTCGCTCGGGCAATGATGTCCGGATGAACAGACTGCGAGACACGGCGCTTCAGTGCCCTGGGTCGCTGCGGTGGTTGGTGAATGGTAGGCACTGCATCGTTGAGAGACATAGGGGGTATATTGGGGCCAGTAACTCCGTGCGACGCCTGCGGCGGTGCGTCGCGGTCAGGCACAATAATATGCCTGCCAGACCTAGCATTGAGGTTTGGAGTATTTGGCATTGATGCTGGCACGAAAGGGCCGGTTTCAGTGCCTTCTTCCTCATCCACGACTGTCAACTTGACATCCTCAGTAAAGAGCGACATGATGGAAAATAACGAAGACATGGGCGCGCCATTCTTGACTTCCGTCAGAAGATGATACTGTTGCTGACCCCGGGCCATGTATTCTTCGTCTTCGGAGGAGCCATGGTAAGACTGATCGGCTGACGAGTAGCCAGAATGGCGGGCATCTTGGCCGGTCTTGACAAAGATATCCACCAGGCCGTCGACAACAATGCAGAAGCCCTTTTCTTCTTCCAAGTTGATCGTCTCTCCTGCAATCAGTTTCCTGGTTTGCATGCTCCGGGTCAATTCATGAAAAACGGGTCTCTCGAGATAACCAAATATCTTAATGGCGCTAAGAAACTCGTCTAGATAGTTGGAGAGCCCCGATTTCATGCCTTCCTCGTGGGTATCAGGGAAGAGATCGATGTCTGGCTCCTTGCGTTGAGGCTCGGGCGGTAGTCGCGAGTACATGTTGAGGATGCGATATCTCACCACCCAGCTAACTGCTGAAGCAATTGCTACCAATATGAAGATGCTGCAAGGCGTTAGAACTGGCACAAGTCGAGAGGTGTTCAATACGCACAGTGTGGTAGCATTCATCGTCACCGTCCAGCTTGCAGAAAGTAGCGCGTAGAGCAGGCTGGGAATAGTGATGGTAACGATGCGGGCGGACCAGTAGAGGGCCATGGATACGAGGTTGATCAAGCTGAGGACAATCCAGCCAAGGATGCCGAACCAGCCGAAGCTTGCCTTGGAGACCTCCTCAACGGCCGAAGTGCTCATGACGGGTATGTCGACAGTGAGACTGCCCGCCAGAGTGGCAGCAGTTGACAGGTCGGACGCCATGACTGGTTATGAGCTCTGGCGCGGTGGCAGGGCATCGTGCAGGTTGGCGTGCCAGTCAGCGAAAAAGCTGCGGGCAGAAGTAGAGCTGAGCAGATTTTTGCGTGGGTAAGGGAAAATTAGTGTGGAAGAGCTTTTGGCAGCTGGAATTTCTAGTTAGCGGAGTCTAGCGTAGCTCAGCCCGAGGTTTCGCCGCTACAGCGCAAGGCCCACCCAAAAGTTGGGGCGGCTTTTGGAGGGGCACACGCTGTAATCCTACCTACCTTAGTAAAAGCAAGCTCGACGGTTTGACCTTTAAGAGCTACAGTCCAAGGCATCGCGAGCCTTGAGAACAGCCCCAAAAAGAAGCAGGCGTCAAAAGATCCGAGACATCCCGATGCCCTTTGCTCAGCTCGTGCTAGGTAGCCCAGGCTCGGGCAAGAGCACCTACTGCGATGGCAGTACGTCATGGTCACCACCACCTGCATCACCATGTCGGGTACTAACTCGGCGACAGTGCACCAGTTCATGGGCGCAATCGGCCGCGCATGCTCCGTCGTGAATCTTGACCCAGCAAATGACCACACCAACTACCATTGTGCTCTCGATATCCGGAGCCTCGTCAAGCTCGAAGACATTATGCGAGAGGACAGACTCGGTCCCAACGGCGGCATTCTCTACGCCCTCGAAGAGCTGGAGCACAACTACGAATGGTTGGAAGAGGGCTTGAAGGAATTTGATCAAGACTATATTTTATTCGACTGCCCTGGCCAAGTTGAGCTATATACACATCACAACTCTTTACGAAACATAATCTTCAAATTACAGAAAAACGGCTTCCGAGTAAGTTACGTCGACATTCATTCAATGATGCTTGAGCTAATGCTGTCAAGTTTGTTGCCGTCCACCTCTCCGATTCTATCTGCCTCAGCCAACCCTCCCTATACGTGTCCAATGTTCTACTTTCCCTTCGCGCCATGATTCAAATGGATATGCCGCACGTCAACGTTCTCTCCAAGATTGACAAAGTTGCCTCATATGACGAGCTCCCTTTCAACCTCGAATACTACACAGACGTTGATGACCTCACGTATCTGACTCCCTATCTCGAGGCCGAATCTCCCGCGCTGCGAAGCGACAAGTTTGGAAAATTGAACGAGGCCATTGCAAACATGATTGAAAGCTATGGCCTGGTGCGGTACGAAGTGCTGGCAATTGAGAATAAGAAAAGCGTGACACATCTTCTCCGAATTATAGATAGAGCCGGCGGGTATGTCTTTGGCAGCGCCGAGGGTGCAAACGACACCGTGTGGGCAGTGACAATGCGGAATGAGGCATCCTTGATGGACGTCCAGGATGTCCAGGAGCGATGGATAGATCAGAAGGACGAATATGACCGGATGGAACAGGAGGCGGAGGAGGAGGCCCGCCGCGAGCAGGAACAACAGGCCATGGACATGGATGTACAGCCGCCGCAACCGTCGGCGCCAAGTAACCCCGAGATGGACCCAGACTTTGGGGATATGTCGGTCCCAGCTGATAGTGGCATCAAAGTAGTCAGAAAACAATGATACCCCGTCAGCCGTCGTCGCTGACCATTTCCACATCCTCATCCTCTACTTGAACCTCTTCTTCATCTTCCGTGTGGTTGTCGACTGACTCGACAGGTAAAAATGCACTGAGGGCATCGCCGTCTTTGGCTGCTAATATCAGAGCCCGTGCCTGACGAATTGCTTCTTCCTCAGCTTTTCGTATGGTGCCGCTCACTCGCACGACACGAAACATACATGGGCGTCCATCCTTGACCGGGACATGGTCCATGAGGGTGAGCGCGGCCCATAGCATGCGGTAGTGCTCCCTGTGGCATTTTAAAATGATGGTTGACGTGGCCAGGGACAAGTATTTAACTGATTGGTTATCAGAGATGATGGACTGCGGTGCTGCGCGCATCTTTATATACGTACCTGCGAGGTTTCCGCCAAGAGCGCCCAAGCCATGGTCTCCAAAGAGCAGAGAGACGTCATTGCGAATAGCTTTTAAAAGGAGCTGAGCCGTAAGATTTTCCACTGTGGGTTGATGCTGCACCACAAAGGATGGCACGGCAGACTTGTGCTTGTTGGAGGACTCGGGCGGATAGAGTATGTTGACGAGAAGATATCTTTCCTTTATCCGTACCATGATGGTGACTTGAGGGATTTCTGCTTCTTGCTAGAGGTTGGTGGTGAGATGGGAGTTGCTGGATGTGCGAATGCAGGGACACTCAGTCGCTGTGGATTTTTTTTTTTTGGTTACACCGACCAACCCCCACCGCAGGTACTTCACTCTGCATCTTTGGACGGCGAGAAGACCAGATCATGGCGGCACAGCGGCCTACATGTAAAACTTGAAAGTCTACATTGGTAAAATGATAAACCATACAATTAACAACAACTCTCGTTCGAGCTATCCTTTATTGTGGTGCTATTTTTAACTCTTCTTTCTTGGCACTGTTGCCAACGCCTCGCCGCTCTAGGAACCCTTGTATATCTATAAAGTCATATCTATAAAGTCTACGATCCTGAGCGAGGGGCGATTCCCACTCCGTCATATAGCAGCGTGTTTCCGTATGGCCTTTTAGTCCTTCCAAAAAGTCGCTGCTGGCACGGCAAAGAAGCTTCTATTAAAGGTAAGCCATATACATACGACAGTGATATGTCATATACGACAGTAATAAATGGCCGAAATGACAGCACTCCCTACTCTCAAGTATGCATTCCAACGTTCCCAATATATACTATCCGTCCAGGATTCCTAACTGGAAGATAGTACGTCGCGCGTAGTGTGTGATTCAACTGAAATTGCCACTGTTGAGCCATTGGCCCCCCCAAGCCGAGCGGCCTGGGTTTACCCATTGGTTTCAGATGTGCTTCTCTGTTGATCCCCGCCACCGCATCCCTGGGGTGCATTCCTTTTCCGTCACTGGCCCGTCGAAACACTTCGAAGTTTGCCACGGCGTCTTCATGCCCGGCTTCATCTATCCGAGCACTTCGCACCTCATGCGTTGTGTCGAGCGTGTATCTTGTCACAGCAGCCTCGGACGGCGTAGCTGACGTGCTAGCGCTTTGCGCGGCCAACTTGGCGGCTCGCCTTTCTCCTTTTCCTGGTCCCTTGCCCACGAGACGGAGATTCTCAGCCTCGCCAGTAAACTCGTGTCTGATTTCCTGCATTTCCGTCACCGCACCAAGGCTCTCGCGCATTCCCTTTACCACACCAGCGCCCTCACGCATCCCCTTCAGGCCTCGGACCGCTGATTTGCCTGCTACACCGAGCACTTTGCCCGCGCCTTCACCAACAACCCCGCCAATCAACGAGTACAAGGCATCAGTGCCGACGCTCTTCCAAGTCGGAGTATGTCCCGTTGCTTGGTCATACATGGCGCCCGTCATGACATCAGAGGCCAGACCGCAAGCTATGCCAAGTCCTGCTTCTATTGCGAATTCGGCGCCTCCAGTGAGCACGCCGACTGCAATACCGACCGCTATTCCGGCAACAGCGATTGCCAAATCGCGCCAAGTAAACTTGATGCCAAAAAGGCTAAAGTGGCCGCTTGGATCAATATTGTTGATTGAATCACTAAAGCAGTACCCGTAAGGATTGATCTCGCCAGATTGGAAGGGGCTCCACGAATCCGGGGAATGAAAGTGCATCAGTACAGGGTTGTACACGCGGTAGCCGTTGCCGAGATGATACCATCCGGTAACGGGGTCGCACCACTGGCCATTGAAGCCGATTGACGGCCTTTTGTCTGCAGCTTCCGCACTGTAACCGTACGGGGTGTACTGCCGGCTGTAGTGTGATTCAGACTCGTCACTGTTGATCCAAGCAGTGACAGAGGCATGCATATCCGACGCCCATATCTGTGTCTGAGTGTTTCTCGTTCCCTTCTGAACAGACTGTCCCCAGTAACATGTACCATCCGAGACAAAACTTACGCGATCATTGCCCGATGTATAGCCTACCAGAGTGTTTCCACGGTAATGGAGATAATACTCGTTCTCCCCAGGTACCAGCTGGCAAACCAGTTTCCCTGACGCATCATAGCGGTACTCGCTCAGGACCCGGGACTGCGAATCGCGTAGAGTTGAGGTGACCTGTGGAGTCGTATTCGAGCTTGTTCCCCTTTTCATCTCTTATCAAACAACCGTTCTGGTCATACTCGAGATCAATCTTGGCGGGATAGTTGTGGTGTGAATTCGTAATGCCTATGACTTGCCCAGGGTCTTGATGGGCATAGGTGTACCTTTTCACATTCTTGCCACCATTCTGGAAAACAGTAGTAATGTCAACCAAATTGTGAAAAGGCCCAAAGGTGAAAGACTGCTGCCGAATCTGGTTGCCTAGCTCGTCGGTGGGTGATTGGCGACCCTGACATTCAAAATTCACTAGGCGATCTAGCACGTCGTATGTGAATGCTTCCTTCTTCTAGTAGCAACTCACCGTCACCGTTTTCTAGACGGCGCAACGCAAGATGGCTGGTTTGAAGGTAGGTCTGGGTGAGTTGATGAAGTAGCTTGCTTCCTTTTGTGACGCTCCTGCCTACCTCACGGCTGAAATTATCATAAGTGAGATGTGTGGTCAAGCTGTTGTTGGCCCCATATTGTACGCAAGTTTCTACCAAGCGTTGTACTTGGTCATAGGCAAAAGTAATGGACAATGGGCCCTGGGTTAATTGCCGCGGTTTTCCGTCGGTGGTGTATTGGATCTCGAGTTTCTCTCCATGGCCATTGGTATACCCTTGCATTTTGCCAGCCATTGAATAGAACGACTCGGTAGAGAACCTCGGCCCATTCTCGATGTCAAGGCTCACTTTATCAACCAAGCCGGAGGGCAGATGCGTGAGATCAGTCGTACTGTAAAGGTTCTCGAGCTTCACAGGTGCGACTGTTTGAGCATCATACTGGATAGTTTCAGCGACATCCTTGCTCGTGAGAGCCATGAGCGCGTAGTCCAGTTGTGGCTCGTGGGAAAGTCGACGCACGTCTCTCTCTGGCGTAGTAGTTATGGACGGCGCCGGTGTGCAGCCTTCGAACGACTGGGCCGTGGCTCCTCCACCAACTTCATGTAGAGTGATCCGCCCCAATCCGTCGATTAACTGCTTTCCAACGCAGTGATTGTTTGTGTCTATCGACGTTGGCCAAATGGATGAGCTCTGGACTGCATACGTAGTATTGACGACCTGGCCGTCCTGCCGAAATTTTTGAGTGACACGATCGAAGCAGTCCAACTTGTACTGCGTAGCTCGGTTCAGGGGATCTTTTTGTATGACCAAGCGACCCAACCCGTCATAGCCATATGCTGTTGTGCCATACACTGACCCGTCAATCTTGTAGATGACAGTCTCAATCGGGAGCCCAAAGTCATTAAACTTGAATTCAGTTTTGCATTGGCCCTCGATTCCTTCAACATGTGTTGGGCCAATTGGGTCTGTCAAGAATAAAGTAGTGAGTCAATCACTCTCATGTACTCGACATGTCTGGCCCCAGTCATCGTACTCCAGTGATTGACGTAGCTGCTGCTCTTATGGCTCGCCTTTCGTTCGCAGCCAATCGCTGTCCACCACTTCTACACATTGAACAATGTTGTTATAGCTGCGCTCCTGCACAGTACGGAAGGTGCTGTTGGAGACACTGCCGTCGGCGTCGGCATCCTGCCTATCGACCTTGCATATGCGCTCCAACCCATCTGTGATGTAGCGTGTCTACAGGCCCTTGGCGTCCTTTGTCATTACGCAATATCTAATGTCGCCTTGCAGGAGACTGTACCGATGCTCTTCACTTGCTCGATATGATGTATTGGACGATAGAGCTTCTTTGGTCAGCTGGCCAATCTCATCACACTCAAAGTCTGTTCGAACACCTGCAATACTCTTGTGGGTATAAGCAAGACCCGATAGCGTTGACAAGTGTGTTATTGCTTCGGCTGCATATCCGTCGTAGCTTTTAGTAGTAACTGTACGCCTCATACTATCTGAGTCAGGATAGTCGTACTAACTCAATAGTGCTATAGTGATGAGATTTGAGCAATTTGTAGAACCAGACCCAAAACCTCGACGGTCGACAGCTGACGTTGACACGCTGCAAAAGACCAAAGAATCTTTTTTAGAAGATAAAAGAGCCATAAAGGCACATACGGCGCTTAGATGAAAATAAAGCTAAAGAAGAATGGGCAAATGCGGTCAAACTTTTGTGGCGAGCGTATGGTTGACGCCCGACGACTTGCTGGCAATTAATATCTACGCTATGGCAACTTCGCTTGTAATTAAGCTTTTCAGAATGAGTACCACATCAAATAAACCCCTGGATCATAAGAGTGGCGTACGCCATGCCGCTTGTGATGAGGAAAGAGATAAAGCTTGTGGCTCCTGCTTCAACTACAAAATGTCGACATTCCCCCTCACCCACCACGTCACATCACCCATCACATTACCCCCCGACCACTTACTCATCGCATTGCCTGTGACTCATCAACTATCATCCATATCCATGAACCGTCAACTTAGCTATCATTTTCCAAGGATAGTCTCTCAAACATTGTCTATCAACCGCTATCTACCACCCGCAATACGGCAAGAATACCATGGATCTCTTGAGTGCTTGCGAAAGCCTCGCAGCCAATATTCTCGAGCACGATGCTCCCGAAATGTCTGATATCTACATTGCTGAGTCCGACATTGAGCACTGGATGAAGACATTTAGTTTGACGCGCGCTGAAGCTGTCGAGGAAATCAGTAATTGGCGCTCAGATTACAGCCGCGACTCCCTCTCTCAAGCCGCATGGAATATGATCAAAGATTCCAATGCCGCATCTGAGTATACGAAGGAGTCCTATGAGTTTAGTCTCTCTCGTGGACGAAGTCTTACTCAGAACCAGAACCATACGACCGGCACAGATAACACAGGCATGTATCTGCTCCGAATTGAAGAGCCGTTGCCGACTCTTAGTATAATCCAGGAACTGCTGGGTAATACAGACAAGATTGAGGTGGTCTCCGGACTCGATGACGAGGGCAATTCTGTGCGATGTTGCTATATGACGGCACAGATGAAGCGACTATTTGAGAGTAATCTTACTCAATCTAATAGTATCCATTGCCGCCCAGCCTTCATCCGAGTCTCGATTGCCAAGAAGGACATTTCACACTCAAGATATCCAACCCTTGGAATCGATTCCACCCTCCCTCAACACCGAGCGCAGTTTACTACAGACTATTTTCAGCCGCAGCAAAACGAATACCCTGTTCGATATTTCTTCTATGGAACACTGGCGGATCGCGACGTTCTCGCTCGTGTCATCGGCGTCCCGGATGAAAGCATCCAGTAT
Source organism: Beauveria varroae (assembly GCA_030780425.1). Classification (NCBI taxonomy): domain Eukaryota; kingdom Fungi; phylum Ascomycota; class Sordariomycetes; order Hypocreales; family Cordycipitaceae; genus Beauveria; species Beauveria varroae. The sequence continues at coordinate 23,316 of JAPFUP010000099.1, forward strand.
GAGCTGGCGATGCTCCCTAGAGCAGTTCTCACCTCTTGGGCGGGATAATACCGAGGCGTGGTAGACGGCGGCCCAGAAGATGAAGTGGAAGGTGTGGTGTACTGGGTAAAGTCGCGCGACGAGGAGGAGGCACTGAGAATTTACGAGACGGCCACGTATGAGGTCGTCAGATGCAGCATTCGTCTTGGATTAGGCGAAGCTTGCATGGGGCTGACATTCCGGCTCATCTGAGGCAGGAAATGGCTGCTTCTGGACAGAGCTGGGGCGATAGAACACTCTTATTGCCCCTTAATCATCATTCAGCAGGACACTAAAGAGTTTAAAGGCAAGGAAAATAGAAAGAAAAGGAGAATAGAAAAACACGGAGAATGCGCAGAGAGAACGAAAGCACGCAGCGAGTAATGCAGCAGGCAGAGTATACCAGAATACGCAGGTATTACAGATTTAAGTAGTAAGAATATACAAAAAGCCCTGAAGCTTCCGCTGTCAGCATTATATCAGTATCATCTACGTTCTTAAATTATACGGCTACCTATCCAAGCTCGCTGGTCTGCACACGGCTTCCAGTCAACGCGCGTCCCTTGTATAATGCCATGATGTCCGCTATCAACATCACAATGGCGCCTCCTCTCACATACACTCGCAGCTCTGGAAGGAGTACACCCTCTCCGACTCTCACTACCTCACCCGCGAGAGCTTCATCGCCTGCATAAAGGGCATCATAGCCGCCTTCTGGGGCCAGCTGTCACTTCTGTGCGCGTACGGTGTCGTCCGCGGCAGCTGCTGATATAAGAACACTACTTCTTTGCGAGTTTCTTATATTATGCAATGTGATATGTGATATTTCTTCATTACTGGAGGTTGATCAATGGTATGTAGGGCCACATGGGCTGATTATTCTCTTCAAACATGTGACTTGATTGATGGTGTCATATTTAAAGCTCTAGGGCGGCGTGCTCTTAAGTGGCAGCTGGACTTTGGCCAGTCGGCCGTTTCGGCGACTAGTAGTGATGATAATTTCTTTGTTGGTGCCTGGAGCTCGCACAATAGTCATATCGACATCGCGTTCGGCGTCATTGATCTTGAGAAGGATCTGAGCACCGTCATTGATGCTCTTCAGGTGCGGTTGCCGGCCAGAACGAGTCCAGCCCAAGGTGAGCATACGGCCACTGGGCTCCCATAGCTTCACTGGAACAGAAACATTGAATCCGCCCTTTTGATCAGAGAGCAACTCGACCAGACCAAACTTGTGAACAACCAGATACTGGTCCGATGCTCCTTCGACCTTTTTGAGTTGGAAGCTCTTTAATTTTTGATCTGTGATGCGGATAGAACTAGGGGTTTCCTTGACCCGAAAGCTCTCACCAGTTGGAAGAGATAAGGTTTTTGTCGACACTTGAGCATGCTGGTAGGATGACAGATTAAATGACCACCCGATTCCGAAACCCTTGTCTTGAGTACTTGGCGGGTTGAAAGTTAGAGAGAGTTGCAAGGAAGGGCAATTGCGTGCGGCTGAAGGCGTCTCATAAACGACAACTGTCGCGGTGTACTGGCCAGTACGAGGGTAAACTTCTTTCTGAAGGAAGCCGTCAAAATTGTAGCTTTGTGAGTATAGCGAAGACATGTTGCTCAATCAGGCATGTGCTTCGTTTGCACCGTTTGTATTTTTTTTTTTTGGTATAGTAGTCCTTTTCTATGGTCTCGTTACAGGTCATGAATACTTGGTGGGGTGCAGACGAAGCATCACAATATATATCCCACCACCATGTACCACTGCGGCATGTCCAGACGCAAAAAGACCTTGAGACTAACTGACTAATATTAGTGGTGTTGGAGGAGGATCAGTGGCTGTACCATTCATTGACTTGCTACTGGGGTGCGCATAGAAATGCCAAATCAGGCTCTTATCTTCCTGCACTGCAACAGCACATCGCTTTCAGGCAGCTACTTGCATTCGGGAGTTGATATCACGGCGTTTTCAGGTAGCCACTTTCACTCGGGAATTTATATAAAGTCGTTTTCAAGCAGCCACTTTCCCTCAGAGTTGACTTAATTTGTTCCATTTGCCCAATAAATGTCAGCCACATACTGATAGACCCCGCGCATACATGCGTCGGCCCGTTCATGCGCGGCTACACTCGGTCAGCCACGCTTATCAACTTTACAACGTTCTTAATCGGGCTCATGTATGCACAAGTGGCTGAGTCAAATTTCAGCTGCCTAATCTGATGCATCATTTCCAATATTCACCCCAAGGGCTTGCCAAAGACTAGGAACCTCGAGTCACATCACGGGTGCTTTTGATCTCAGCTTCGAATAAAAAGACCAAAAACGTCGAATAGTTGAGCATGAAAAAGGCCTTCCAAGTGCATGGAAGGATGCGACTGCGGTGGTGCGTTGGTGCATGCCGCTCCGCGAATGCCATCAATGAACTTGGCAAACTCGTGCAGTTTTCATCGCCTTGGAGGCATAAGTAAAACTAGAAATACCATCCTCAAGGCTAAGCCAGGCAGTAGAAGGCTCAGAAGTTTCATCATCAATTCTATTGACAACGCACTTCACTCATTGACATTAACCCACACCCTACGAGACCAAACCACTCAACACTCTCTTCATCATGGTTGATTGGGAAGTGGTTGACTTGTCCATTGGGACAAGTAATGCATATCAGCAATTCGCTCAACTATATGCAAATGACAGGATGCAAGTTGTTGTCCACGTTTGGATCTCTGCTCAAATCAAAGGTACCAATCAGTCTTACAACTTGAGTCCTGACGAGCTCAGCGAAATTGCGCTGGTGGACTACAACGATCCCTACAACGGCCTGGACAGAGATGGGGACATGCGCGGGGACTGGCAGTATTCTGAAAAGCCTGGTGAATACACCCAGCCTCTGCCATCTAGCAGAGTTGTCGGGGCTGCTACGGATTTGCCTCAGCTGGCCAGAGGTTCTCAGACTCAGACATATTGGGTCACTACTACAACGCAAGAGAACAAAGACATTGCGACATCCATCTACCAACCCGATGGCGCTTTGGTCAATACGACAATGGCTGATTTTGAGTCTCGCATTACACTTCAAGGTCTCACGCCAATCGTTTACACCACAGACAAGGACAGTACCGCAGTTGAGAAAAAATACGTTACGCAAGGAACGTATAACTGCGACTGGGAAGGCTCTTATAACCCATATTGGCATCAAGACAACTACTACTCTTCAACAAAGCAGTTTCCTCTTCATAAAGTCGCACTCCATTGGTATGACCGCACCGGACACGGCAATGGGCATGACAACGATCCTTGCCTCGTGGGTGCTTTCGCAAAGCAGCTGCAAAATGACTACCAAGTGTCTCATAGCGCTGACCTGAACGTATTCTTTATCTGGGAGCATGGCACCAAATCTCTGACAAAAGCTGGCCTTTACAGGAAATCGGGCAACATCACGGCCAACGCCTACGCCAACATAGAGGTCGATCAACGAGAACAGACGCTCTGTCTCACGCGCTTGAAGTTTGACTTTTTTCCCGGCCTTGGCGAGCTTTGGGGCACACAATGGGCGTTTAGTACTTGGTTCATCGCCTACGACATTCACGGCAACTCGGGCACTTTTGAAGCGACATTTTCCAAGGACCATGATTCAGTTGTCATCCAAGACTCCAAACGATCTTCAGCTACCGCCAGTGAAGACAAGGCATCCGTCAGCAAGCAGGAAATTAAGCCCTCTTTCCATGATAAAGCCGAAACAGAAGCCGCAGTTGAGGCTTTCAAAGAGAAATACAAAGTTTAAAACTTGTATCACGAGGAAGGGAACAAGCGGGGGCTGGCTGACTCGTCATTATACGACAAGTCTCACTGTCGCTATCTCGAGTTCCATCTTCGGTCGTTGACCAATGCCATTTTATCATGCCAATGCCCAGAATTTATATTGTTCTCTATATCAATACCGTTACTACTGCTTATGCTCCAACATGGCAACTAAACCCCAGCGACTCCGTAGTCCCTGCCTGCCAATCATCATGTCATTGAAGCCGTCAATACACAAATGCAAAATTCTTCCCGTCGCGCGCCGTTGACCATGTTGTAATACCAAAAAAAAAAAAAAACAAACGACTCGGGAAACAATGCAAAGAGCAATGCTGAATGCTCTCGTCCCAACCTAAAACAAAATCAATCGCTGTGCCCATACTCTTTACTTTATCCAACAACTGCCTTCATGCTCAAGCTCTCCAGGAAGCCACCTAAGTCTTCCTTCTTCACTTCAACCACACAATGCTCAAAACTGTCGATTCTTACTCGTGCACTCGTCTCGGCAACCACTTCTTGAAACGCGCTGCCGAATCGATTCAGCCCGTAACCTTTGTCATGTTCTTCTTGATCCGAGTCTGAATCATCCTCGTCCTCCTCGTCCGAGCCCTCTGACTCGGTTTCCAGCTCATCCACCTCCTCTCCCGCGGCTTCCCTGGCTGCTCGCTTTTGCGCCCTGACGCGCTCCTTTGCCAAACGAGACTCCTCCTTCTTCTTTGCCCGGGCCTCTTTAGTCCGCTGTCGCTGCTTTGCCGCTTCCTTATCCATAAGTGTCGAATCGGGTCCGCCGCCACCACCTGTGCCAACCACAATGTATACTCCACGCTTCTCATGCAGGCTGGCCACCACTAGAGGTGTTCCACGCCCGCCGTGCGACAGCTTTCCATGTGCTTCTCTGTCTTGCTCGCCAAGGGCCTCGCCAATCCACAGCGACAGCTTTGTCAGCGCCGAAGGATGGGTAAATAACGAGACATCCGGCCCATCCTTGACAACGCAGAGTCGGAATGCCCGCAAATGCTTGATTTGTTTCTTGTTGATCAGTGACGTCCCGGTTCTGTAGATGGCTCGATGCAGAAACTGGGCCGTTGGGAGGCCCGCTTTGAGAGCGTCAATGTTCTCCAGCGCATCATAGGCTTCCCAGAAGCGCCCAACCCACTCTTCGCCTTGAGCTGCTACTTCGGCATCATCTTCAATGTCACGACTGGCCTGGCTGGCGGCAAACGCTAGATCCAAAGCCTGCGCGTGCTTCCCGACCTCGAGCAGGGCACCAATGACCACACCAACATCTTGCGCAGACAACGTTGCACGCCAGCCCCAGCTCCGCACGAAACCCCATCCGTCTTTGGCACCTGCTCGGTCCTTGCCGTCCGTGTCCACAGCAGGCACCATCTCATCCAAATTGTAATATTTGCCATAGTAGAGCAACTTGGCTCGCAGCTCTCGTTTTAGCATCATGTCCATATGCGTGTAGCTTTGTTTACACTGCGCAAGACTGACGCCCATCTTGGCCAGTAGTTTGTGCAGTCGCTTGATTCCAGTCTCGCTCCACGTCTTTAAACGCGAGAACAAGTATGGAGAGTGTAGCATGCTGTCGTATAGGCTCCAGTGGCGGATGAGGAGGAAGCGTGGCTCTGGCGATAGCCTAATGCCCGTATCTTCAGGGTTGCGCGCTGTCGTCGGAATGACGCCCGTGTTCTCCGAGGCAACTCGTCCGTTGGCGATTTCTGGAGGGTTTAATCGCCTAACTTCGTCTCGTAACAGCTGGCGGAGGCGCGCGCCACGCACTCCCATCCACCCCGTCGGTCTGTTCCTGTCCGAGGCTCGGACCGGCACGGCCACACCCGCCGATGACTTCCCGTACAGCTCCATTGACGTCACACCAACAATAGTTAGCCACAGCAAGTCGTTGTCTTCGCGACCGAGCTCTGAGGCCAAAGAATACATCATAGAGGAGACTGGCTCTGAAAACGATGATCCCATCTTGTAGTATTGTTGTAGCACCGACTCCTTTTCACTTCTCATTCGCAACAACTTTCGTCGAAGGGCGCGGGCCGAAGGTGCGGGAGGCTCTTGCGCGCCAGATGGAGGCTCGAGCGGATCGCTAGACAGTCCCAGTTCCGGATCTCGGAGCGATACCAGTCCTCGTTGTGTTGGCCGTCTCGGAGAAACGGGAATTGGGCTTGACTATGTGATGTTAGTCGACACCTCCATGTCATGACGCGGCTACTTACCGAGTTGCTCCGCCGTCGTTGGGCGGGTCTGTCATCGTCGTCGTCGGTCAGCTCATCATTGTCGGGCAAGCTCTTGCGTTTTTGTCCAGCGAGCGCGCGAGGTTCAGGTTCGTCGTCGTCATCACTCAATCCGTAGTCACCGTTGCCGTCGTCGTCTATATCTGGCATGTCTACGAGCGCCAGATACGCGTCACGCTCGGTCATGAGGTCTTCTTCGATATCACCGTCATCAAAGACGACAATCCCGCCCCGGTCAGAGTTGTAGGCGCGTCCGATTTCGCCACCCGATACGCCCACCGGGCTGCGCGATTGGTAGGACACTGTCTCGTCTGATGAGGGCTGCAGCGGAAAGCCGCCAAAAACATTGGCCAAGTTCCAGGGGCGATGAGCATCGAGCACCCAGACTTCAACACCGCTGTAGGGATTCTCCTCGCCCTCGGGTTCGAGACCAAGGAGCGGACCTAGATCAACCATGCCACCAACGCCGAGACAAACGACAAGGCCACCGGCGCCGCCCTGTGACTGCATCATGGGTACGACAAGCTCTCTGCCAGCCTTTCCAAGATCGGCGTAGCCCGAGATGGGTTGTATCTTGTGGGGGATGTAGTCATGCTTGAGTAGACGAGTCAAGATGCGGCAGCCACAGAGGGCGTCGGGCTCGAGGGCGACAAGGATAAGAACGGGAGGAGAGAGCGGATGTCGCGAGTTCTGGAGGTGAATATAGAGCTTGGAGATCAGAGAGCGCGGTAGGTACATGACTGCGGCAGACTGCGCTTGTTGGCCACTGGATGCATGGAGATGCCAACGGAAAGGAGGAGTGTGCCCTGTAAATGCGTGAAGAGATGACGAGATGCAGCTGAACAAATTAAACAGTGGACGACACGAGACGGCAGCGTCCTTGTGCGCGCATGAGCATAAATCAATGCTTGCTAGCAAAGAAGGGTAAAGTAAATTGGTGTGAGTGTTTATGGTGGACGCGGTGTGTGAGGTAGTCGTCGACGCGCTTTGTGGCTCCACGGCTCGACCCGCGTCGACGAGTTTAATGGGCAGCGCCGCATTATTACAGGTGCCATGCCAGCAGCGCATGGTTGTGGGGCATTTACAGCCAACGGTGCACAAGTAATTACGATGCGTTCATATAAAATCAGATGACGGTAAAAATAACAATGCTGTATCGCAAATATGAATTGTTAGATGTTTCGTGCTTATTATCCCAATTGTAAAATCGTGGCGTTTTTTGGTTTTTTGGAAAGTCACTTACAGCCGTGGCATAGGTACATGACGACATATGACACGAATGCAATGAGGGTACACTTGCAGGACGCTGAGAAACGAGACGATGGAACACAATATAGAACGGGAAAGATGGACTCATTGTATTATTTTTGCGATAAACTAGTCTTTGCGACGAGTGTGTTTTGTGACTCACCTGTATCACGGATGGCCTTAGCCCTGTGAACATGCACAGGTTCTCATACGCAGCGATGACATGCGTAGAATGTAGCCTGAAACTTTCCCATGCAACGTTATATTGCAAAACTCTACTGTCTGGTCATGTATTTTTCCTATTCTTGGCTATTAAAAGATGCTATTATTACCATGTAGTATCCCCCCGTGCCCCCGTCTGCCGTCGCGGTGCAAAGAAGCCGCCCCACAATAGCTACAGCGTTGCTACACCCACTGTAGCAAGGCATCCCTGCTTTCGTCTGTCCAAACGGCCCTCCCATTGGCACTTGGTACCCCCGGAGCCCGGCCTAGCTGTTCGCGAGACCACCCGGTCGCAAACTCCCTCTGACCTACGCCACAGCTTCCCGGAAAGCCATTGACCACAACGCAATTGCTGCTCACGCTCTGCAGCCTGAGCCATGGCTGACCCCGAGAGCCAGTATGATTTCGCCGACGATGGTCCCGACGATGATCAGTCGCTCATTTCGGTACGCGACACCAACCTATCTTGCCGTCCATTTCAACCACCACCCCTTGGTGTCGTGTGATGGCAGCGGCATCGTACTTTGCAGGCTGAGCCTTCCTTGCTAATGCTTTCACTTATTGTCGCTGCCCTGCTTAGACCCGTGGTTTGGAAGCCTTCAGCAGAAAGGTAACAACCACCGCTAGCCACCTCATGGGCCCTGTCAACGCCGACGGCGCATCGGTACACTATCAGGCCGCCATGGCCGAGGTTCACAAGCAACTCAAGAGGCCGACGGTTCAGCGCAGCATGTTTGCCATGGCCAGAACTACGCCTACCGATATTGTTCGCTCCAAGCTCTCTCGCGCTGAAATACAGCACCGCGCCCTGACCACTCTCCCTGAACATCTCCTCTCCAACATCCCCGACAACGACAACAGCTACTCGCTCTTCCAGGGCTTCCAAGCCAGCTTCCCTGAGCTTACAGACGAAGGCAAAAAACACCGCCGACGCGTTTCCAGAGGCAGAAAGCTACTCGAGGATGGTACAGCCGTGTCCGAGACACAGCGACTCAACCAGGCCAAAAAGGAAAAGGCCGCCATGCTGCACGAGTTTGACTTGCTAGCTGTGCGCAAAAACATGGCCAGTAGTGAGATTCACGAAATCGACAATAAGATTGCCAACCTACATGGCATGCGCCGAATTATCATGGAGAGACTAGCTGGCTTGGAGCAAGAAGAGGCCCTGCTCGAGCATGACAGTGAGCCACTCCCCCAAGTTTCCTGCCCAGTTATCATTTCATCTAACACTTCGTAGTTCTTGATGTTGAAGGAAGGGTAGAGGCCGCCCAAGCGCTTGTTGATGAGGCCGAGGAGATCGCAAAGAACACACCTACAAGAGATGAAGTCGACCTCGTTGGCGATGCCGACGACCACGACTCCGAGTTCATGTCGCAGTCCGTCTACGACAAAATCCCGAGCTCTGCCTCCAGCACACCGACGAAGAGACCCAAAAAAGTTCGCCGCCGCAAATCCATGCCCATTCTACACGAGCATTTCGAACCAGGCTCCAACATCCGCGAGATTCGAGCTCACAAGGACACAATCACGTCTCTCGACTTTGACGCACCTTTCGGCATAATGGTCACTGCTGCCCTCGACGACACGGTTCGTGTGTGGGATCTGAATGCCGGACGCTGCATGGGTCACCTCGAAGGCCACACGGCGTCCGTCCGCGCATTGCAAGTCCAAGATAATATATTGGCCACCGGCTCGGTCGACGCAACCATAAAGCTATGGGATCTTAGCAAATCACGTTACGATCCACAAGGCGCTGGTGGACATGGAGAGGAAGATGAAGATGCCATCGCGTTCGAGAACCCCGACGACCAGTATATTGAACCGCCTCAAGGTAGCATGGACGACTGTGAGCTTTTTACATTGCAGTCTCACGTTGGAGAAATTACGGCTCTTCACTTTCGTGGCGAAACCTTAATCTCTGGCTCAGCAGACAAGACCTTGCGTCATTGGGACTTGGAGAAAGGCCGCTGCATCCAGACGCTGGATGTCATGTGGGCAGCCGCTCAGGCCTCCGCCAACCCCAACACATCCGATGCTGCTTGGAGGCCTACAGGTCGCTCCCAGTCCAGCTCGGCGGATTTTGTTGGCGCCCTGCAGGTTTTTGAGTCGGCATTGGCTTGTGGTACCGCAGATGGTATGGTGCGTCTGTGGGATTTGCGAAGCGGGCAGGTACATAGAAGCCTGGTTGGCCATACCGGAGCCGTGACATGTCTTCAGTTTGACGACGTGCATCTAGTCACCGGTAGTTTGGACAGAAGTATACGAGTGAGTTGCACTGGTGAGGTATAACCGCGAGTACCAGCACTGACCGAGTCACAGATCTGGGACCTGCGAACTGGGTCTATATACGATGCATATGCATACGACAACCCTATCACGAGTATGATGTTTGATGCGAGGAGGATTGTCAGCGCCGCTTGCGAAGACGTTGTCAAAGTGTACGATAAGGTAGAGGGAAGGCAATGGGACTGCGGCGCAGGCGTCACGGCGGCCGAAGAGGGCAGAAAGACTTCGATTGTGGAGCGTGTGCGTGTAAAGGATGGCTACATGATAGAAGGTAGACAGAACGGTATTGTAGGCGTGTGGACATGTTAGAATGGGGACCACGGATGGCAATCTGATATTGGTAGTCTATTGTACAATTTACTTGGGACTTACTTGGGATAACATGAACCCGGCGCTGAGATGTGGGCGCACCTCGGGATAGGATATTGGTCTGTTGATTCTTTCTTTCTTCCCGAAGCACACGCGAAAACTGCGTACAAGCAGAACATTTCGCTTTTTTTCATGAAACTCCGAAATTACTGCGCCTGAGTACCCGGTCAATGCCGGGGTAGCTCGACTTAACGCGGGGCGATCGCCGTATGACAGCGCCCCGCTAAAAGTTGAGGCTGCCGTCACAGGTCTCGTGGACAGTTTAACACCGTCACCAGCATCGACGGGCCGTTTGGTGCGCCTGAGGCCAAGCATTAGATATTTCCTTACCCATCAGATATCATACTCGAAACCAGATACAAATACATATGGATTCGTCACCACTCATCAAGGCGCACGACCACGCGCAAGCCGCCGCCGTCGCCACCCGCCAATCCGCCGACACGACCGTCGCTATCAGCGAGCACACCCTGGCCGCAGGCGAGTTTGCCAACGCCGCCCGGAACACGTCGAGCATCGAGGCCCTCCGCACACTCCGGCTCCTCGAGGCGCACCACAAGCGGCTCGCCGAGCTGCTGAAGCTGCCGTCTGACGCTCACGCGCACGCCGGCGGCGACGTTGACGAAAAAGCTATTAGCGAAAAGGAAGCAGACTACGATGCGGGCAGCAAGGCGTCAGCAGGCGGCGTGGCATCATCGTCTAGGACAAATTCGTCGCCGCACATGCCAGGGCTCGCGCAGCCGCGGCGTCACGCGGCGCGGGACATGTCGTCGTCGATTGCGAGCAACCTGGCCTCGGCGCGCGGTATACGCTCCAAGTATCGTGGGCAGCCGCTGAGCCCCAGTGTCTCCAACGACCAGGCGCCCGGCAACGTCGACCCGCACCCGCGGAGAGACGGCTCTAGGACCAAGATGCAGACGCTGATAGACCACCAGCCCGGCAAGCCGACCTGGGTACCACCGCCCATGCAGTCGTCGAAATCAGATGCCCGCCAGAGATCCGTCTCGGCGCCACAGAACAGTCAACAGCAAAGTCCGAAGCCCAATACAGACGACGCTGGCTATACAAGATTCTATAATACCTTTGGTAGCCTCATAAATAAAATATCGGCGCCTCTGGCATTCGCTGGTCTGCCGCTCATCCAGGAAGAGTCCACCACGTCGGAGCAAGAGGCGCCCGAGCCGTCGCAAGCGAGGAGAAGACCAAAGACGGTTCCGTCTCCCAGCGCCGAGCCGGACCTGTCCAAAATTTATTCCAAGGCTACTATGCGTATTCTAGCGCGCGAGGGTCATGCCCCTCATGAATCTTTCTACGTCGTACCTACGACTGGTCACACCATGTCTTACGCGAATATTCTCAGCTACGCTGAGAAGGAGAAGCGTCGTCTGGGCAGCTCTCTACATGGAAGTGCAGAGTCTGCCATGGATGAGGAGGAAGATGATGATTTTGTAGATGCGCGTGAGCTGCCCGTCGCTCTATCGCCGGGTGCGAAGCGGCGCGTGGGCAAATCCTCGCATACAGAACGGCAGCTCAACAATACGATTGAGGAGCTGTATACAGAAAACCAGTCCCTCAAAGATATGCTAGATAAGCTCTCCAAGCGACTGCACACATTTGAGGCGAGCGCGCAGAGCTCTGCCATGGCACTGGCTGAAAGCTATCGCCTAATGAGGCCCTCTTCACCGAATGCCTCTGCAAAGCCTGACGACGGCGCCGCGGCAGCGCTGCTGCGGAAGAGCCAGGAGTCGGAGCAGCAACTGGCGGCGGCAACCAAGCAAATGGAGCGACTTGAAAAGGATAATCGTAAAATGCAAAAGACATTAGAGAAATACAGAGACAAGTGGGAGTTGCTAAAAGCTGGAGCCAAAGCCCGCCGAGATGGCCAGAGAACAGATGCCATGGAAGACGATAGTCAGAGCTAAAGTATACAATTAATAATACCATTTGATGCAATGTGTACATGTCATAATTATAGCTACCACATTTCCGATGGCATAAGCTAACTAATGGCACCTGCTGATTGTAATCGGCCCTGTGGCGGCCTTCTTCAAACCGAGTGGAGAACCTCGCTTGCCAACTTCATCTCATCAACATCGCAGCGCTTGAGCTGGTAGACGACACGCACCGAGGATGACGCCATGAGTGGCCCTCACTCCACTTGGCCTGAATTCAAGAGGCTCCTTGAGCGCTATCAGAAGGGTACAGAACGATTGGCGGATGCAAGCAACGCAGCAATTAGCCTCCCCGATGGCCTGCCATTCAACGGTGGGGTGGAGGAGCTCGACGGCCAAGCCATGGAGAAACAGCTCAAAATACAAGCACGTTATCTTCTGAACATGTACGATGCTCTTGTACACGAAAGCGTCGAGCTCAACACTGCTTGCACACATATATCACGCCGGTTAAAGAAGGTTGTGCTTGCGAGCCACGCGCGCCTATATGCTTATCGCTTTGACCAAGTGCCGTTTTACTGGCGACAAATCTACTCTGACGCGCAAATTCTCGCCACGTTTCATATTTTGCTCAAGTATGAAAGCAAAAAATCACCGTCCGAGCAGCAGCAAGCTTTTCTGGAGACGTTGGACGAGGTCGTCTCGCGGCTGGATCTGTGCCTCATCACAGCAGGCGGGGGAGGCCGTATCCTCGACAAGCCTTGGATTGAAAAAACCTTGACCATGGTTGGAGAAGCATGGCAGCCGACTGCAGACTTTGGGCCGGAACGAGAATTCTCTTCGGCGGAGCCAAACGGTCGTCCGGAACTGCTGCAACCATGTGCCAGATTTGAACGCTGGAGCATCAAACAATTCGAGACGTACATGAGTCAAGGTTACGAGACGGCTAAGAAGGGAGATGATCTTGGGCCCGTGCCCGCTGTATTCACAGGTTTAATCAAAGACTATTGGCCTGCAATAAAGGACAGGAGATGGTTGCGGCCCAGCTACCTCTTCGGCAAGACGTTGGGAGGGCGAAGGCTGGTTCCCGTCGAGATCGGCCGTAGCTATGTCGATCAAGGATGGGGCCAAGAGTTCATGTCGTTCAGAGAGTTTGTTATACGGTATATTGACCGCACTCTCGCTGTCGGCCATGTCACAGGCGCCATTGCTGACATGGCTACTGCCCACCGTGGCTCTGAGGCGCAACTCGGGTACCTTGCCCAGCACAATCTCTTTGCACAGATACCCGAACTTCGCAACGATATCCTGGTTCCCGACTTTTGCTGGGCCGACGTTCCGGGTCATCCGTTCAAGCCTGACCAGGACAAACCAAAGCTCGATATGCCGGAGCTCAATGCCTGGTTCGGCCCTGCAAACACCACGACGCCTCTGCACACAGATGGATACACCAACCTTCTGTGTCAGGTTGTGGGCACCAAGTACGTGAGATTATATCCACCCCAAGCAGACCGCTTCATGAGGCCAATGTCAGCCAACGAAAATGGTGTCGACATGAGCAACACGAGTACCATTGACATTGGCGCCGTCTATCTCGACGGCATCTCGGGCGGCGACAATGACGAAGACATGATGGAAGTGGATGACGAGGATGCTCAGGATGCTCAGGAATTTATACAAGAAATAAAGGACAGCCTCAAAGATGTCCAGTACTTTGAGTGCATCTTGGAGCCTGGCGATGCCCTACTCATACCTGTCGGGTGGTGGCACTATGTGCGGAGCTTGAGCGTCAGCTTCAGCGTGAGCTTCTGGTGGAATTGACTTTTATGGGCGTTTGGTATGGAGTATTGATTCCATGTTGGTCAATTAAGAAGATATTCATTATGATACCAGGCCTAGTGTCATTATTTTTTATTGACACTAATATACTTTCGCCTGTACGATCCGTCTTCATTCAGCGGTCATACTTTTTGTTGTTTCACACTGCATGTTTTGTGTGTCGAGGCAGATTTGCCATCCATGCAACTCATATAAAAACAAAACATGACAAAACACTCAACTCCTTCCCAATGACTTTACCGGCCTTTTTTTCTTTTCTGTTTTCTCTTTTACTTTACTTTTCTGTGCTCGTCACCACTCTAGGGGCTCCTTGATGGGCTCACCGCGATTCGTCTTTGCGACGGGCACGGCCTTGGCAGCGAGCTTGCCGCCCTGGCCCTTGCGCTTCAAATACGCAGTGCCGTCGAGCCAGGGTGTGTTTTCCGTCATCTGGCGCTCAAACGCGGCAATCTTGTCCTCCATCTGCATGGTGAGGCCAATATCATCGAGGCCGTTGATGAGGCAGTGCTTGCGAAACTCCTCGACGTCGAAGCGGCAGATGACGTCGCCGGCGGCCGTCCGGAGCACCTGCTGAGGCAGGTCGACCTCGACCTCGCGGCCGGCGCGGGCCTCGGCGGCGACGGCGTCCATGTCGGCCTTGTTGGGGACGGCAATGGGGAGCATGCCGTTCTTGAACATGTTGTTGAAGAAGATGTCGGCAAAGGACGGGGCGACGACGGCCTTGATGCCAAAGTCGAGGAGGGCCCAGGGCGCGTGCTCGCGCGAGGAGCCGCAGCCAAAGTTTTCGCCGGTGCAGACGAGAATCTTGGCCCCGCGGTAGGGCTCCTGGTTGAGGACAAAGGAGGGGTTCTCGGAGCCGTCGTCGAGGTAGCGCAGGGCATTGAAGAGCGCGCTGCCGAGGCCCGTGCGCTTGATGGTCTTGAGGAACTGCTTGGGGATGATGGCGTCGGTATCGACGTTGGCCTTGTCCAGCGGCGCGGCGATGCCCTTGAGGTTGACAAACGGGGCGATGCCAGTGGCGGCGCCCGTGCCCTTGGCACCGGCAGCCGCGGCCGCATCGGTGTTGGTATGGGGGAGGTTGTCCTCGGGCTGATCGGCGAGGGCCTCGCGCGCCTCAGCGTCTTCGGCAACGCGCTCATCAACGTGGGGCTTGCCGCCGCCGGTGGAGGGGTTCTGGCTGGCCGCCGCCGGGATGTGGGTGCTTGTGGTGTAGTTGGAGAGCTTGCGCACGTCGGCGAGCTTGCCGACAATGGCGGCCGCGGCGGCCATGACGGGCGACATGAGGTGGGTGCGGCCGCCGGCGCCCTGGCGGCCCTCAAAGTTGCGGTTCGAGGTGCTGGCGCAGCGCTCCTTGGGGGAGAGGATGTCGGGGTTCATGCCGAGGCACATGCTGCAGCCGGCCTCGCGCCACTCGAAGCCGGCATCGATGAAGATTTGGTCGATGCCCTCCTCCTCAGCCTGCGTCTTGACCAGGCCGGAGCCGGGCACGACCATGGCGCGCTTCACGTTGGGCGCGACCTTTTTGCCCTTGACGACGCTAGCGGCTGCGCGCATGTCCTCGATGCGTGAGTTGGTGCACGACCCGATGAAGACCTTGTCGACGGGAATCTCCTCCAGGGGCGTACCGGCAGTGAGGCCCATGTATTCGAGCATGCGGCGGCCGGCAGCCTTCTTAGACTCGGTCGCAAACGTCTCGGGGTCTGGAACGGCGCCGTTGATGGGGATGACGTCCTCGGGGCTGGTGCCCCAGGTGATGGTCGGAATGATGTCCTTGGCGTCGATGAAGACGTCAACGTCGTACTTGGCGTCGGGATCGGACTGCAGGGCGCGCCAGTAGGCCACGGCGCGATTCCATTCTTCAGAGCCGAACTTGGGAGCCAGCGGGCGGCCCTTGAGGTACTCAAAGGTAACGTCGTCGGGGGCGACCATGCCGGCGCGTGCGCCGCCCTCGATGGACATGTTGCAGATGGACATGCGGGCCTCCATGCTGAGGCCGCGGATGACGGAGCCGCAAAACTCAATGACGGCGCCGGTGCCGCCGGCGGTGCCAATCTTGCCAATGGCGTGGAGGACAACATCCTTGGAGCTGACGCCGGGGGCGAGCTCGCCATCGACCTGGATGCGCATGTTCTTGCTGCGCTTGGTAATGAGGCACTGCGTGGCGAGGACGTGCTCGACCTCGCTGGTGCCGATGCCAAAGGCGAGCGAGCCAAAGGCGCCGTGGGTCGACGTGTGCGAGTCGCCGCAGACCAAGGTGGTGCCGGGCAGCGTGAAGCCCTGCTCCGGGCCGATGACGTGCACGATGCCTTGGCGCTTGTCGCCGAGGCCAAAGTAGGTCAGGCCAAAGTCCTTGACGTTTTCCTCGAGCGTGACGCACTGCGTGCGGGAGTCGTCCTCTTCGATAAAGCTGGCAATGTCCTTCATGCCTTTACGGGAAGTGGTAGGGACATTCTGCGGAGACGACGCGTCAATACTCTGCGCCTAGGCGTGAAAGGGAGCCTGCGGGATTGTCACATTGACTTACATGATCGGTGGTGGCCAGGGTGCAGTCTGGTCTGCGTACGCCACGGCCGGCATTCTTGAGACCCTCAAATGCTTGCTGTTTTTGTATAATTAGTATTTCGTTCGTTCGTTTGATTGCCGGTAAAAGAGCAATCAGGCTCGCGAGGGGGGAGCAGCGTACAGGAGAGGTGACTTCGTGAACCAAATGGCGATCTGGAGTGGGAGAGGGGTTAGCTTGGACGAGAACCAGCCAAATCTGGAGGGGCCAAGACGTACCGATGTAAAGCAGGAGAGTACCGTCAAGCTTCTCGTCGACAATGTGCTTGGAGAGCACCTTGTCGTAAAGGGTCTGGGGTTTCGACACTGATTCGGGCATTGTGGCTGTGGAGTTGAACGACGATGAAGAAAGGAAGAGGGCCGAAAACAAGGTTTTGGCGGAGGAGAGAATAGATGGACGAACGAGAACGAGACTTTGGTGGGGGTGATGATGCTGGGGTGTCTAATGGTAGCTCTCTCTCACTAGGAAAATTTAGTGCACCTAGTTTGTTGTAATTGATGAAGTAAATGTGATTGGAAATGGTGCTGCTTAGAGTGGCCAAAACCAACTATAGGTCACAACAATGGCAGTGGGAAGAGAAAATAGATGCAGAAAAATAACTTGGAATCCAAAATAAACCAAGACTGAAAAGAGGGCCGGCGGTGCTCTTTTATGAAACCACATTGCAACGCCAAAAGGCTCCCGAAGGTATTCGCAGCGCCGGCCTCGGCGGCTCCGATGATCGGAGGGCAGCGTTTGCAGCGCTGGGCCAGCTCCGAACCGGCGCGCTCTCTGGCAGTCTCTGCTGGGCCAGAACTGGGGCCAGGCTTGTGATCGCGGGGCACGCTGGGCGGGCGGATTGCTAAATGCTCGGCCCGCATTGGCTGCCTTTCCGAGAGCTCCATTCCCGCCTGTAACAACTTGCGGGAAAGCGTAATACGACAGACATGGTTACTCGCTCACTTTACCCGCACTGCAACAAGGTTGCATTTATTCTTAGCAATGGCACTGCACACGAGATCGGAAGACGACATGATCTGCAACATATTACATGCGTGAACGGACGGCAGGCTTTCGAGCTGTCTGCGGTGCGAGTCAGTCGGCCGCCACAACCTGACATGTTGTTCCTCCCGATATGCTGGGTCACTTCGCCTACTCCGGTGCTTGTATCACCGTGTAGAAGTAATTCTGTATTCCTTCTACTCTTGTGGCTTTGATATTCTATATCTCCCTTTAATCGGCCAGCAATACAGCATACAAGCGGCAATCAACCAGTGGCAAGAGCCCATGTTGTGCCACAGGTCATGTCGTACCATCCATAACTGATCGCCACCATCCAGCCTGTGTGATCCGATCCAATACATATCACAAACAAGTTCACTTGATCGTGAGTAGTCAATTTCTATTTAAAGCTATTCATCTTACGGATAATCCTTACGCACCGCGTCGCTTATTTCTCCACACTCGCCCCCCCTGTCTATCCATGCCACAGACGCCGGTCTCATCCGATTCGCCCCCGATGAAGCCAACTGTCTGTATTCCATTTCATGTTGCCATCCACACAGTTACGACACGTTGCCTGCAATGGCTCCAGCTACCTTCCACAATAATTCTCCCACTAGTGCCAACATCTGAAGCCCCCAAACAGCCACTCCTATGACCACTATCGCGCCAGGGACTGCCAAGACCAATACAATTACGTCCAATATCGTCGTCTCTTTCTTTGCGTTTCGCTCCCATAGGGGAGAATAAGGGTCGAAGACTGGCCAGACTACTTTGCAGTAGATCTCCATTATTGCTACAAATTGGCCAAGAGTGCAGTCAAACGCGGCGGCCAGCCGTGCCATTCGCCTTCTCCGCGCTGCATCCGCCTTAGCGGAACGATTTGCGATGGCGCCGTCTTCGATGAGATGCGCAGGAAAGCTTCCCGGAATCTATACCATCGTTAGCTGTGTCTCGTCACTCTATATTCGTGACAATTTGGACCTACTCGTAGGCATTCGCTGCATCCGTTGCAGTGATATCCGTTCATCTCCGTCACGGCCGCCACCGCTTCTCTTTTCTTCTTCTCCCTCTCTCCCGTGTACGCTACTGTTAGCGCGACTCTCGGTGCCAAGAGTGCGTCCACCAGGTTGGCGTTGTCTATCGAGGCCTTCGAGCCGATGCTTGGTGTCACAATGTCGGCTTTTCTCTGTCGCAGCTGCAGTCGATTTGCGGCTCTTGTTGTTTTCAAAGCACACGGTTTTGCGTCTTTTTGGTAATTCATCAGCTCGGGAGATGTGATATCGTTCGGTATATCTGCTGGTGTGCCCTCGGCCTTCGGTATATCGTTCGACGTCTTCTCGGGCGAGCATGCTGTTGGTTTCTCTTGCTTCCTCACTGGCAGCCCGTTGTAGTCGCCCGATGGCGGATTTCCCTGTTGCATAGAGCCAGTAGTGGTGGTGATGCGTGTGTAGGCAGACTCGTTCCTTGCTTCGAGCCGTTTCGTCGTGGTATTCGGTACCTCGTTCACGAACCCTCCCTGAACGCCCGAATCGTGACCTCCCTGGTTCTCTTTGTCGGTCTCGGTAGGATCCAGAACCAGAAACTCGTCTTTCGACTTGCTCATATCTTGACATAATTGGTCTGTTGTCAAGACAAAGCCCTCGTCGGTCCCTAGGTGTAGAGACTCTTGGTGCTCGATGATAGGAAGACTGAGGGCCGTTTGCTGAGGGGGATTCTCTACCCGTGCATTCACTACGTGCGGAGCTGTTGAGAATCTGAACATATACTTTCCCATCGTGTGTTTTTTTGCCACAGTTTGTCCTCGACTCTGCGTATGGTTCATTAGGATGTTGCCTAAACTCTTTCTTGCCCGTAGCGAAGTGGTCAGCTCGCGGAAAGCTTTGCGACTAACACTCCTGTGCCCGGGCTGGTTCTTTTCTCCGCCTCGATCCTCCGAGCTGCTGTCGCTCTTCTCTAAAAAAGACTGCAAGTCCGAGCCTGCGGCATGTCCCGTACATGGCTGGACTTTGGTGGTGGGAGAAATCCCATTAGAAGACTGATAGCCTGAAGACGCTCCATGACGAGTTCGCTTGGACCGGGAAGAATGACCAAAACTTATTCCATTCTCGAACAATTCTAATGCTGCACGAGAAACGTCTGCTGAACTGCGCTGATGTAGGGTGCGCACAACAGTGCCAATTGATTCTTGATCATTTGGGCAAGGCAGATCACGACTTTCGTGCGAGCCGTCCCCTATTTGGGAGTCATCTAAGTCAATCAATCTTGTGCCGCGCTGGCGATAAGCCTCATTAACTCGTGAGTCATTGGAATTGTCTATGTAAGGATGTCAGTGGTTGGTTGTCTCAAGGGAGGAACGCTACGAACCAGCCGGTGATGTAGCTTGTTGATCAGACGGCTCATTGGCGCCTGGATTTTTGACAATTGACCACTCCTGTGTGTGCCTGCGCCACATGAGCTGGTCGGCGGCTTCTTCAGCTTCCTGCTTGCTCTTCTCCAGGAGGCGGAGCTCGTCTTCGCGGGCCTTGAGAAGCATCTTCTTCTTTTCTTTTTCTGTTGTTTCTGGGTCAAGGCTTGCGATCATGCCTGCTCCGAAGCTTGGCTGGCTTTCATCGCTATCCGTTGGCGTCTCAACGTCCATGCGACCCGTCTCAGGATTAATTCCTTGTACTCCGAGGTAATCGCCACTTTCTTTCAAGGCCCTTCGTTCTTGCCTCGCCTGTTTTCGTAGCCGAAGAACGTGATCTGTTCTCGCGAGGCTGCTATCCAGGATATGGGTGGCAACGGAGTCCGCTCTGGGGTGAGGCATATGGTCTGGAGATAGGTAAGTCTCGTCGACTGATACCCCTTGATTTTCGCTTTCGTTTGACAGCCAATCTATTCTGCCATCATCATGACTGAATCCAAATTCGGGAAGATTGAAGCGCACGTCATGCTTCAAGTGTGGAGCCTCTGGCGTTCCCTTGTTCGAAGCCTCTTTGCCGGGGAGCTCCTTCGCCGTATTCCAGCGGACGATTGTATCTGAGTGCAAACTCCCGTCGCCGTAAGAGCCACCTGCCATGGTAGATCTTTCTCGCGAAAGCCCCAATGGGCGGCGGGCTGATTCGGATGCTTCCCAAAATCCTTTGGCTCGCAGAGTGCCGCCTCGTTCGAGTCGTTTGCTAGGGAATATGTGACGAGCCCATCCACCCTAGGATGTAGTACGCCTCTTTTCCTCCTGACTAGTCGATACCGCGTACGGGTGCGTCTGGCGTTTCTTCAACGACAGTTGTGCTGATGGGGAAACTTTGGAGCCCAAAAAGTGCGGCATGGTGGTGAGCAACGTGTGCAGCGTTTGCAGCAGCCGGGCACGGCATGCGAAGAAACAGGCGACCAGTGAATGCGGAATTTTCCAAAGGAGTGAATTACATGGCAGAAGTGCCAAGTGAATACAGTCACAAAGTTGTTGATACCGCTACAAATATTATTGTGACACGCATGAAGTGGTTGGCGAGTCGTATTAATATACGACGCAGGTATTCATCGGTCCTGCCGAGTACCTGCTAAGGCAGGTACGGAAAGCCGCCTCAAGTGTCTTGTTGGACTGGTAACGCGTGAGATTCACATGAGCATAAGCGAGATACCTGGCTAAAAATGGATATGAGGCGGGTGAACCAGGATTGCTGGTGTAGGCGGTTGAATTATTACAAAAAAAATGATACTACCATCTTGCCCGCTGGTGCTCATGCTGTACGAACCTCCCCGTGCCGCGTATGTCCGACGTTGTTGCTCCCAGCGATTTCCGGCTTTCTGGATATTTCAATGGACTGCTTGGCCGTACGCGTTGCTCATATGCCGCCATCTCTCTGGACGTGCGTGGTGACTGCTGCTGGGGAGGGCTGTTCAGGCTACTCAAGCTTTGTGCGTGTTTTAATGGAGAACGTTCGAATCTTGAAGCCCCAGTCGCTGTATAAGAAAACGGCATATCTAGGTTGTTTGTCGAAGCAGAAGCCGGCAGGCAACCAGGCGTAGCCATGCTATGGCGGAAGCCCGAGCTGCGAATAGACGGCATTGGACTGAACGAGTCTGATCGACGACCGGATGGTGTGAATAGACTTGGCTTCATGCCACTTTGCTTTATGTCTCTCCGACGAGCTGGCGCAGACTCTTCTTCGTCAATGTGCGGGTTTTTGTGTGTCTTGAATGAGCGTCGAATAAGGGTGGTAGGCGTGCCTGTCTCGATTATATCCTCCGTACTTGTGCCCGCATCCGTGGATACCTGAACACCGACATCGCGCACAACAGGATGCATTAAAGGATGAACAAATTTGGTGTCATACTCATGCAGAACCTCTTTCTGGATGATAGAGTTATCTTTGCCCTGCTGCGTAAACTTGGAGAAGAAGAGCAGCAGCTGCGCAGACAAGATGACCTGGAGCAACAATGTGTTGAAGACGGTAATACTAGGACGGGGGTCCAGCGAAGCAAGTGGAAGAAACATGCTGTAAACCAACACGTGTGCTGGTCCGAATAAACAAAATAGACGCATCGATATTGGCAGAGGATCCCACACCGCGAGTTCCCACACATCTCGGTTCTTGTCCGGGTGGGACCTGCTCTCGGGCCCTTCAGGCGTGATCATGTTGGCAAGGAATCGGAGAGGCGAAGAAGAAGCCGGCGATCCTTGTACTCGAACTCTACGAGCCGATGGTGTACCAGGCTGCACATCAATGTTGGCCTCGAACATCCTATACTTGCGAGTGCGGGTCAGAGTGTACACCCCATTTGTGACGGCAAATACACCCAGGCCCCAGACGATAGAGTTGATCTATTGAGAAGGTCAGTGTTGGTATTCTAGAGAATAGGAATCAGGAGGCAAGCCGTACGATCAACGACAGCCATAACGACTTGTCTTCGCTGCCAAAAACGTCATCCGTGGGTGGCGCCGAGCCAGAATTTGCGCGCGCGAGGAGAAATACAAAATTCAACCCCAGGCCGAGCTGCGTGCCTGCATTTTCGGAATCCCAGTCGCGTGTTTCCAGCTCTTCCGAAAGCCAGAGCAGAAAATCCATAGGATTCAGCAGGGTCGAAAGGCGCTGGAGAAGCGGCTTGCGGCGAACCAGACGAGGCATCGTTGCTCTGACGGGCGCGGCACGTAGTTAGCAGCAAAAATCGGAACTGTGGCCGGCGCAGCTCTCCGTAACCGATGGGCAGGATCGCGACGAGCCGCAGTTGGTAAGACCTCTGCCGAGACGATGGGTCGTTGCAAGAGCTCTGCTTGTTTATTTGTTTTGTGAACTAACTGGAGCTGTGACCGGTTGTTCAGGCACCGCAAGTGCACGGCGCCGCTTTAATTCGAGGAGTTTAGGTAGGTATGTGGTGTGATTAGCTGGCGCAAGGCGGAAAGTGAGATAAAGCGGCAGCTGCTAGCGCTTGAGGACTTGGTGGGCCCGCTGTGAGCGGCGCGGCGGTGGAATCTCAAGACAGCGACATCATCTCTATTCTGCAGCACCTAGCTCAACGGTTCTATAGCTAGCAGCAGTGCCACAGCGCTCGACAATGACATCGCAAGCAGATTTCAAGGACCGCCAGTTTCTGGCCGTGATTGGTGATGAGGTAACGCCGGCGTCGCGCCGACTGGGAACTGACCATGGCTAACGGTTGGCAGGACTCTGTCACGGGATTGCTACTCGCTGGTATTGGAGTGAGTTGCGCGACTGAGCTAGCAGGAGCTTGTGTGATGACGACTAATCATGCAGTAGCATGTTACGACTGGTGGCGACGGCCAAAAGAACTTTCTAGTCGTCGACAACAAGACCGACACGCAAGCCATCGAATCCGCCTTTGAACGGTTCACCGAGGAGCGCAAGGATATCGGCATTGTTCTCATCAACCAACATGTATGGATAGACTGCAACGTGATTCTGAGCGGCTTTGGATCGCTAATTCTGGCCTGATAGATTGCCGACCGCATACGTCATCGCGTCGACACCTATACCGCGGCTTTTCCCACCGTTCTCGAGATTCCCAGCAAAGACCATCCATACGACCCTGAGAAGGACAGCGTACTGAGACGTGTACGCCGTCTATTTGGCGAGTAGATATGTATCGCGTTGGCATCTGCAGCGTGGTGTGTTCCGAGCTTTGTACGCCATAACGTAAATACAATGATTAAGCATTATACCTTTTTTTGATGATACGGGGGACTGCCTATCTCTTGTGTCCATAAGACGCCATTGAAGACTATGCAAAAAGGTGATTCAGACTATGATTACGCGCAAAATATGAAAGAGACGGTCGCGCAATGAAGATTTGGTGAAAAACTTCAGGGCGGCTGGCCGATGCAAACGAAACTGGCTAGCATGAGGCACATAAATCTAAAGCAGCAGCTGGTCCATTACAGCTCGTTGAAGAAACCCATCCCACCGACTGCAAAGGTGACGCTAGCAGTCAGGCAAGTGATAGGGGTATCATCAGCGCTGTAGACGTCAGCCGAGACGGTGTACGTGCCCTGGTGAATTGTTAGCTTTGCGGGAACAGATAGGTGGTCGAGAGGAGCCAGACGTACAGGAGGAATCTCAGCGGGAAGCTTGACAATCTTTTCAATAGTCTGATCACCGGCCTTCACAGGGCACTTCAGGTCGACGTTCCCAATCTGCTCGCAGAGATCGGCGGTCGTAGTCAGGAGCCTGATGAGGCCGTATTTGACGATAAGCTTCACATAGGCGCCCTTCTCGATATCTTGCTTGACGGTGCCGCTGGCTTTGATGAGGAGATCCTGTCCACTGATGGCAAGTTAGCACGTGAAACAGCACCTCAACATATCTGACTTTATGCTTCTCTATTCGTCAAGTGCGTGGCTGTGGGACTGGAATATGAGCAGACGTACGCTTTGGGAGGGTTGGGAGTGAGGTCAACCTTGTTGATGGTGATGAGGTCGTCGCTGTGGTCACCGTCACAAAGCTCGAGCGGCGAGTTGCCGGGGATTTTGTTGCTCAGGGCCGCTGCGGGCGCGAGGCAGAGGCTGAGAAGGCCGAGAGCGGAGGAGAGCTTCATCGCAGGCGGTCGACGAGGGAGAGAATGTAGAGATAACGTTTGATGCCGAAGCGGACGCTGATTGATACAGATGTACGTTTACTATTGTTGAGCTTGAATGAAGCAGTCGGTTGCAGGAACCGTAATCCGTACCTAGCGGCTGAGTTAGTTGTTGGGCCGGTGCGTCATGACATGAGACCCAGGCTCCACTCTCATTGGGTATGAGCCTGTGAGGCAGCCCACCTCTATCATTGGCCTCTTCCTCTCTCAATGGTGCTGCGTGCAATACAATAGATGTAAGCTAACTACTTGGTGAGTTGTCACGGATTTGTAGTTACACTTGGCGGTCAATAAGAGGATGGAATGTTTTTTTACATGAAACGATTCCCTCAAATGTCATCGAATGAAGATATAGGCTGGGTGGGGACTGTCCATCCGCCCCAGATACGTCACACAGGATTCGCGGCTGAAGTGTACCTACGAATAAATATTGGAAACTTGATGCTGCCTGGAATCGCAGCCCCAGGCAGCGAAAAGGCGCACGGGCCCCAGCGCGCCAGTATATATTCGCAAGCTTCGCCAGCTCTTTCATCTTCCTTTTTTCTTTTCTTCTTCATACTTACCTTGTTCCAGTGCCTCGAGATCAAGAAAACGGGGCACTAGTCTGAGAGGCCTGCATTGCACAGCGCGGAGTCGACTCATGCTCAATTGTCCTTCGGGGCCATTGGGGGCGTAATTTTTGATTTCATACTCTTTCATTGTGGTTCGGAGCTAGATGCTGCGACACGAAGAAGGAGACGCACCAGGACCGGGCTTAGGAGTGGGAGATGGACAAACAAGGGATGCGCGACCCCTAAATGGAGCTGAAAGAGTCCCCCCTCGCGTTATTGGGCACAAATCGGGCAGAGGCGCACGTACTGTACTGCCGCTGTGTTATTCATCGCGAGGCGAGCGAGACATCTGGACTTACGACGCCCCGCCATGTGGGAGGTTATCGAGCGGTTGCACTCGCGGCATGCTTTCAATGATCCGCACGCAAGTCTAGATGCGAGGCTATCGATAGTGAGGTAGGCAATCATTTCGGAACGTAGCTTGGTTCGGCGAACACGCGTGCTCGTCAGTAAAGAGTTGCTCACGAAATAGCAAGAAGATGGCCTCGAGGTAGCTGATATTTAATGGTTTCGTTATGTGTCTGGGCTTGTGCTAGGGGAAGCTCAACATGGTATCAATTAGGTCAGTCAAGTTTGATCGTCAGCCGGATGGCGGCCATGGCAGTCTTGTCGTTTGTATCGTGGCAAGACCATCGCGCAGATATGCATGGTTCGAGCATCGGTGTGAGCACAGCGAAGACGGCCATTGCTCGAAGTAGAATCAGCAAAAGATTGACGAAAGAGTGTCATGGCCGAGAAGAAAGGATTGACTGATGCGAGTTGACTCTTGGCCGACAAGCCCATCGTTGTAAAAAGGAGAAGATGATTTTGTGTCCCCGCTTGCGTCCACCTTGGTTGGCTCATTGCCTCGCTACTGGTCCAGAGGCTTGGCTTCGGTCGATTGTTTGGCGTTTGGCTGTTTGGCTGTACGAGTTCTGACGATGACTATTCGATTCCGTTTACGAGTTTCGCAGGAACAGAATGGCTGCGGCGAAGACTAACTAGATTCGCCACGGTACTAGTCATGGTCGAACCTGGAGCTGCCGCGCTGTTGCGAGAAGTCTCGACAAACAGCGAGTTAACCGCAGTAAGTTTTGCGCTTCGTCTCGGGTCCGCAGGGCAAGCGAGCGTCGTCGATACAACATCTACGTCGAAAAACGGAATAGGGACATCCATGGTATTTCTTCGTGGCGGCGAAGGGCGGGAAAGAGAAGCGAAGGAAGGCAGCATGAGAAAACGAGATGTACTCCGTACGCAGGCCGCTAGCAGTGGCGTCTGAGCCGGCTGTGTCATCATGGATATTAGCACATTGGTATGGGCAGTGGCACATTACCTGGCACCCCCGCCACTGAACACGCCCCCCCTTTTCCAGGCCCCTGCGACTTGCAAGATAGCGCGCGCAGCAACTGAGGACTGAAGTCGAGGTACTCGTTACGCTGTCACAACAATTCGACAACAAGCCAAATACGTGCTGAGAGGAAACAATAGGGCAGAGCGTCCCAGCAACCTGTAGTTTTGTATTTTCGGCGGCGCGCGTAAATCTGCCGAGGACGCGGTTACCGTTTCACAAAAGTGTTGCGCAGGCTGAAGACATCACGCACGTCGGTACGATGCGATGGGCAGGACAAAAGGGATGAATGTAACGAAGAGCTATGGTAAAACAACGGAGGGGAATGACGGGTGACTCGACACAACTTGCTTTTCGCCCAGCGCACATCAAACAGGTCCGGGACTGGGCTGGACTGGGTTGGTGGCGCCCGTGTGCAAGCAGCGCGCAGCGCGCAGCGCAATTTCAGTGGCTTCCTGATCCGGCTGGGTGCTGTCTCTGCTGCATTCGCCTGTGTGTTTGGGTGTGTGGCGCCATAGGAAATGTGCTGGAGGAAGGGAGAAAAGGTCGCGTCGGCGGAACGGGGTCTTATTGCGCGCCGGCAAGTTGGAACTGCAGCGTACCACGGCGCGAGTCGTATCCGCAGCCGGGAAAAAAGTAAAGGTTCAGGTAGGAGGGTTGGAGGGAAGAGGAGAGGAGAAGATGGAGCGAGTGCATCAACGCGCCCGGACGTGCAGCAAGTGTGCATCGTGCAGCGTGTACTCAGAGGGAGGAGAGGAGAGGGAGACAATGGAAGCCTGAGGCAGCAACATACGCCCACGCCCACGGACTAGGTAATAACAAAAGTCGAGAGGAGATAGCACATGATACATCCCTCGGATTCGCACCGCTCATTCGAGGTTGGTTTAGCGTCTTTTTTGGTTTTGCGCTTTCAGCAAACCAGACACGAAGAACGGAGGCTGCTGGCCCGCTCTTGAGGGGGTCCTTGGCTGCTGGAGCAGCACGTACCGAACTCGCAATGGCAATGAGGGCGCAATCCGCCCGCCCGCTTGCCTGGCGCAGCAACAGCATTCACCATTCTCCAACAGCAAGCAACCGACGTATGGGCTTAGTGACGGAACAGGACCGTCAGTGTGAGGATGCCGAGTCCCAAGCAACACCCGACTTCCCCAGCAGCCGTCCCTGCACGCGCGGACAGCGAGGCGGCTCACCACCACAGGTACCTGCCGCTGTCTGCGATGGTTGGACTCTCCATCTCGCCTGGCTGCCGTCTGCTTACAAAAAAGATTAGCGGAAAAAAGATTAAAAAAAAAGGCTGCCCACTGTCCTAGTGGTGTGAGGTACCCAAGTACCCACCCCAGCGCGCCATTGATTGGGCGCCGCTCGTCTGGCTGGTGGGATTGGCAAAGCACTGAGTAGTTAGTTTGCAGCAGCCAAAGCAACCAGGCCGGCCTGTTCTGCGCTTTCCTGTCGCTCCTCCCCGGCCGTCCTCCCCGTTCCCATTTCCTACCCTCGTTCTCATCACGGCTTTTCCTCAACACCCTCTCTCCCTCGCTATTTTTACCTCGTCATATGGTCGCATTACTCTTCTTTACACTCTGATCTCTCTACTTCGACTTCTTACATACATTTTCCTTTGGTTTTTCTGCCCTTGCGACAACGGCATCAACCTTTCCCAAGTTCTTTCCTCGCTCCTGCACTCGTGGCGCTTCTTCGTCGAGTTTTGCATCGTCGCCCAACTGTCGCCTACCACCACAAACTCGCTGGACGCGTTGCATAAACCTATTTCGGTGCTCCTTCTGGCCGTCTCAACTTGTTTCTCGATTAAATTTTCTCGCAACAGAGCGCGGCGCGACCCTGCTCTTCTGGCTGCTGCCAACGATCCGAGTCAGCCTCGCTCCCGCTCTCCCTCGCCACCACGAGTTGCGACGACGAACATATCGACACAGCGCGGCTCACAGTAGCCATCGCTACGGATCTCTCGATCCTACGGCCGAACAACGAAGCGATCGACCCTCCTGGCACACGTCTTCCAAGGCGTCGCCATGCTGTCAAGACCGCGAGCGTAATTCGATTGACGAACAACGTCCCTCCCACGACATCTCCAAGCTCTCCTTTCTGCGAGCTACTCCCAGATTATGAGCGAAAACCCTGTACCGCTGCCAACGCAAGTCGCGGCTCCTAGTCAGACCTCCCTCACTTCTCCCGCTAGTGGCCCCCCTGTCAAGGAGGACGCCGAATCCAGCGCTGAGATTGGCGAGGAAGAACCGTACACCATCAAGTGCATCTGCAACTTTTCTGACGATGATGGCAACACGATATACTGCGAGACTTGCGACACATGGCAGCACATTGACTGCTTCTACCCTGACAACAGGGATGAGGCTATCCGCGAGGACTTTGCCCACTCCTGTGCTGACTGCAAACCTCGCCCTCTCAATCGTCAAAAGGCCATTGAGCGGACTCTGCGATTAAAAACCCTCCCCGTTAAGGATGAAGATTCGCTCGACAAGAAGACCAAAAGGCCACCTTCGACGAAAAATGGCAAGAAACGTTCAAAGCCGTCCGAACTGTCCTTGAGCGCGCCAAACGGCGCAACCGAAACCAACAAACCCCCCAACTCCGCCGAAACTCAGCCAAAGAAACCAAAAATTTCACACAAGACCTCACAATCCGTCAGCTCACAGCCGTCAAAGCGCAGCCCCTCCTTTACTAACTCACGCTCTAATCCCGCACACCCTCCTAGTCCTGCCACAACACCCCCCGACCTCCCCGACGACTTCCAAATCCATCATTACTCTGCGGGCTTCTACTCCCTCTACAATGAACACGACGTACCCGATACACATAACAATGCATTTGCCAGTCTTGCCATTCCCACTGCTCTGTCGCGCTGGCTGCGAGAGCCCGACGCGATGAAGCAAGAGGTGGGCCGTACGCATGCTGACGTCTTTCAAGATGAGCCGGCGAATCTGGATGACCAGAGACCAAAGCTGGAAGTCAAAGACGCCACTCGCTCCCTGGAGCAAGGCACAACGTTGCGATGGCGCTTCGTCAAGTCCACTGCGCCCATCGAAAAGGATGTGCCCTTGATTGAACTCAACGGCGAGATTGGCTTCCAAAAAGATTACTGTGCCAATTCGGAGAATCTTTGGGGTGACCTATCATCACCGTTACCTTTCGTGTTTTTCCATCCAGTGCTGCCGCTTTACATTGACACGAGAAAAGAAGGCTCCCTTGCGCGTTATGTGCGCCGCAGCTGCAAGCCCAACGCTCAGCTCGATACCTATCTGTCAGGAGGATCGGAATACCACTTCTGGCTCGTCAGCGATCGCTATATTGCTGCCAATGAGCAAATTACACTGCCATGGGATTTTCGACTAGAAAAGACTGTCTGTGCGAGGTGGCTACATCTACTTGGCTTGAGCGATGACGAGAGCGCAGCACAGGATGAACCCGAATTGGAAGAGTCCGAATACATTGCCATATCGAATTGGATTGATCGAATTCTTTCAGAATATGGTGGCTGCGCCTGCGACTTGGAGAACAATTGCGCATTTGCCCGCTTTCATCGGCACTACTTTCATGTCCGCGGCCGTAGCCGTCCAAGCAAGAAGAAGTCTCGAAAGTCTCGCAACCATACATTGTCTCCAACCAGTACTGGCCACGCTACCAACAGCCGTGCTGCCAGCGAGGGCCATACCGACGAAACGGCCGATCACCAGGCGAGGTTCGAAACTTTGTCCTTGACTAGCAAGCCCCCAAGCCGAGACCCCACGCCTGTGAGACAAGGCTCGTTTGATCAACTCGGAATACTCACCGAGCCTACGGATCGCGATAAGCGCAAAGTGGCCATGGTCGAAGACTCGTTCCGTCGCATGGAGCAGCAACCTCCACCGAGAAAGAAGAAGCGCGTTTCCGACGGAACATGCTCCTCGAAATCCAAGGCTCGCTCAGGCTCCTTGGTATCTGGTGGCTACGTCGATGCAGGCACTTCGAGGAGCAAGACCGGATCCCCCGCTAGCTCCTTATCACCCAATCTACCGTCGAACCCATTCAAGAGTCCTGCCCCTAGTCAAAGGCCTCGCCAAGCATCTGCCGGTTCTCGACCGTCATACTGTGACGCCGGAGTTCAGACGGACCCGGTTGAGGGCGAGTGGTTCAGCGAGCCTGGCCGTTTGCCAGCTCCCAAAAAGAAGATCATCTCACTATCACGTCGACTACTCAACAACCGCTTTCGTATCAAGTCTGAGGACACTGCGGAGCAGAAAATAAATGTTGCAGTCGTTGCACCAAAGACTGCAATGGATATCGAACCTCCTGTCAATGCTCCCCCAGAACCCGAGTCGGGTGATGCACAAGCAGATTTGTCCCAGCCAGATGCAGCCATGCCAGACGCCCCCCCGCTACCGTCAGAGGGAGTGAACGGTACGGCTGACACGTCTAGCAAGTTGAAGACGCCTGACCTGCGAGTGCAGATGCCACCAGTCCCGACATTTGACAACAATGGACTGTCGGCACCGATAGGTGCGACTCCCTTGTCAGCAGCTAGCTCATCGGCCCTGTCACCTTTCGCAGCGAATGGCATGCCGAGCCCTTTTGCGCAATCAGCTGTCAACAGTGCGATCGCTAAACAAAGTCCTATTAAGAAGAAGCTCAGTTTAAGCGACTACACCAAGAGCCGGATGAAGAAGGGCGGCACAAAGGACCTTGGCGTTCCTGGATCCGTCAAGTCGACCCTTTCGAGCCCGGAGGATATTAAGGTTGAAATGACGACCGAGCCCCAAGGCATCGAAAAAATAGAAGAGGCCCAGCCAACGAGCGCAAACACGAACGGTGTGGTCTAGAAAGTGTACGAATTTGTTGCGGTGTATATATAATGTGGAGAGCAACCTTGCTGCTACAATGGTTGCTGCATGATGAAGATGTGATTGCTGGTTACAACACTTTGCGGATTATACCACTATTTGAGGCGTTTGGGAGGCAAAACGGAAGGAATTTGTGTTTTTTTTGGCGCTGATTGGAGAGGGTATTGTCCTACGTGGGCAGAATATTGATTGTGTGGTACTGAACCCAAGGGCTCGAGTCAACTCTTCAATTTGTTATGTTTCTCGGTTGTCTTTATACGGATGTTCAAAATGGAAGGGCGTGTGGTTCATACGAGATGGGGGGCACAACAACTTGAATTGCTGTGGACAGTTAGCCCACCCTTGGTCGGTCACTTTGTTATTGGCCTGTTTTCTTGTTGTATTATAAGGCATACTATTCGCGGAACGGTGTTATACCTCTCTATGTTTTGGCAGGTACAGAGGAAAGAGAAGTCCCATGTATTGGGTACACTCTTTTCTCTGAAACAATCATAACAAAATTCAATCATCTTTAATGACTGGGGGGGTATCTTGTTATGTATTGCGTCTACTGAAAACGCTGTAGCGAGTGTCTCTGGCGATCTATCTATGTATAACACTTGTACGTCCTTTGCTTCTCCGGATCGATTCATCTAAAGCTGTACCGTACTCCAATTATCTTCCTTAAAAACGAGCAGGGCGAGTCTATGTCGGGCAAAAAGGCCAAAGAGGCCGAGGCCGAGCTGCAAAAAGGTGATTTCGGTGGCGAGGCGGTCCTCTCGCAGCGGCCCGCGCCAGACGAGCCACAGGTTCAGCAGCGTAAAGTTGCTCGTCTCGACAAAACGTCCCTTGTCGTCGGTGACGACCTTGAGGAGGCGAAGCTGCCCGAGCAGGCGGAGGCCCAAGGCGATAACGGGGTGCGGCTGGCGGCCGTCGGACCAGGGTGTGACGGAGGGCTCGAGGAGGCCGGTTCGGGCGTTGAAGCGGGGCATGCGGTGGCGCGGGCAAGGGACGAGGCCAAAGATTTGCGGCGCCGAGTAGGCAAAATTGAAGAATTGCGGGACGAGCAAGAGGCCGAGCGTCTTGGAGAAGTGGCCGAGGATGCCGACGACGGCAAAGACCATGCCGGAAAAGTAGCAGTAGGTGTCGCCGACGAAGACACGCGCGGGGTACCAATTGTGGCAGAGGAGGGCGGCGGAGACGCCGATCCAGGGCAGCAGAAGGTAGAGGGAGAAGAGGTGAGAGTCGGTGGCGGGGTGCGGGTAGGGCGTGGCGAGGTAGAGGGCGTCGTTGAGGGCGAGGAGGAGAGCGACGACGAGGCACTGGGAGACTTCGATGCCGTTGATGCCGGCGAGCATGTTGATGCTCTGCGGGCAAAACATGGCAATGCAGGCCATGTAGACGTAGTACAGCGGGCCGAGGTCGAAGAGCTCGCCGAGGTAGGGCTGCAGCTGCACGGGAATGACGATGCTCGTCACGTCAAAGTCGACAAAGTAGACGACGAGGATGGGGATGG
Organism: Beauveria varroae; assembly: GCA_030780425.1. Classification (NCBI taxonomy): domain Eukaryota; kingdom Fungi; phylum Ascomycota; class Sordariomycetes; order Hypocreales; family Cordycipitaceae; genus Beauveria; species Beauveria varroae. The sequence goes on from JAPFUP010000099.1 coordinate 56,120, forward strand.
AGGCCAGGCCGGGGATCCACCACTTGTGCCGCCAGCGAATGTCGAAGAGGTCGTCGCCGATTCCGAGGAGAGCAATAGTCTGCAAGGAGATGATGGCGCCTAGATAGGAAGCAAGCTGGGTGAAGCACGTCGCGTTAGCCTGCAGTTCTTCCTACGCCCCGACGCCTCATCTTTGTCCATCCCGAGAGAGAACAGGTACCACATACCTTGCTGTGAGGGAAGCGATGCAGGAAGCGGCCCTCGTTGACGTGCTCGGCCTTGAGAACAACATCGCGATTACCGCCGCCGCTCGTAGCGGCGACAATGTCCTTGTAAAAGGGAAAGGGGATAAAGACGATGACGGTGAGGAGGTAGACGGCGGCGCAGACGGCGCCCATGCACTCGGGCAGCTCGGGCCGGCTGGGCTTGGAGAGGTCGCGGCCGCGGAAGCCAGCGCCGATAAACGTAGGCCCGAGCCAGCGGATCATGGCGTAGCAGAGGGCAAAGGCGGCGAGGGAGAGGGCGAGCGACGCGATGAGCGGCTCGCCGTCGCCGGTGAACGTGTTGGCCAGCACGGCGAGGGAGGCGCCCGCGACGGTGAGCAGCGTCAGCGTCTCGCTGCGCGACAACGACGTCCCTGACGAGCCCGACACGGCCATGGCTGCTGCGCGGTCTCCAAGCGTATACTGTTTCTCTAGAAGATGCTGGGATGGAAATATGTTTAGGCGGATGGATATTGCATGGATCGTGAGTATGTCGAGGAGGAGGGAGGTCGTCGTTGTTCGTTTACTCAGTACGGTTTGGTGGTGAGCGCCATCATCAAACGGCGGGACAAACGGGGGGGAGTGAGGGCGGCCGCCGGGGCCGGTTCTTAGACGGAAGGCGGGGGCTAGTGCGGGGACAAATTGAGGCTCCTGGGTATAAATGAAAGTCAAGGGCTCGAAGAATAGAATAGATGCGCCGTTGTCGTTTGCTATGATGAGGTGGTGGTTTTGTGAAGAGATCGGAACTAGATTTGGCTGTCGTGGCCCCAACGAGAAAAAAAAAAGAGGGTCGCTGATGTGTGTCTTGCTGTAAAGCCGGTGACGCTACGCAAGCTTCTGACAAGGGTGTGTAGGCTTGTGCTAGCAGTTGATTCCAGTCGACAGCGCAGAGGATAAGTAGACGTCTTTGAAGCTTGAGTGAATTTGATGAGAATAATGACCTGGCAAGCCTTTTGTTTGTGTTTGCAATCTCGTACGACCAAGTCAACTAATAAAGGCCACCCCTCCCCCGACGGTGGACTGGTGCATTTGGTGAAGCCACGTTGGTCTGTATGAGAGTGAAACGGCAAGAGAAGTGCTAATGATGCACGGGGCTACTGAACAGCTGTTTGCTTTCATTCGTTCTTCTGGTGCTTCATGTATCTGATCTGGTAATTTTGAGTATACGTAAGAATGCGTGACGGACGGAGGCAAGGCTGTTTGTTTGCAATGTAGCTACCCTTGACCCCATGTCTCTTCACTACCTAGGTACGCTGATATGTTACTGCAAAGCGACACTCCCTAAGGATTGAGTCGAGTCTAAGAGGTGTTTCGGCAGATTCTCTGTACAATAAAAAACTTGAGCCAACTACACCCTACATGCCTATGTTGCCTACTTCTCCGCTATGAACTGCCGATCAGGATGTACTCACTGGTCTGCAAGCCACATTGTAATGGGCTTGTTTGCATCACCTTGCATATTTACAGACGGGCGGCAACGAGTCCTGCTCGCATCTTCGAGACATGCTGCCGTGGCCATGGCGGCCCGTCTGGAGATGGACACATGGGCCAACCCAACCTATTCCGACCGTCCTGCACAGACCCATTGCCTCTAAAACATTGCATTCCGAGAGATGCCCATCATCGACCGGACACGCTCTCTCGTCACGTTCATGATTCATCACACTGTCTCGGGAATGACTTGGCGGGTCTCGGGTAATCAAGCAAGGGTCTCTCGCTTCAACGTCCTGTCTTGACCGTTGCGGAAAACGGCCGCCGCTTAGATGAGGCGTCGTGCAACAGAATTGCGTGAATCACAAATTTCTGTCTCATCCATTCGATTCTTGACCCCCCAAAAAAACCATGAGCAAGGCGTTTAACGTTAGCGGTAGTCCTGGGACCGGGTGGCTGCAGCTGCAGTTGCTGCTACACGGCTTGTAGACGGCTTGTGCGGAGTTGATGGCTGCTACACGGCTTGTAGACGGCTTGCCTGTTTTCTGGACAGAGATTAGATCAGTGGTGGGGAATCGGCCAAAATATTCTGCAACGATGCGGCCTGAATGTGGACTTGGGAGGTTAAACAACAGCACATCTGCTAGCGGATGTGATGCGAAAGCGCGCTTCGTATCTTTCAACCCATGACATCTTACATGCAAGCCTCACTTCTGAATTATCGTACCATGGGCTTTTGGCTCAGCTGTTGGTGTCAACACCTGTCTAGCTGTCACGTTGTACAAACACTCGACCATGTGCAGCCTAGTCAGGGTCGAGGTACATGTCTGAACTACTACCTTTTTATCTCTCGCAAGGGCTAGAGTTTTAATAGTGTCCGGCAAGATGCATAGCATTGCGCTTATGGTCGGGACTCAGCCGAAAAAGTTTCCGGCCGATTAATTGATTGATATCGCCGCCTCGGTCATTTGCTCCAAGAATCGGTGCTGAGGCTTTCTCGTATCGGCGACAGCGTATATCCGTCATGAGCCGGCTTTTCATAGTTGGACCAAAGTGGACAGGATGGAGCCTCTCTTGTCCCAAGTACAAGTCAGCCCAAGTCAAGTTCCGGCCCAATTCAAGTCACTGCCAGCCTAATTCAAGTCAGCAAAAACATCTTGACAGGATGACAGGCTAATGCCGAGCCGAAAGGACGTGCGTCAAGTGGCTTGCCAAACCGCGGGGGGCCCCCAACTTCATGTCGAGCATGGCGTCGAGCACCAACCATGACTGGGTCGCCAAGCAAATCTGCCAAAGGCCGAAAGTGCGAGATTCTCCACAGCGGCCGGATATAGGTGATATCACAAGCAGCGAAAATCCGGCACTGAATAACACGGCCGCCCATGTACTTTGCCGTAGGGCGTGCGGAATAGTTTGTCAGCCCAACATGCTCTGCCCCATTCCTCTTTCATGTCGCATTTAACTAGTCCTCCATGCCCCCTTGCACTGCCTTGCGCCTCTCTCTCCTTGTCTGTCCTGGCTTGTAGCGAGATATTCGTGTGATTCTGTTTCGACTGTTTTTTGACTGTTCAAATTTCCAAAGAGAGAAGCGGAAACTGGACTTGAAGCACTGGGTTGAGGCAGCGCGTCACTTACACCATCTGCTCGTCCGTCGGAGCTATCCCAGTATGGCCAAGGACATAGACTATAAGCATAGAAGCTCTGGCGATGAGACTGAAACATCGACAGTGGTCGACACCCAGCTTGTGCAAGAAAAGGGTGTAGACGCATTTCCCTCACCGATACATGAGTTTGATCATGACATCGAGGCACAAAGTGTACGCTGCTTCACATCCGTCACCTACTCTCGGCAATTGTCAGGAATGACTAACACGATAATATCTGTAGGGCGAGACACTCGGCCACGATGTGGAAAAAGTCAACACAAATGTCAGCCGGCGAAGCGTCTTCAGCAGGCTGTCACGGAAACAGACCAGGGACAAGCTCCCGCCGCCGGTGCTTCCCCTCATGGACCTCGACAACGGCGTCGTCGGCTGGGAGAGCCAGGACGACCCTGCCATGCCCCAAAACTTTACTCAGTTTCGCAAGTGGCTTATGATCTGGCTACTGTCCGCCATCACCTTCATGACACCGTGGTCATCGTCGATCCTAGCCCCGGCGCTGGGTCAGATCCAGGCCGAATTCGACGTAAGCAGCGCGACGCTCGCCGCCATGCCCGTCAGCATCTTCCTGCTCGGCTACGCCGTTGGCCCGCTGGTGCTGTCGCCGCTCTCCGAAATGTACGGCCGCAACCTCATCATGATATCGTCCAACCTCGTCTTTTGCCTGTGGCTGATTGGCTGCGCGTTGGCCCCATCCATCGACACGCTCATCTTCTTCCGCTTCATGTGCGGCGTCGGCGGCTCCGCCTGCCAGACCGTCGGCGGCGCCATCATTGCCGACCTCTTCCCCGTCAGCGAGCGCGGCAAGGCCACCACCGTCTGGATGATGGGCCCCATCCTCGGCCCCTCGCTCGCCCCCGTCGTCGGCGGCTTCGTCGCCGAGCGCGTCGGCTGGCGCTGGGCCAACTGGATCTCCTTTATCCCTGGCGTCCTCGTCGTCGCCGCCATGGTCGTCGGCAACAGGGAGACGAATGCGCGCGTGCTCATGCGCCTCAAGACCGAGAAGCTGCGCGCCGAGCTCGCCCGCCCGGAGCTGCGCAGCTGCTACGTCGACCCGGCGCAGCCCGTCCTGACCAAGCGCCAGATTCTCGGCCTCGGCCTCACTCGCCCCATCAAGATGCTCTTCCGCTCCGCCATCCTCTTCAGCATCTCCATTTACATTGCCTTCAACTACGGCTGCCTCTACCTCCTCTTCAACACCATGCCCACCGTTTTTCGCGGCAACTATGGCTGGTCGCTCGGCGTTTCTGGCCTGCCATATTTTTCACTCATGATTGGCTACATGGTCTCCATCACCATCTTCGCCACCGTCTCGGACCGCACCGTCGTGCGCATGACAAAGGCCAACCATGGCGTGTACGAGCCCGAGATGCGCATTCCCTACTGCACATACTTCGCCATGCTCATCCCCATCAGCTTCTTCTGGTACGGCTGGGCGGCGGATCAGCACACGCACTGGATCGTCCCCGTCATCGGCATCATCCCATTTTCCGCTGGCATCATTGGTGTTTGGACCCCGGCCAACGCCTACATCATCGATGCTTTCCCCGAATACGCCGCCAGCGCGCTGGCTGGTTTTGCTGTCATCCGCTGCACAATCGGCGCCTTCTTGCCCCTGGCTGCACCGGCCATGTACGCTAGTCTCGGCCTCGGATGGGGGACCTCGCTGTTGGGCTTCATTTCGCTCGCTTTTGTGCCCGTTCCTTTCCTCATCTTTCGCTACGGCAAGTGGATGAGGGAACGCTGGCCAATCAAGGTCTGAGAAGAGGTCGAGTTATGAAGAGGAATATCACTGTATATGATACCTGCTACCTTTTGTAGCCTGACTTATTTTTACTGCATAGCTGTTAGATCAAAACCATCAATGATTAGCATTTTCATCTGTCTTAATTCACGATTGCAACCTGCCATCGAATATGCACGCCATGGAGAAGAATGAAGTCTTATCCAGAGAATATAATGTATGGCAATGACCTCCTGTAAAACATTGTTCAATCAGCATTGGCCGAGACAACCTAACTGAATGCAGTGATGTCCAGATAAATCCTAAAACGCCGCAGATATGCTTTTCCGAAACTGGCACTGTAAAGAAATGCATAGGAATAAGAGAAAGCTGATGCAGTTGATCACTGAAGTAGCCACTGCGTCAAGAATGAAAACGCCATGGCCTTCCTGCCCTTGGCGGCCAGAAAGTCGCGCGCAGTTAGGCCGCGAGCGTCCTTGTGATCAACAGAGGTGATTTGTAACACTTCGATCTTTTGACCTGGTGCTCCGAGATCACGAGCATTGACATCGATCCAGTGCCAATATCCGTCAGTTTCAATCGGGACCATGTCGTCTTTGCGGCCATCCAGGCCATGTATGTTGAGAACAAAAAGAGGCGGTTTGCCTTTACCATTCTTCTCAGGCTTCCAGTGTGGGCATATCTTGGAAAACTGAAAGCGAACGACCTGACCACTATTGACTTGGATGTGCTTATTAGCTGGCTCCATGCTCGCATCGCTAATGCCTTCCTCGGCAGTATTCGAAAAGATGGTCACCGGCTCGCCATTCGCCCGGCCTCTATAGTACTCGTCCCAGCTAATAGTGCGACCATCTTCGCGGTGTTGATATTTCGGGTTCTGAGGGTAATGTCGTGCACCAAACTGCTCGTTTGTCGCGTTGAAATGGATCGGGGCGAATACCTTGTTGAAGCTTTGCGTTGCGCCATCTACGTTGCCAGCACCCCAGCAGGCGTCGAGAAGCTTCCATGCACCCCCATCGATTCTGACGGCGTTCCACGCATGGCCGCTGGGGTCTTCTCGTGGCACGGGCTCGCCATTCTTGAGAGGCGTGTAGCCAAATCCTTTGCCATGGCCGCTCACGACATTGCAGTCAAGCCCAGCTCGATTTGCGATGGATTTGTATGTCTCTGCATAGCCCGCACAGACAGCCAGACCGCTGAAGATGGTGGATTCTCCCGTCTGGTTACGAACATTGTTGCCGAAGAAAGCTCCGGTGTCGTAGGCAATATTGTGATGACACCAGGTGAAGATTGCCCTCGCCTTGTCGTTGTATGATGGAAAAGGAGAGCAAAGATTATGAGCTAGGTATCCAACTGGATCATTGCGAGGAACCGACTGCCTTGGATATTGCGCTGCGACGGCATCTGGGGTGCTCCAGTCTCGACAGGCGAAGCAATTATTCAACTCTGCTGGGGGGGGAGCTTTTCGGGACGCTACCTGATCGATCTGGGCTGCCGTAGGCCGACTGGCCGCTGGAACAGGGGGAGGTCCATCGGTATCTTTTTGGTTACTATTAATACTCCGCGCAGAATTCTGCCCATTGATAACTGGCTTTGGGGCTTGAGATGAACCAAATCCCATGATACGCGGCCTTGTGGGAATCGCATCCTGCTTATTTGCTCTGGCTGGTAGCCTTGGGGGCAAGCTCGGTGCCGGAGCAGGCTTCTGCGGCTCTTGCAGTTGGGCTGGTGGAAGCTTTCTGGGAGCTGAAGTGGCCGAGCCTTGACTAGTAGTAGACCAGCTGCTCTGCCCGGCGGATTTTGCTGACTTGGTAGAATTTTGGGATACTTCAGAGGAAGCTGAATCGCGGCGAACATTCAACAAGCCATTTGGCTGAGTAGAAGGCTGACGCTGAGGCAAAGCCGGGGGCTGCTGCGTGGACGATTTTCTGGATGGCAACGGTGGGCGAACTGCATCTTGACCGTTCAGTGAGGTTTGCGTATCTCTGCGAGGAAGGGGAGGAGGATTGCTCTTGGCTGGTCGGGCTGGCACCGTTGGTGTTGTAGGCTTGGTGGCGATTGAAGCCCCGAGGCCAGAGTGTGTGCGGCTTGGAGGTAGTGGAGGCGCAGGCCTGGCTGGCTTCGCTGATGGCGCGTTGGCGGCAAATGTCTTGTTCTTGTTGAGTGCAGCGATTCTCTCTGCCAGCGTTGTGTATTGGGGTTCTTCGGTATCAGCCATGGTGCAGAATCGCCGTCGCTAGCTGTGTTTGTGAAAAATACTCTACAGATCTGAGAATCGAATGATAGATAGAGCCACAGAGCCACAGGAGGGGGGCAGATGAGTGGCGAAGTACCGAATACGACGTGGCCAAGAGCTCTCCAACTCCTTTTCGATAGGGCGTGGGGCGGTGCAACGAGCAAAGAGGGAACTTGGACGCCTGCAAAAGAAAGCGGGAATGAATGTGAGTTTGATAAAAAGGGAAACACAGTCGTCCACCAGGCTGGCAACACGTTTCAGTGCACTAATTCATCAGAACATGGTGTGCAGACTAGGTAGGTAAGTAATTACTGGGGTGGAGTTTGTGACCAACGTTATTAGCAACTGAAGGCTGCCGGCATGCCTGAACTCAGCACGCCGTGAAAAAGTTTGCAGGCAATTATGCACAGTCAAGTGATTCATCTCGAATTGATTATTGCAAGAAGCCTGACTTATTAGTGCAGCAAGGTCAAAGAATCATGGACTCCGTACCGCGATGGGCATGGCTTAGTAGGACGGTACCCAGGTACCTACCTGAGGTCCACTGAAGGATGACTTGAAAGAGGCTCTGTAGGAGCGAGCTACACGGGATATTCATTAGAGACTTGGGATGGCTGGGCCTGTCTCTGTGCCACAGAGGCGACGTAATCGTTCTGTTGAAATTGCCGTGGCGTGTGCAGGCTTCATAATAATGACATTCCTCTCGAATACATATTGGTGTTTGTAGTGTAGTGCCTCACATCCTAAAAGCGTGGTAATATCCGTACCTTGTTCGTGCTTGTTCACATGGTCCACCTTTTCGCAGCTGAGTCAACCTGCACCAACGCCCACGACAAGACAGAGATCAAGTTAAATAAAACGTGAGCGAGTATGGGAGAAGGCGGATTTCGCAGGGAAACAGACCACCACAAATGAGAAAGACCTGTTAGGCAACAAGTACAACACCCACGACCAGGAAAAGTAGACCAAACACGCGCCCAACTAAATAGTCGCTCCCAACAGAGATACCTTTATTACAGACAGCTAGCCGCTCTTTGCCCCGCCAAACTGCGTCTGGTCTCAGGGTACCCCCGCTAGCTTCTACGACCCCCCTCTACCTCTACCCCAACCCAGAGCTTCCTTCATCACGCCGCTTCCAGCCTGGCGCTTCGGCCAGGCATTCAACCTCCTCCATCATCACCTCACTCTTCCACCGTCCACCATTTACTCGAAAGTCTCTCCGTCGTCTTTCCTGTTTCTCTCATCCAAAGTGGGCCCGGCTGGCTTATTCATTCTGAGACGACCTCTGTCGACTTACATCTATTCATCTCGTTTGCCCGGCCCCATCGCTCTCCACCCCGGCTGGGTCTTCCGTAGTTCGGTAGACCCTGGGCCTGTCAAGTTGACCACCTGTAACTACCTAGATACCCGCCGCCAGTCGTCATGTCCGTTGGCGGGGGTGAGGCTTCTATTGCCGCATCTGGCTCATTCTTCAGAATCACCGACTTACCCGCAGAGACGCAGCGGGAGATTCTCGCTCGTGTAAGTCATAATTGGCCAGCGTTGGGACCAAAGCTCAACTCCCTCTCTACCAGTGCTCTCAAAGTGATCTGATCTGCGTCGCCCTTGTGTGCAGACACTTTCATCATCTTGCTTCTTCTATTCTATATCGCGACTTTCACATCATCTTTCCCGACGATGACGATCGGAGCTTCGATTCTCCCGTAGACGGCCTCGCTGGTGGACTCGACACTTTCACTACTAGCGAGTATGATTACGCCAGACATTTACGAGATCTCTCTATGGATACTTTGAGCTCTGGCCTCAAAGGCGAACGGTCTTACCAACCCTATCTCTACTCATCTAGCTGTGGCAAGTTTCTAAACACTTTGCTCTTTCTGACTCTAAAGAAGGCGCACTTCCTCGAATCCTTTCGGTAAGCCTGCACTCTTCACTTCCATTACACCTAGATTATGAAAGCTAAATCTAGTACAGATGGAATGTGCGAATCGAACTCAGTCGGCCAGTTTATCGGCGTTTGCGGGAGTTAAAGTCGCTTCGAAACCTGCATATTCGCATCCAGGCCGGTGATTCGTACTACTCAAGGCCGCCGCCGCTCCCTATAAGCTTCCACCACCACCCTTCGCCTCCTAGCCCAGTCTATGGCCATTCCCATTGGTTGGGCACGGCTATTCCGCCTACTCAGTCTTCCATGGCTTCGCCACATCCCATCTTGCATCATCTCTCGCAGAACCAACCTCATACGCGATCCCGCTCTGCGTCCAAGAATCGCGTTCCTAAGCAGCCTCAAGATGCGACGAGACTTTCAGGCTTCAAGCAGCTAACCTCGTTGGCTGTACTGGATATTGATGACTTGAAACTCGCAACAGAAATAGCAGATTCTGTCAAACATTCTCATTCGACCTTGACGAGCCTCAGCCTATCTTTATCCCGTTGTCTGGCCTCACAAGCCAGGAGAGTTTCGCATGAGTCGGACGCCGAGGAATCTGCAGACGATGATTTCCCCGATCCTCCGAATGCCCAACATCCAAACTTTGTACCAATTGAACAGGTCCGAAATTTCAGAGCTCAGGAGGAATGGAAAAAGCAGGAAGCTCTTCTCGGAAGAATTTTTGGTGTTGAGCCTAGCCTACAAAAAAAGCCTCAGATGAAACTGGACGGGTCCAAACACGCAGGACTTGCGACGGAGAAGACTCCGGTATTGACGGCAGGGCAAGAGTTCATGGCTTCTCTCGCAGGCCTCTCCTCCCAGTTAACGACTTTGATCAGAAGCTCGAAGGAGGTTTCAGTATCTCACCAAGAGTTTTTAAACGCGATTGAACACGCTGCACGGAACTACCTCGATTCTACAAAGACTTCAACTTCGACCCAATATCACGAGCAAGAGAAGCAGGCTACAGTCACTGTAAGGGATAACGATGCCCATTTTGGCTCATCTTCAGCTTCAGCTTCCACTGCACCGAAACTTGAGGCTCCCGAGAGCAGCGTTGCAAATACCACTTTGGACAGCTCCGTTGTACTTCCAGTGATGCAGGAACTCGCCGACAACTCATTGACAGATATCACTTTCGATAGTAGTGACACCGTTGGGGACCCTGTTCGTGATGCTAGTCAGCTGCGGCATATCGTCGACACTAGAGAGAAGCAATCCTCCGCAGAACCTTCATCTTCGCCAGGGAACCATTGCCTATCTGTGGAGGGCCTTGGAAAACGTCATCATGACGATGCTGCCTCTGCCCGCGTGCCTCATGCGAAAGAGGCTTCCGGTAGGGAGGAGATCCAGATGGATGACTATATTCGCAGCACCAGAGGCCTTACCCTCAAAGTGTTGAAAATTGATCTGCTTCCCGCCAAGGCTTCCGTCATCTGCAGAGCCCTGAATCTTGGTGCACTGAAAGAGCTGACGTTGCTCAACGTCGGCAGCCAGGCGCCCATTTGGACGGCTCTCACCAAAGAGAATGCCGTGAGACCACTGCCTCTCCGCAGCATTTTCACTGATAATGTTTCAACCGCCTTTCTTACCTTTGCTTCCCGCCTGAAGAAACTCGATGAGCTATTTCTGCTGGAGCGCAGCGTCGATCATCTTCCTGCTAGCTTCACGCCTAGGGCTTCCGTCACTATTGACCAGATTCGGCGATGTGTGCTCAAGAAGCACGTCCATACTCTCAAGCGTCTGATGATCAAAGACGAGTCAAAGGAGGCCAGCTGGGATGCCAACGAAAAGACAATGGCTATGATTTGCAGCCAAGGAACACAGCTGGAAGAGCTGGCAGTAAGTATGAATCGACATGCAGTTGTACGTAACCCCCCAATTGCCTCATTTGACAACCGCTGACGGAGTTCAAATTCAGCATGTCTTTATGCAGTGCTTTCATGAGCTGGTCAATCTGCGCGCCATCAACATCCTGCACTTCAAGAGCAACGATACCTGCTTGTGGGTCGTTCGCGAAACGCTGCGCTTTATAGTGGACAACCTTTCGCATCATCCCGACATGAAGCTGGAATGGATCGCCATGGAAGATGACCGCGTCGATCGGGTAATGAGGCCTGGAGAGGACGACGACGACGAGTCCTGCCGGCAAAGGCTTCCGCGCCCCGCGCAACCCATTATCACGGGGCCTTTTGACCTCCCCTCGCCCCCTACTTCTGGCCACGCCAGCGATACCAACTTACCCCCGCCGCTGTACCCGTCAGATTTGGTTGGTGACAGCGATGACAGCGACGACGATTTCCTCCGCGATAGCGGGTCTGGGCTGCGCTATACGACGGTCCCTATGCAATTTTACGACGTATGGGGTATCAAGATTTTCGAAAAGGAAATTCGCAGTGGACGCCTGTAACCTTTCTTCTTCCTACTCTGCTCTTCCTTGCTTGGCTCCCTTTTGACGCAATATCTTCTGGTTTTGGACAGGCTGTGGGACATCGATGTGTTTTTTCCTCTGGATCATGTACAGTGGCGGCTGAGCTGTGCTTGTCGCCGTATTCGATGCTAGGAATATCGAAATTTGTGTAACCCTTGCACCAGAGTCTTCTATTGTCAGGTGCAATGTAGGGTACTAAGTCCTGTAGTATGCTATGTATATGAGGCAGTGTAGGTATTCTAATGCTTTTTTATTGTTTTTACCGATTTATAGTCTAGTGCTGTCGTCAAATACGCAAATGTTCTGACCGCCCAGAGATCTCGGCTTTCGCTCGCTCTGTAGCCCAAATTCCTTCTCCTGCTGCCTTTCGCTATTGGTACACGAATAACGTCATCTACCCAAAACCCCGCAGGGGCCGCCATCCAAGTTCCAGTTGAACTCCCATTCTCGTCCCCAACAAGCTTTGTTCTGGGAAGGAGGCCGGAGATACAACAATAATGTCTTCGTCATTAAACAAAGGAAAAATAGTGTAAAACGGGATAATCAAACAACCATGGGAATCATCCGCGTCTCTATTTACAGTCTGCTGATGATGGCAGCGGCGTACTCGCTGGTCTTAGCTTTGCCGCCGAGATCACCAGTGAGAGCCTTGCCCTCGGCCATGGTGTCGAAAATGGCATTCTCGATCTGAATGGCCTTGTCGGTGAGACCCATGTGACGCAGCATCATGATCGAGGACAGGAGAAGAGCAGTAGGGTTGGCAAGGCCCTTGCCGGCGATATCAGGGGCGGAACCGTGAACAGCCTCGAAGATGGAGCACTCGTCACCAATGTTACCCGAGGGAGTAAGGCCAAGACCACCAATCAGACCAGCGCACATGTCGGACAGAATGTCGCCGTAAAGATTGGGCATGACGAGGACCTTGTCGTTGTAGGGGTTGGGGTCGGTGACCATCTTAAGGCAGGTGTTGTCAAGAAGCTCGGCATCAAACTCAATCTCGGGGAAGTCCTTAGCGACCCGGCGAGCGACGTTAAGAAACAGACCGTCGGACATCTTCATGATGGTGGCCTTGTGGACGACGCGAACCTTGGTGCGACCAATGGACTGAGCGTGCTGGAAAGCGAAACGAAGTACGCGCTCAGAGGCCTCGCGGGTGATGAGCTTTATGCTCTGGACGACACCATCGACGACAACGTGCTCAATGCCGGAGTATTCACCCTCGGTGTTTTCACGGATCAAAACCGTGTCGACGCCATCGTAGGGAGTCTTGAAGCCGGCGACAGAGCGGCAGGGACGGAGGTTGGCGAAGAGGTTGAACGTACGGCGGAGGGTAAGATTTAGGGAGACGTGGCCCTTGCCAACGGGAGTCTAGAAGAGCGGTTGTTAGTTAGATTAACAAGTTAGGTGGCGCATATAAGTGCCACGGCTCTGTACGTACGGCAAGAGGTCCCTTGAGGGCAATCTTGTTCTTCTTGATGCTCTCAATGGCAGCGTCAGGGATGGCGGTCTTTCCATCCTTGATGATGGGAGTAACATCAACGGGCTCCCAGGCGATAGGGATCTGTTCGAGCGCATTAGCGGCTACGTACCGGTGCAGTAAACACGAGCGGACTGACCTTGGCAGCGGAGAAGATGTCCTTGACGGATTCGGAAATCTCGGGACCAATGCCGTCACCCTCAATTAGGGAGACGAGGTAGTTGCCCTGTGTATAGTGTGAGTTACTTGTGCATTTGGCTTGCTAATAATATGGCTCGACCGCAGAGAGAGAGAGAGCTGGAACACGTCGGCAATGTCGCGCAGCCAGCAAATATTCTCGTCATCATGTCGAGCCGGGTGCAATGGAAGATCGTACCTTGGCATCCTGGGTGCCCTCGTACTTGGCAACACGATCGCTAGGAGTAGAGTAGAATCTCTGATTCTATTTGGAATCGCGCGTTAGCCAATGAATAGCAGGTTGAGGTGGTTGATCGTTCGTCCTTACAGCAACAGACCAGGTGGCAGCGCGGGGAGCAGCGCGCAGGCATTGCCTGGCAGAGAGAGAACGAATGGCCAGCATTGTGAGGGTGAGGTTATAAATGGGTTGGTCTGTACAGTAGAGAAGCAGAGAGTAAGCCAGGCCAGGTGCACAAAACGGAGAAAATAAGAGGTGACGCAAGATGGAGAGAATGAAGATGGAGGTGTGGACAAAAAAATTAACGTCGTCGATAGGTACTACCTATCTGTGGCATACTACTGCTACGATAGCGCTAGGGAACTTCGGAGGCAGACTTGGCTGCGGCTTGACCGACCGCATCAGCCACACTTGTCGGTACCTGTAGATTTTTTTGTCTTCGTTGTCTTCGGTTCGCTGGGCTCCCTGTTGTGGAACTCCGGCCGCCCGAGTCGGAGCCGTCGGAATTGCGCCTGAAGATACTGACACTACACCAGCCACATGTAACCATGCACATCACCAGCCACACATCGCTTCCCTGCGGCAGCTGTGGGGTCGTCGTTTGAGCTCAGGTGGGCTCGTTGGTCATCGCGCGTTGCTGCTGTGAGCCTGCTCACTCGCGATAGCTTCGATCAGCGGCAACCAACCAGAAGACTGGGCGCATGGGCCGAAAAGATATTAGAAACACTATACAGGCTGTTCGACGCAAATTCGATTCTCGCAGGAAACCCCACCAATTTCTATCCGTCGCTTGTATGCGTCAAGGGGGCCATTCCCTCCCCTGAACAAGTCTGCCGCCAGGCACGTCATCGCCATCAGACCACGACAATGGCCGATTTCGAGAGGACTGTGCTAGAGTTCTATCATCTTCCGTCATCATATCCATCCGAATGGCCGGCTGAGAAGGACGCTGAAGACGCGGCAACGGACGGGACAGATGCCTGGGGCAACAATAGGCGATTGTCCTCTTACCAGGCTCTCGAGTCTGCCGTCAATGAACGGCGCAGTTTCTTGGGCGGTGCCGACGGCAAGGGAGGCATGAACAGCCTCGTGCAGCGAGACGAGCCGGACCCTCTCGGATTCTCCGACAGCGTTGTCCGCAGTTTAAAGAACTTGGGGCTGCCCGTGCAAGACGACATTCGCCTTAGTATGTACCGAACACCCCATCATCCGACCTCACATCCCGGAAACTGACCAAAGTGCTCCAGGAAACCGATTCCTTCTCTCGTCGACAACATTCTCACCAGCTCTATTTCTCTCCCAAATGCACTCAGATGCAGACACTCGGAATCTGCTACAAGGACTGGATGCTCTCTCTGCTTCCATCGACCAAAAGTCTGCGTCTCTCAAAGTCCTTGTCGAATCCAATTTCGAGCGATTCGTCAAGGCCAAAGCAACTATCGATAATGTCTACAAGGAAATGAAGTACCGCGGAGAGGATCCACAGACGAAGACGCACTCGCGACATGCTAGCCGCAGCAGTTTTCGCAACAGCGGTACCAAGCTTGCCTTGAATAACCAATTGGCATTTTCCGTCTCTGATAATAGGAAAAAGAACGCCCTTACCAAGGAGAGCGAATATGGTGTTCTCGGCATCAAAGCACCACTACTGGACGTTTCTGCCAAAGCCGAAGAAGTATGGGGGCCCGCGCTTGGCGGCCGCGAGAAGGAGGAACATCTCAAAGATGTCTCGGTTTATATGTCAAAGTTCAGAGAATATGTCGACCTGAGCGGAGTTGTCGCGGATAGCATCAAGCGAAAAGATTACGAAAGCTTGGTTGAGAGCTATAACCGCGCGAGAACATTTGCCGACCAAGCTCGCCACTTAGGCAAGCAGCTAAAAGGTGCCACGCCCGACGATGCACAGTTGTATCAGATTCTGCTCGCAGCCCGCATGTGGCATGACGTCAATCGTCAGGTGGAGTCTTTCAAGACAGAAATTTGGAAGAAGCTGTCCTCATGCTCGTCTCATTCGAAACCCAATGCTGCGGCTGGCCGCGTGCAAGATCAGCATATTGAGCTAATCAGCTTGCTGTTGGAACTCGGAGTCAAGGAAAGTCCCATCTGGGTCTGGTTAATAAGTCGATATGATCATTTGAAGAGTAAGATCCAGGTGACAGGTGACCGTCAAAAGACAGAAATTGAAGTTCTGCGACGACGGCTAGCCGCCGGCGAGAAACCGACTCCAAAGCAGGCAGGTATGTACCTGAATGGCCTCGGCAGGCAAGCAATGGACCGCAAACCTCCCGTCAATGATTCGGTTGAAGTCATTGAACTCTGGGAGAAGATGTACACTTTCCTGAGCAATCTCATCTCTTCACAAGGCATAATGGGCGAAATTGTCGAGTTTTGGTCCCTTGCTCAGGGCTTCATTGAGGGCAGAACCCAGCGGACTTTACCTATTGGCTACAACGGGGAGTCTCAAGTCCATCACGAATTGTCTGGCGAACGTGTCAGCCAATTATCACAAGGCGCAAGAGAACTTGTTGAGCAAATAAGAGAGCACATATATGCATTTTTTGCTGGGCTGCCACCTGAAGACATATCGATACTTCTCTCACCTTTAACTCCTAACCCAGGCTCGCCCGCATTTAACAGTGCTGGCATTGCTGGCTCTCTCTCACCAACAGCATTACGTGATCCGCGCTTCAATTTCGATCCTAGCAACCCGCCGCCTCCATCTCCTAGTAGGGGTGAGCCGTGGGAGAAGCTTGCATTCTGGCCTCCTTGGTCAAATTCGCTCAGTGGTGTCCATTACTTGTCCAGAATGCTTGCACTCGTTGGATCGGGGGCGTCAGAGTTGGCCACTATTGCGCCTGTGGCAGCTGCCAATGGAGCCAATCAAGAGTTGGAACGACTGAAGCTTCTCATCGGTGCCTCTCGGGAACGATGCGTCACGGCCCTCTGCGCAGCATGGAACCGTGATGCTGAAAACATTAAGCATGTGGAAGATTGGCAGCGCTCCAGTGAAGGGGGCGACGTTACCAGAATGCCGGCTAGCTTTGCTGCATTCGAGGGAACCCTTCTCACCGGTATGCAGAAGATTCTTTATATCGCAGATGCAACAACAGAGCAGGGCGCGCCGAGCATTGTTATGCCCCCACCGCCCAAGCTACTTCAGATGGTTCGAAGCCAATACGTTACGACTTTGTATAAGGCTTTGAGCGGGATGGTAGAGAACGCAGAGCGGTCTCTGAAAATAACTGACGAAGATGACTGGTCGCAAGCCGCTGCAGTGTACACTAGCACCTCATCGGCTGGCAAGAGCACGCTAGATGCTGGTGATCGCAACGTTCGAATGCTTTTGACTCTCAGCAATCTGCAAGCTTTGCGCTCTCAAGTCGTTCCAGGCCTGAACTCGCAGTTCGAAAATGCCTTCTCGGTGAAGCTGTCTGATGAGTCTAAGACCATCAAGGACGTCCTGGGACAAATTGACGCTCGCTTGTTTCAATCATACACCAAGCATTCCATCGAAAAGCTTCGCGACATTATTCAGACTGGTCTGGCATCACCAAACTGGGTCTGCAAACCAAATCAGAGGCCTTCCGCGGCCAAACCTTATATCTATGAGGCTCTGCTAACACTGGTGCTCGTGCATTCCCAAGTCTCCACGACGGCACCTTCTTTGACGCCTCAAGTACTGAGCTTCTTACTGGAGCAGACGTCTTTGCAGCTGCTTGAGACCTTTCGCACACGGCCCAAATATTCGCTTGAAGCGCTAATGCAGGCAACACTCGACGTGGAGTTTGTGGCGCAAACCCTAAGCCACTACACCACAGACCGCGCCTCGGAGCTGCAGAGCCAAATATACCAAGAGCTCGATGGGCGGACGGACAATGATGCGCGCGCGCGCCTGCAGGGTGAGCTGCCCGAGATGCGCAACGTGCTCAAGAAGCTGCGAGAAAACAGCAAGAACGAGTTTGCTTGCTTCAAGAAGCCAAAGAGGGCTGCGGGAGCCGCTGCGACAGCCACCAAGCAGGACGGACAGAGTGGTGCAGGTAGCGCGACAGCAGCCTAGAGGAACTACTCTCGACGCTGACTGCACTTTTCTCTGCACTCGTCCTTGTTAGGGCCTCGTTTTTTCTTGTTCAGTGTATTAGGCAAGCCTTGGTTCTTAGATTTGGAATTTTAACGGGCGTAGAATGGGACCTGGTTGCGACGCGATTTGTGTGAAGTAGACAAGATATCAATACGACGGAATGACATGCATCATGACGTGTACATGCAGTGCAATGTACTGGGGATATTCTAATACGGCGCTTTAGAATGATCAGACCTCTTTGAAAGCTCAAGAAAGGAACGAAATCATGTTCATGCATCATTATTCAGTTGGTTGCCAAGTTATCTTCGCTATCCATAAACGCCAGGTCCTCATCATAGTTGTCCCCCATCACTTTGTGGTGTGTAGCGCGTTCTTGTCAGTTGGTAAAAGAGCAATTTGAAGCCGCAGGAAAACTTTTCAAATTCATCATAATCCGTCATTGTTTTCGAAAAAAGCAGTACTCTATGTTGGAGAATTTGGAAGGAGAAGGTGGGAGCAAAACATGAGCTCCAGGGAACGAGAGTCGGCGGGAGAGAACTGAGAGCCCTTTTGTCGATTCTCAATCGAGTCATCTGTAGTACAATTGTCAGTATATTAATGTGATTTCTGTTGAGGGTTGTGTTTTGAAGGCACAACTTTGCATTGACGCACATTCTAGATCGAGTTTTTGAAAATAGGCGGTAATGGCAGGATCTTGGCTCTGGGCGACGAGCTTCCCATTTTCGTCGCGCAACGTCTGCGGCAGCGCCTTGCGAATGGCAAGCAGCATCTTGAGCAGGCCAGCCAGGTTGCCGCCCTGCTGCGCAAAGACGCTGGGGTCGCGCTCCAGGGGCCAGCCGGGGCGCAGGTGGTCCTGCTCCCACGCCTTGAACGCCCACGTCGATTTTTCAACGCAGTTTAGGAAGACGAGCGCTGTGAGGAACATTTTGAAGCCGACTTTGGTCTTGCTGTCTGTGAGCAAGCGGTCCATGTGGTTGAGCAGGCTCCTGGAGGTGCAGTTGGCTTTGCGCTCGGCCGCGGCGTTGAGCTGCATGCAAATCATGGTGTAAATGTCGGCGTCGTTTTCATTTTGCGCCTCATTAATCCATCGCGCGTCGCTGTTTTCTTCGGCCGGGCGCTCCAGAATCGTCCACTGTCTCTCGCGGTCTATACTCTCAACGAGACCCCACAGCTCCAGGGCCTTGCTCAGGAGGTCGTCTTCCTCCAGGGCCTGCTGCTCAACGGCAGTCTCAAGCGTGATGCGGGTGAATTTCGACGGTTCTCGTTCGATGAAAAGTGGCAAGACATCTCGCATGTATGACTCGATTTTGCTAGGCAAGTCCTCCGTGTCCTGGTCTATCATTATCGCTTGCTGGAATGCTTCTTTGCTGTTTCGAGCTTCGGCCTGGCTCTCATTGGGTTCTAGAAGCGCCTCCATTGTGCCTAAAACGATGCGCTTCTCTGCTTCTGGAAAATGGGAGACCTCAATCAGACTTCCGTTATTGGTCAGTTGCAGTTGCTCTTTGAGAAGATTGATGCGGTTCTGAGACAAAACCACTTGGACCCCTGCTGAGTACAAGTCAAGCTGCTCGTGCAATCGCGTGCGCACACAGCCCGTCCGCCACACACGCGGAGCCAACACTTTTCTACACGTGTCACATGGGTCTCCCTTTCCGCAGTTTTTGCGAAGAATGCGGCATCGAATGCATGCACCGATTTTGCGAACCTCTTGCACTTCTTTACGACGCGCTGGCGTAAACCTTGATCGGGAATGGCGGGGCCGACCGAGTATAGAAGCATCGCTAGTATCCATGCGTGTGCCGCCTCGATTGAGAGGCGCAGGTGGTGTCTGATGCTCTGCCAGAAGCGGGACAGCCGCGGTAGCCGTGAGGTACGTCATCTCACCCCAGGGCTGGGCGGCGTTCGCATCGTTGGTGGCCGGCGGCGAGACATCAGGAACATTATCGGTTTCGGCGGCCGATGGTGTGACTGGAGGGGGCTCACTGTCAACTAGTTGAGGATCGAGGAAGGACTGATTCAGACGGGCTGCTGCTGCAACGGCGACAGAAATGTTGTTTGTGTCGGGAAAGGGTATTAGTGCCTGGAGTCTCTCCTCAGCCGACAATTCCACTCCGTTTGACGAAACGTGGGCGACATCCATATTCAAGTCGATCTTAGACGCATTCGCTTCGTCAAGTTCGACCTCGTTGGGTACCCGCTTGTTGTTGGCTGCGGAATCATTGCGCTCTTCATAGCCCGCGGGTGGGTTATCGAGGGTAAATTGCTCGTGAAGCTCAAATCTCCCATTTACGTGCACATCGTCTGCAGTACCGGGGACATCCTGCCCTTTGGGCTGTGTGCGGTTGTTTTCATTGAGATCAACCTGCCGAGAGGCTTCGGCCAAAGTCTCCAAGGCACTCCATTCCTGAGGCAGGACGCTAGAAGCGACAGCGCGTGCGCCTCTAGGCCCAATTCCATTATGTTGTCGTTCGGCAGCGGCAGCACGAGCACTGGAAAGCCCGTGGAGCTCGAGGCAGGCTCGCATGCGATCCGAATCGGAGATGGCGGGGCATTTTTTGGTGATGTGAGCCGTCAGACTATCGATTCGACCTTTGGGAAAATTTTCACCACATCGCTTGCAGGTGTGTTGATAGCGATTACTATTGTCATTGAGTTTAGCCCCGCGGACAAAATACTCAAGGATAAGCGGGTTGGGCTTTCGTCCCATGGCGACGCAGAGGCCTGTGGCGGTTGGTTGAAGAGTGGGTTGAAGCCAGGGCCAAAGTTTTGACGCCTGGACAAAGGAGCGAGGACTGCTTCCCGGTGCCGTTCCAGAACGCGCACCAGGAGTATCGAAAGCCGTCCCCAAAAATTGACGACGAAACAATGTACGGCGCAAAACAGCAGCTGGACACGATTAGTGCAGAGCTTGAGCAGTGGCAGATTCGCCCAGATGGTGATTCTGCCTGTGTTGACCGACAAAATTCTCACACCGACTTGGGCCTGGAAGATTTTGATGCACCAGTTGATGCGCTAGGCGGGGCGACTTTGATCCGCTCGATCTGGTGGGGCGATGCGCCACTAGTCCGAAAAGAGGTAGCAGTACAGGGTAGGCTGTTTAACCTGGAAATCTACAAGGTTGGCAAGAGTCAAACTGATGTATCTCTACTGGTGGTAGAAGTATGGATGTGTCGCTGTCGTTTCTTTGCCGTGACAATATCCTTGGCATTCAAGTTGTCTTTGGGTGGTGGTCATTGTGCCGATACGTAGCCTCTGCATCTCAGCTTGAGGGGCCGGGGCACCCCCACCATCGAGATGTGTGATAGCATTCAGAAACTGCACCACCTAGTGCTGCATCTATGGTGCAGCACAGTTGCACAGTGTGCATTGTCACGAACAATTGTTTATCAGGTCGAAAACGGCCAACGTACTACTGGCGTTGACTGCTACCTTGTCGCGGCCGTTGACCTCGGCACGTGCATGATTTGGTATATGTACGGATGAGAATGGCTCTGTTTTAGCTACAAAATGAACGATCTTCGTTCTGATCATCACAGATTGCAAGGGCCACTTCCGACAGCATTTTGCGCTCAGTGTCAGAAGGCGATGGAGAGAATTACATGGATGTCCCAGCTTGGCGCTGGGGGAGAAGCACATTTTAACTGGCGGCGCTTCGTAGCAATCTGCTGTTTCCCTTACAGAGGGATTTCGAACAGGACATGGAGCATTATGAAGGAAGTCGGTGGTCCTATCTTAGGGGGGTCTTGGACATCTCTGCCGATTCTCGAGGCACCATTGTTTTGGCCCCTTGAGATCGTTTGACTGCGCTTCGAGACGGCGCAAATCGCAATACGGAGGAACTAAGTAAGTAACTACTTATTAGGCTCAACGTACTTATTAGTGGTCGATAATAAGTAGTCCTAGTTACAGGCACATGGCTCACTAGTTGACCGAGACGTTGCGCATCCGTGCCCAGAACATAGTTAGTGCCAATTCCCACTTATTAGCTGGTCAAACCGGAAAGGAGGTTCGCATTTGGCAGTCTTCCTAGTACATCTTTCCGATGTCCCTCCGTACTATGTCCTCATCGCAACTGATCGTGCCGACTGTCATCCAAAACCTATTTGTACCTCAGCTTGAATAGACTGCAATGTCTCCACCGTCAGAGGAATACGATGTCTACCCAGTTCATTTAGGCGATGCTGCTTCGATGAACGAAAAGTTTGTCTCTTGGCTTTTCAGATTCAATGATGTTTTGGACGTGGACAAACTTCATGTCGCGCTTGCGCAGCTGCTTGAGCATGGTGATTGGCGGAAGCTTGGCGGGCGCCTTCAAAGAACTGTCAGTCATCTGTATCTGTACGAATGATTTCGAGCTGACGCTACAGTAGTCTGATGGAGCATTGAAGTTGCGCGTTCCTCGACGCTTTACTGACGATCAACCAGCTGTGGCCTTCACCAAGCAAGACTTTTCGACTATGAGTATAAGCGAGCACGATTTAGCCAAGCATTTACCCAAGCCTCGCGATTTGGCCTACTCTCAATCTATTGCTGGGAACATGGACTTTCGGAGTTTTGCCGTGCCGAATGACTTTCCGTCTAGCATGAAACAGTTTGTGGCGATGCAGGCGCCGCAGATTGCATTGCTTGCGACCTCATTTAAAGATGCAACTCTGGTTTCCGTCGTTTGGCCGCACACACTGTTCGATGGCGTTGGATTGACTCATTTATTACATGGCTGGTCATTAAAGCTAGCCGGTAGAGATGAAGAAATACCCCCCGTCCTAGGAGCTAAAAAGGACGTCCTTGACGCACTTGACACCGACACGCAGCCCGCGGCAGTGGTCTTTGCCGGCCCCAAACTTGTGAGGGGTTTGGATCTGTTTCTTTTTATCGTCCTGTTTTTATGGCACAGGCTATTCTACACACCCCGAGATACTCGCACGATATTCCTGCCGCGGGCGGCCGTGGATCAAATCAGCCTCGAGGCAAAGAAGCATTCAGGTGATGCTTTCATCACCGAAGGCGACGCCATTTCAGCCTGGGTTGTCAAGTCAATTACCTCTGCGGAGCCTCAGCCACATCCAGTCACCGTAATGCACCTGGTGAACGGGCGAGGAAGATTGCAGTGTCTTGCCAGCAGCGGGGCTGTATATCTTCAGAATATCGTCAGCACAGCATTCTGCCATTTGAGCCCAAGAGTCTCGGGCGCATCTGTCGGAGAGATTGCTGTGGAAAGCAGACGCCAAATCATGGAGCAGTCGTCGGAGGAGCAAATGACTCTACTTTTGAGACGCGTGAGGGAGAGTCTACGGAATAAGAAGCGAGCAAAGCTCGAGTTCCTGGAGACGCCGCACTCGCGCGTCATATTTACAAACAATTTAACCAAAGCATCGTATGTGCAGACGGCAGACTTTAGCCCAGCAGTGATCCGCCGTGGCCAGGATGACGAATCGAGGCGAAACCCAGAGGGTACCATGGTCAACTATCTGCACCTCGTGGTCAACGGCCATATCAAGGCGACTGACAACTTTTATGTCATTGGCAAAGACTACGGCGATAATTACTGGCTCATGGCAACTGTTTCCGACAAGGCCTGGATAAAGGTCGATGAGTCGCTAGCACGGCTTAGCACGGCTACGGACGGATGAATAATCGCCTTGTTCCTTGTCATTCTGATGCTATACCATAATTTAGAACCTTTACTTAACATTGGCTTCCGCTGTTTCGCATATTCAGTCTTGGGCCGCAACTACTACCGATAGCTGACAATGCCGATGTTCGTCTCCCATCGGTGCTGCTCGTCGTTAGTGGAACTTAGTCAGTTGAGAGCAGCTCCGATACCTTCGTCCACTCAGCCTATCAATGAAATAAAAGATGAAAGCCTTTTTGTTATTTGCGTCGGCTGTCGTCGTGGCCGCGGCGACTGCTGTGGATTACGACTTGTCCCAGTTCGCATTGACAGATGTATGTATTTGTACCTGAGACCACGTCTTTCCTTCAAATGCTGATGAAAGTACCAGACTGGCTCAATTGGAGCAGGAAACACATTTCCCGGTGTTTCGCGCCCGTTTAGTATGGTCAAGCTCGGCCTAGATCTGTATTCTGGAACCGATGCCTATTCTGGCTACCTGGCCGATGGTAACTTTACCGGCTTCTCTATGCTCCACGAAAGCGGCACCGGCGGTGCTCCCAAATACGGAGTTGTGTCGCAGATGCCTGTTGTAGGCCACATTGATGACCCTTTCGTCCAAAATATCAACGATACACGCGCCGAGCCCGACTACACTGAAGCCGGATACTACAGAGCAAAACTTGGGTCGGGAACGGCTGTCGAGCTGGCCGCAACTACAAAAGCTGGCTTACTGCAATATTCGTTTCCGAAAACCTACAAGTCCTTGAACATTTGGGTCGACGTCTCTCACGTCTTGTCATCGTATTGTGGACAAGGTCTAGGCCAGAAATACCTCGACGGAGATATAACAGTCTTCAAACGAGCCTGGCAGGCCAGAGTTTCTGTACTACACTGGCTCAGGTACATATGATAATGTAGGTACACTGACTATCATCATGAACTCGTCGAAATTGACCTTTACACAGGGGTGGAACAGAGCTTCTCCTTGGACAATCTTCTTTTGCGGCCACTTTGATGCGCCCGCCAGTCACAAAGTCTTTCGTAGCCCGGACAGCAAAATCGGCAAAGGGAAAGACGCGATGCAGGCACCCCCTGTTGTAGCTCTATTTACCTTGAATCAAACCGTGGTAGAGTCTCGCGTGGGGGTCTCGTTCATATCGACCCAGCAGGCTTGCGATAGTGTGGCGAGGGGAATTCCCCGTGGCACCAAGATCCGAGATGTTCAAGACCAGACACGGAAGGAGTGGAATAAACAAGTATTCAGCAAAGTTACCACGACGGAAACAAATACCACCAAGCTCAATCAACTGTACAGCGCACTGTACTTTATGCCTCTGCTGCCGCAGAACAAGACTGGCAAGAATCCGCTCTGGAAATCTGACGAACCATATTACGATGACATCTTCACATTTTGGGATATTGTAAGCAGTATCTTATCAGCTCCCTGAGCTCTTCAAGCTGACGAAATCAAACGTAGTATCGCTGCACAACCAGTTTGCTTCATGTACTGCAGCCCACATACTACGAAGAGCTCCTTCGCTCCATGATTGACATTTGGCGCCATGTTGGGTGGGTTTCGGACGTGCGATCGTCCTTCTTCAACGGCGCTGTCCAAGGTGGCTCCAACTCGGACAATGTGTTGGCGGATGCATATGTCAAGGGCATACGTGGTAAAGTCAACTGGGCGGACGCTTTCGCATCCATGATCAAGAATGCCGAAGAGGTATTCCAAACAACAACGACTCCCGTGCTCCCACGGGGTCTACTCGTGAAGGCCGCAGTACTATTCCAGACTGGCTTGAGTACGGCTACATTACCCCCAAGTTCTCCAGGTCTGTTAGCCGTGCGGTGGAATAGTACGTTGTCTTGTCGCTAGCTGCTAGGACAGTGTTGCTAATCAGCTCCAGTTCGGTCAATGACTTTTCGCTGGCCAGTGTCGCTGCAGGTTTGGGTAAGGGTGCTGAATTTGACAAGTACTTTGAACGCTCTCACAATTGGCGTAGCCACTGGAACACAAACATGACGGCGCTGGGGTTCACCGGTTTTGTTGGTCCGCGAAACACGTCCGGCTTTATTCCCCAGGACCCCCTGTCGTGCGGTGATTGCTACTGGCGCGACTACTATTATCAGGCGCTTCCCTGGGAATACTCGTTCAACGCGCATCATGACCTTGCCAAGCTCATTGAGCTTTGCAACGGCACTGAGACGTTTGTCAAGCGTCTTGAAAAGACGTTTGAGCCAGGCGTCTTCTCTGGCAACGGCGCCTTTGGCCACACGCTCTTCAACCCGGGGAACGAGCCGAGCTTCACGACGCCCTATTTGTACAACTTTGTTAACCGCCAGGACCTGGCGGTCGAGCGCAGCCGCTTCGTTGCCAAGTCCTACTACCGCCCGACCCGTGCTGGTCTGCCTGGCAACAGCGACGCCGGTGCCATGGAGTCGTGGCTGCTGTGGAACATGATTGGTCTTTACCCAATGACGGGGCAGACGACCTTTTTCATCGGCTCGCCCTAGTTCTCCGACCTGACCATTGCCCTCGACGGCGGCAAGACGCTCAGGATAAAGACCAAGGGCGGCTCCGAGGACGCATACCAGGTGCAGTCTCTCAAGGTCAACGGACAGCAGTGGAACAAGAGCTGGGTGAGCTGGTACGACATCTTTGCAGACGGCGGCACGCTCGAGTTTGTGCTCGGCCCCAAAGCGGCCCTCTGGGTAACTGGTGAACGCCCTCCGAGCCCAGGAAGTATGAGTGCCAAAGAAGCCAAAGCGCACTTGAAGAATCAAGTTGAGAAAAGTGTCAGTAAAGCGAATTTGGTGCGCCGCCGCATGAAGCACTTTGATCAATCGAGTGCGTCCATCATTGTTAGTGGCCCCCAGAAACGGATAACGAGAGAGCCGGTCCAGGCTGGTGAAATAAAGCATGAAGTTGGCATCATCTTCCAGTTTTTTTTTTTGGGCAGAAATGTGTCTCATTGCAACCTGATTTCACTAAGAAGAAAGGAACACCGGACATTTACACCAGGCAGAGCCCACGACCACCCGACATTTACATTAGGCAGAGCCCACGATTGGCTCATCCCAGCAATCCTCCCATTCTGTCTTGCCAGATGTCCAAAACGCGCGAAGCTTATCCACAACTGTAATAAAAGAACATGCCGTAATCGGCATTGCCAAGATGGCCTCTAAACAGTCCTCAATAAACTCTCGATCTTTCGCAGTACCGTCCGCCGTGGCCACACCCGCCACGAGCAACGGCCAGACCAAGGACGTCTTATACTTTAGCATATCCCAGCTCCTTCTTATCAAGAACCACAATTTCTCCCTGTGCTGAATCCGCAGGGAGTCGAGCACGCTGCGCCCCGGAAGCCTTGCATAGGCCGTTGCAATGTCCGCCGAAGAGGCCACCCACGCGACGAGTGACGCTTCCGGCAGTGTCAGAATGCCGTAAAGCCGGATAGCGACTGGGAAGATGCGGCCCATGACACGCCCAATGTCGACCTCGCCCTGCCAGGCCTTTGACTCGGCCCACGCGTCTGCGTCGAAGCACCATGTTGTATTGAAAATGTCCTGCACTGCGAGCGCGAGGTTGGCTCTCCGAGGCGGTCGGTTGTTGGCGACGGAGACGCGCAGTCTGGTAATGTGGACAAGCAGAGGGTATAGTGCCACCGGGCAAGGCGCAAAACAGGCGTTGCTGAGCGCCGCTCTCAGCTCATCGTCTGTAAATTCTTCGAGGCCCTTGAGCTGCTGCTTTGCTGGACTGGTTGTGTTTGCGTGGATAATGTTTCTGCATTATTGAATCTGTCAACATCTGCGCGTTACGTACCCGGAACCAATAAGTCGACGTCCGTACTCTACCGCGAAATTCAAATATAGGGGCGCGTCCTTGAGTTTGAGGACCTCCTTGATGCCACCTCGGTGTTGGATGTACGCAATGAAGCCTTTGAGATGGGCTCGCCACAAGACTCTTCGCAAGTACAGATCAAGAACAAGCAAATGTCGAATCGCCATAAAAGCTGGTGCCTCATTCGGATGCAACGCCTCGTCTCGAAACTTTTGATTGACGACTTCGATGGCGTCAACCATGTTTCGCGAGTAGCGGTCCCAAGACTTTTCAAAAGCTGGGTCTTCGCCAGCCCGTAGAAGCCTGCCGCGGGCTTTGGAGGCCTTTGAAATCTGATCACAGATAATTTGTCCGAGGAATGCCGTTCGGTTGTAGCCCGGCATGTGGAAAGGAGGATCGTTGAACTGCCCCTTTTCAGATACACGACCTGGCCTGACTACTTCAAAGTCTATTGGACAACATTCGTCGGCATTAGCCACAAGAGAAAAAAAAAGGAAAAGAAGAGGAAAAGAAGATTAGAACGGGTCGAATTTCTCACAGTACCGGATCCCCTCCAGGTAATCCCAGCTAGGAGGCTCAATCTCCGCGGCGACGATGTGTCTCTGATGGCTTTGCCGTCTGGCCGCAGGACTATCGAGGCTGCCAACGGCATCCATGCCACCATCAAGGCCGGGTGGCGGCAGCTCATACCCACGACAGACGACATGGCTGGCGGTGCAGCGACGACAGACTGGTCTCAGCTCGTCACATTTCACACGACGTGCACTAATGACTGGTGAGAAGATTGGCCGCAGCAAGAACAAGGGAAACAAAGCGGAATACGCAAAAGAACGAAAACAGCAAAAGAAGGAAATAAAACCAAGTATGATGGATAAAAACCAGCCCGATCTCGATGGGGGCCATACCGGCATGTGATACAACCTGTCCTCGCTCTCGTGGCCCATCTCTTTTTCCTTGGTTTAGTATCAGTGGAAGTTTCGAGGCTCGTCGAAATGCCGTAGCTTGGCAACGTAGGCCGAGTTTCAATGACGAATTCGTAATTCATGACTGCATAGGTGCGCAGGGAATCTAGAGCAGCATGAAGCAGCATGAATCTACAGTGCGGGGAAGCCATCTTATTATAGCTCGTGGTTGGCAAGGGTGTACCAGAACCTAGAAACAGGGGGCACGAAATGCCGAGATCAGCTATGAATAGAGAAAGCGGCGATCCATGCCAACTATGCCTTTCTGGGTGCAACTTTGAAACCACGGCATAACTTATGGGAAGGCTGAAATGCCGCGTCCAAATGTAGAACAACGCGAGTCAAGTATGTAAGATGACGCCTGATTACCATTTTATATTGGTTACCGCGATCAACCCTAAAGATCAAGACTTGCGCCCGAGAAACACACCCGTAGTATTTGCTATGCTGTGGAACTGAATCGACCCATTCGCCTTATCACCAAAACATTTTTTGCACGTCTCTTGTCCACTTTTAGCTGCTGCTTCCCCAGACATTACGAAACTCCTCATTGTCGTGTAAGTTGTATTGCGGAGTGCTATTTTCATCGACGTTTTCCGCAGATGCAGCGTTGTCCTCGTGCGAGGGAGCTGCGGACGGACTTGCAGCTCCATCACGGGCCTGAGTAGCGCTTGTTCCAGCGACATAGTCGGTGTCCGCCAGAAGTGCCGCTGCCTCGGGCTCGGGGTGATGGACCACAACCTTCTTCGGCTTCTTCTTCTTTTTGATCACAGCCACGACCGGTGGTTCTTGAGGGCCAGCTGGTTTTTGTGGACTGGCTTTTGCTTTTGGAGAACTTGGCTTTGCTGGCAAAGCCGAACTACGCCTTTGCGGCGTGCCTAATCGAGGAGCAGGCGAGTAAGCGCCGCGGCTGCTGAATGATGAGCCGTATCGCTCTCTCAACGGTTCATTAGCGGTGATGACGGGATACTAGAGATAGCTAGTTAGTTGCAGCTACATGAGTGACGGCGACGGACAACTTGCATTCCAGTCTCCATGTTCCAATTGGCGCGCCTGATCGTACATACGCTCCTCTTCCGGGTCTATTTCGAGCTCGTCGAATGTGCCCATCGAGCTCTCTCGCTGTGAATCTTGATTGGCGGAACCGCCTTCGCCATTGTCGAGCAGCGGCGATGAAGAAGTAACTCCTGGTTTGGGGAGCCAATACTTGCCCTTGCCGCCTCTTTTATAGCGCATTCCTTCATCGAGTCTGGCAAATCGAGAGCGCGAGTCTGCATGTGCTATGACCTTGTCGCCAGAGTCAAAGTTACGATAGCCGTATTTATCGCCCCTGAACGTCTCTTTTGAATCTTCGATGAGATCTTTGGTGCCAAAAGCGTCGCGAAGGGCCCTTGTGAGTGGCATACGAGCAGACAGGATGCTATTATCTGCAAAGTCGTACCATGAAAAGGCATACCAGTGCACCACGGCAAAGATGGGCATCTCGAGACAAATCAAGAAGTCTTGAATGGCTGCCGCCAAGTTGTCACGGGTATAGCCTTGAACGTCGTCTGGAATAGCTCCGAGCCAGACCAGAATGCCCAAGAAAAAACCTTGCCAATACGAGGCAAAGATGATGAGCTTGATGGAGAGGAATTTGGGCACTGGCCGGAACGGTTTTAGATCGTGGTGCATGCAGACCCAGAAAAGGCCCAGCGCGTATAGACTGACGGTGACACTGAGGTTGTAGATGATACCACTCCAAAAGTAGCCAGAGCTGGCGGCAATATAGCCTTCTTGATAGGTTCCGGTGGCTTTCATGATAACGGCAGCCAACGCGAGAATGGGCTTGAGCCAAGCATACTGTAGGATGCCACGTTTGATAGAGAGAAAGGTATAGGGATCGGATATGTCAACTTTGGGTAGGACATGGTTGAGGGGCCAAAGGTGCTGTACTGGAGCACGTCCGTGTGCCATGACGATGAGGGATCTCTCACCACCGAGGTAGTTTATCAAGAGCTGGAAGAAGGTGTAGATTGTGAAAGCCTCGTAAATATCGCGAATGGGGTCGATAAACTGGGCGGCTGTGAGAGAGACCATGCTTGTCCAAGATGCTATCGAGTATATGGGAACCATGAGGAGGATTCGAACGACGTAGCGCTGGAGCAAGGGCTTGCGATAGTTCTTTGCTTGGAGCCATATGGATCTAGATACAAGGGCTGGTCAGCTTCTGGATGGACGAAAGAGACAAGGGCGGCTCGGCACGAACAGGACAGATACGACTGTGGCAATGATGGAGGCGACACCAGCTATTATAGTCGTATATCCCTTGAACTTGGCGCCCGTTCCTCCATTTGAGGTTGTGTAGTTGTCGACGTCCATAGCTGCGGCTGCGGCTGCGGCTGCGAGGACCCAAAGCTAGAAGCAGGACAGGAGAAGTTGAGATGGAGGATGGGGACAGGATCAGCTCATGGCTATTGGGGCTGCAAAAAAACGAATAGGAAGGCTGAGAGGCCGATAAGGGTACCCGAGTGGCACAATGTTGAGATAGTCGAGGCGAGCCTTGCCGGGGACGATGACGAAACGCGAAGGACAAAGTTGGGGCAGAGGGTGCTGAGGTGTGGAAAGCGTGACGAGTCCAGCTGGGAGATGCGCGCACCTTTGGCGCAAGTCGGCTGCAACCAGTCTAAGTCCACGTAATAATTATTAATGCCTACCTACCGTAGAAACATTGGTAGATGATGTTGAAACATTCAGGCAAGTTGGCAAGAATATAATTCACCCACAAGCAGTCAATCACAGCGCTGAGCCTGGTGCAACGCCCTCTAAGGCTACGCCAGGGCCAACTACGACACACTGTATTTTGGTGGACAGACTTGGCTGGTAGCCTACCCAGCCCAGGCAGCTGTCTCGGGTGCTGCTGCAGCCACACGTACACGCTGCGAGGCTTCTACGAAGGTTGAATTTCTAGTTTTCAAGTCAAGGCATTTTCGAGAGAGTCCCCTTACAATTGTTACTTTTCTTTACTGCTTGTAAGTAAGCCATATTCTCGAGATCTCATGTCAACGAAAACCACGGACTTCTAGTGGTTGGCGTATGTAGGTGCCCAGGGGCCCCACTTGACTGCAGTAGCGCCATCACTAACAGCCAAAGACCTTACCTTTGAGCTTGTGTGCTTGCTACCTACAGGTAGGCATGAGGTATTCCAGTTGTTAGGGGATGCCTCTTGAACATCATTCTCGCATCTGCCGAGGCACCCGCGCACATCGAGTGCTGTCGAGCTGTTAGCCCTTGCAGCTTCAATCTCATCATGCGCGCCATCTTCGAGATTCAGTAATCCGCGAAACTCTGCTTCCTGCGGCCGGCACGATTGAAGCTTGGTCGCGATTGCTCCGCGACCCTCCCCATCATGTCTGCGTGGGAGCAATCACTCGCCCCCAGGTTAGCAGGTCTTCCAGACTTCAACTAGTGAGCAATCTCTTTGCACTGCCCAAGATTTACTCGCAATTTTAACAATTGAAAGCAAATTCTTCATCTTCCTGCTCATCTCCGGCTTGCTCTCCATCTTCTTCCTCCTCTACTTCAACCGGCTCTTCGGCTCGATAGTCTCCTACGCGATTCGAACATGGACCTGGCACCGATACAAGGTTTTTCTCGACATACAGGCTTTTCAAGTGTCATTGCTCGCCGGCCGAATCTTCTTCTCGGGCTTGCGCTATCACGGCGCTAATGAATCATTCCTGGTTCAGCATGGCGACATCACATGGCGGTACTGGCTGCGGAGGGTGCGCGAAGCCGACGTTCTAGACGACAAACACTCACAAGGCAATCACCCTTCTAGTGACGATAGCAATGCAAAGCTTCCATGCCGTATCAATGTCAGTCTGGTCGGCTTGGAGTGGTTTGTCTACAATCGCAGTCCAGCCTACGAAGGAGTTCTGGCTGGTCTGAAGCAAGCTGATGCAGCACGCTCCTCCTCCAACGACGTGTACCAAGAGAAGCCGAGCGCTACAGAAAACACACGCAAGAGAAACTTGAATGGGATTGATCAGCTTGAAGAGATATTTCCATCATCGCGAAACGGTCGACCAGCCACGGGGCGACAAAACAGCTCTCAAGACGACAGCGTTGACGGAGACTTTGATAGAATTGCAGAGCCAGAAACGCCATTTATACTGCAATGGCTGCCCATACATATCGAATGCAGGACAGCCGCTGCAGTAATCGGAAATGATAACACTAGAGCTATCCTAGTTGCCAAAGCAAGCGGCCTGACCTGCGATGTCGATGCGGGAGCAGCCAGCACGCCAGACCCATACCGTCAGCTTTTCGATGTTGATTTTGATCATCCTGTGGTTGAATTTAAGGACAACAATGATTTCAAAGAGGACCAGCCCACCCGCGCCACCAAAGAACGCGAGATTGGAATTCAATTCGACTCTCAACCCCCAAGAAGCTGGTTCCGCCACAGGCGGCGCAAGCTCGTCTCATCTTTGCGCAACATGGTACCTTATTGGAGAAGATCGGTCGAGTCATTTTCGGCTGGTTCGCGCACAGAACACGGCACTGGGGCTTCGCATATTCCCGCCTCAAATCGCTGGCAAGGTCTATCTCGATATCTTGACGATCGTGATCAAGATGACAAGGCTCGATGGAACTCGGTCGAGTATGCTGCTGTGACCACCATCATGGACTCACCTTCTGCTCATTTGCAGGTGTACTGGGATGCTGTTGCCAAGGTGACGCAACAAAACTCTCGCCCTAACACTGCTGACTCTCTTTTACATGTCAATGGCGGCGACGCGCCTGCGTGGGGAGTTCACTTCACTATACGGGGTGGTACTATGAACTATGGACCTTGGGCCGATCGACAACGGGCGGACTTGCAACGCGTCTTCATACCTGGACTAGCCAAAGATGCTACACCTGCAAAGCCGCTGACGCCAGGGGATTGGAGAGTCGCCACAGAGTTCAAGCTCTTGATTGAGCTAGAAGACACTGTCACCCTTCGAATACCGATTCGAGAAGAGTCAAAAAACTGGCGCTGGCGTGGTAAAGAGCCTCCTGTCAACCAGCAAGGGCCTCTGAATCGAAAGCAACGTAACAAGGCTAAGAAGAAGAGCAAAACAGACGTCCAAATTCGTCCTGTCGGATGGCTCGAGTTTAAACTGCCCAAGAATGCCTCGGTCGAATACTCGATGGATATGCTTGCTCGACTGGGTGGCTATAAGAACACGCTTCGAGTTGATTTACCAACCTCTGAGTTGTGGAGCAGTGTCAACCACGATCTTCTTTGGCGCTCTGGTCCTCAGAGCATTGTCTGTGATTTGTCAAACCCTCTCACGTGGAACACGCTTCGAAATTGGCACTTCAATATCACAAGTGATGACATGAAGCTATATCTGCTTCGCGACCATATCTTTCTTTTGATAGACTTGGTGAATGATTGGGCTAGTGGACCACCTTCCGATTACCTCGTCTTCACACCTTTCAACTATCATTTACACCTGCAGCTTCGGAATCTGCAAGCATACATCAATATCAATGATGGCAACATTATCGATAACGCAACAGCGCATGACGAAAACAAATTTTTAGTTCTCTCGACTCCCATTTTGACTACCGAAGCTACAATTCCGCTCGACAAATACATACCAGCAAAAAACTCGATCCCGTTTCATGTCCGAGCTGAGACGCTCACTTTAGCCGTGAGAACGCCTCAATGGAATACAGATTCAGCATTTCTGGACTCGGACCTACTTGGCAACGCGGAAGGCCTAGTTATTTCAGGCAGCTATCAATATAATGCGTCAACCTCATCAGTCAACACAGACACACTGGTCTTAAATGTCTATGGCCAATCCCCCCACGTCACCGTCCATGGCTTTCTCGTACGATATCTCATGCTGCTCAAGGACAATTATTTTGGCGAACATGTACACTTTCGCACGGTCGACGAATACCAAGAGCAAATTCAATTACGAGCTCATGGAGACGGCGATGGCCAAATGGAACCACCGATCAAGAAGTCGAATGACTTGGACGTGATACTTTCTGTCAAAGTGGACGATCCCCAGATTGCTGTGCCAACGAATCTGTACTCTGCGAACCGCTATATTCAAGGAGAACTCGCAAGCCTGGCTGTCGACCTACGGTTTACCAACTATTACATGGATTTGGAGCTGGACCTGAGTCCACTAAGTCTGTCTCTCGGTGCCGGTAATCGAACAGACTCGCCAAGCTTGTCGACCTCGAACACACAGCTTTTCATCGATGGCATTCGTGTTTTTGGTCACAGAGCGTTTGGCCTGCCACCTGCCGAGCCTACATACCTTTGTAACTGGGATGTTTCTGTTGGCGCAGTTCGCGGTGGCTGCAATGCAGAGTTTCTATCTGCCCTTACCAAGGGTGCATCTGCTTTCGGCTTCACATTTGATGACGTCGAGAATGCATTGGTGCCGTATTCATCCCTCGTCTTCCACGACATTACGTTCATCAGAGCGCAAGTAGACAACGTCTCACTATGGATACACCTGCCTGATGCTGCATTCCTGATCTCGACGGGGACGATTGACGTAAATAGTAATGATTGGGCCCGGTCACATTACTCCAAAAGAGCAAACGTGACTATCCCCAACATCCAGATATCATGTGTCGATGCTGAATCTGCGGCCGAACACAAGTCCCGCCACCACCACCCAGTCAAGACCGATGCATATTTGCAAATGGACGTCCAGCTTGGTTCAATTGGGCGCAAAGTGAATTTTGCAGAAGAACGTAAGGTACAACAGGAGCTAGTGCGACGAGAAGATCAACGCACAGGCAGGACGCCCTTTTTGGTTTTCGACGAATTGCTCGATGAATTCATACCCGAACAAGTAGATGTCCCTGCTCAGTGTGCCCCGCCGCCACCATATCCAGTTGATGAGGTCGAGGTCGACAATGATTCTGCCCAAAGCATTCGATCGTCGAGGTCTTCTTATAGGCTTAGACGCCAAGGATCATTGCTGTCGTTTGCTAGCTCTGGGAGTGGAAGCAGCGTAAGGCGCAGAATTGCAGGCGTTCGGGGGCATTCGAAGCTGCCTCCACAGGCGTCATCTCTACGCAGCCGGCTGCAACCGCCGAGCTATACCCCTTCTACAAGCGCAGCAGGAGATAGGAGAAATCGGAGCTATAGCCACCCCACTGTCACATTCTCTAGCCCTTACTTTGCCCCCCATTTCTCCATGGATGGCATTCAGCCGGACCTGCGCCAACTTGGAACCTTGGAAGAGGATGATGCCAACTGGGACGACCCGTTTCGAAATCCATCAGCTCAACTCTCTGACATCGATCCGCGAAGTATCAGCGAAGACTTCGCTTACTCTGGCGCCATTGTTGAAATTCCCTCTGGTATCACTGCTTTTGTGAACCCAGAGGCTGTCAAGCATGTAAACTCTCTGCTTGAAGTATTGCATCCAAGTAGTCCAGAAGACTTATTGGATAGTCTGCAAGTGAACTCTATCAAAGAGATATTCAGTGCGAAGCAACGCAGTAATGCTGCAGGCGACATGACTGACCTGCTCGTTCGACTTCCCGGCGCGCATATTCGCTTTTTGAACTTGTCGGCCTTGGACAGCTCTGATTCATCCTTGGAAGAAGTCGATCAGTATGATTTACAGTTATCCAATGTCAGCCTTGTTACCCGAACTGTGCTAGAGCGGAATAACACTTCAGCGATGCACAACAAGTCAAGAACATCTTTGCATCTGCGCATGAGTAACGCTGAACTCTCAGCAACAGAAAGGCTCAGCACGGCGCCTAAAGCTCAAGCCGCTGTGATGATGCAAATTGACCAGGTTCTGGTATCCCTGGGGTCGAAAGACGTGACATACCTTGATGTAGACATTGGATCTGTTGTCGGCAGTACAGCTTCTGGCGCTATTGAGTACCTGGCGACTCTGATACATCGTACAGGAAACGTTGCTTCAGAACTGTCAAATCTACTCGCCCAATCCTCGCAGCGGCAGCAAAACCGCCTACAGTACTGCTGCTGCCGTTTGTTAGATCTTGGTCGGTCGACCAACGATCCCCCGTTTCTCATTCGACCCTCAGCAGTACTCCGGTCAGTAAACCAACACCTGAGGACTGTTGATTCTTGGAAATTGGCCATGCGACTGCGACAGATCTGGACACTGTTGCCAGAGGCCGATAAAATCCGTCTCACGCAAGCTTGCAGCACAGGAACAGGACAGCTGCCTCATAACGCAGCTCAGGCTGCTGTAGAAGCTTTTCAGAATTGGAGAAGCTGGGACCTCGAAGACCCCCGACAAACCGTCTTGCTGAGAAAGGTGTTTGGCCCCATGAAGACCCCGGTTGAACAACAAGGCGACGAGCGTTCTTTTCTAAGTGCGTGCAGACTTGGCGAGTTGCAATTTATTCTTGATCCTGGCCCAAAACAGAATCGTGTTACTGTCAAAGACCTCACTAGTAGGTTCGAGCGCAAGCCTGATGCCTCAATTGGAGCACAGCTTGGCATACAAGGCATGGACGATTTTCTCAACACTGTGGACATTTCCTGCTCTGATGTTCATGTAGATCTGAATTGGGAACTTTTGGAGCTCGGCCAAACAGTCTTGAAGCTCTACAATCGAAGTCAGCCTGCAGTTGTCGCGACACCCAAGGAATCAAAACCAAAGGTGGCTGACAAAGAAGCTCATCGCATGGCTTTGCACGTCTTTTGTGAGATTAGAAACGGCTCTCTCAGTCTAGAGACCATCAACCTTCGCTCCTCTAACGTTTTGAGCGGTTTCAAGTCCTCGGCACTGCTGTACAGGCTAGAAAGTGGCAGAGGATTCAACAGCCTCATGCTCAATTGCGACGCTGTCACGTCAAGGATGCATGGCCATTCCTCCTTGTTATGGACCTGCCAGCTGCTGTATCCATCAGTGACTGTCTCGCAGGATATACCTGAAGGCAAAGCTTCGCCCATTCACGCCATCAAAGGAGCTGCTAGCAGTAGCGGCCTATCGGTCACCGTCGAAAAAGATATAATGGGTCTCTTGGAGATCGTTGATCTTGTTATCAGGGATGAAGGCGCACAGCTGGCCCAACTCCAGACGCACATCCCCAAATCCCAGACGAAAACGCAGTCACCATACATTGCTGGCCAACTGGCAAGCTTCGGGATCAACATTGTCATGTTTCTCGACGGGTACTCAATCAGCGTGCCGCTGCTACAGTCCTTGACTTATAAAGTAGCTGGAATCGTGGCGCGAGCAGCATTTGCTGCGAATCATGGGAAAGAACTTGTGTTTGACTTCGATGTGAAAGATAATTCACACGACATCCAAATGAACGTAAACAACAAGTTGCAGAGTATCTCCATCTTGCAAATGCCGCCAACAAATGGTCGGGTTACAACTCGCGTGGAAAGCTCCGAGCGTACAATCAATGTACTCTCATCAATCGAAGTCATTCGTCTTGACGCATCAGCTATCTACAGCTTGCTGACAGCTGTAAATCGACCGCAGATCAGCGCAGAAATCGAAGATGTTCAAGAACAACTGAAGTCGATCCAGGAACATTTGGCCGAATTTTCCGATTCGAAGCAGTCCCGGCATATGTCCGCGACAGCCACAGCGAGCAGTGGAAAAATGATTAAGCTGCCCATTATTTATGATGTACATTTGGCTTTGGCTGGATTCGAGGCGCTCACCAAGACAATTCTCAAAAAACCAGAAGAGCCATTTGCACACTTGCTCTTCGCCCTTGACAAATTTCATCTACAGGCATCAAACAGAAACGCATCCTCGGGGGCTATCATGAAATATCCTGAGCTGAGTCTGCATTTGCAGAACATTGGCTTCGATGTACGTCGAGGCCATGAGGGCAGAACCAGATCATGTGGCAATCTCGGAGCAAGTGTCACTGTAAACGCCGGCTCAAGACGATCACGAGACGGAAAAGAGGAATGGATTTTCAATTTCATGAGTGATGATCTTCATGTCAATCTGTCACCTGAGACTGTCTCGACGGTCATCGACATTCTTGGTTATATGAGCTCAAGAATCAAAGATCTGGATACGTCCCGCGAGCTGGAATATCTGCGCAAATTGAGACAATCCAAGCCGCGCATTTCGATCAACGACGACGATATATCTCGCGCAGATGAGGAAGATCTGCTTGATTCAGTCTTGTCGTCTGTAGTGTACCGTTTCCAGCTGCGAAACATTCGCGCCAGCTGGGATGTTGCTAAAGAAGCGGATCATACTTCAGATGACAAGGAAGATCTTCATTTCTCCATCTCGTTGATTGAATTTGGCACCAGAAGCAAGAAATCTGCTCGACTAACCATTGAAGACTTGCAGCTACAGATGGTGCCGCCTGGACATGAAAGAGGGACAAGATCCCTTCATTCGGCTCTCTTGCCTGAAGTCACATTTAACGTGGCGTACATTTCTACAGTTGATGCTCGGCGTCTTGCCTTTCAAGCATTCGGCAAATCATTGGATCTAAGACTCACATCATCGTTTATTCTGCCCGCCGCCCACTTGGTGCAATCGATATCCTTGTCGGCCAAAAACGTACAGGAAGCCTCTGCACAATGGACGACGGACACTGTGCAAGACACGTCCAACAAGGAGCCCGTCGAGACACCCTCCATCAAACAACGGTCCATTATAGGCAACAAGCTACTTGAAAGCCTCCTGCTAGACGCTGACTTTGCTGGAGCCGTTGTCCATGTATCCAGCAGTCACAAGGAACAAAGTCACAATGGGCCATCTCTCGGAGGTAAATATGGCCAGTTCAATGTGGATGACTCCGGAAGCAGTGCAGTCCTACGCAGCCCCGGAGTGGCATTCAAGGGAGAGTTTCGCGATGACGGCAAAGCGGACCCATCGCTCTTTGCCGAAATCAAGATTGATGCGTCCGAAAATATTCTATACCCCTCGGTTGTTCCTTTAGTTCTCGATATCTTGTCAAACATCAAGGAAGTCGTGAGCGACAAGGACGACGAACAAAAAGCTCCCGCGCCACCTAAGCTTAAGCCTCAGAAAACAGGCGAAGAGGATAATTTTCTTACTGCGGACCCCAGTACCGTTATTGGCCGGCTGAAACTGAATCTGGGTTTGAGAATCTGCGAGCAGAAATTTTCATTGAGCTGCCAGCCTATCGCCCGAGTTGCTGCTACAACAAGCTTCGATCACTTCTATCTCACCTTCAATACGATTACCTCCCATGAGCATGGCGACTTCTTCGCTATCTCCGGAGTCCTGACGAAACCGCAGGCATCCGTCAAGCATGTCTATTCGAGAGAGCCAACAGCTAGCTTTGCTCTTGATACAGTTACCCTGTCGCTTATGAACAGCAAGCATGTCAGTGGCGTGAGTGGAGTCTCGGCCATTCTCAACGTCAGTCCAATGGCCATCACTGTCAACGCACGACAGGCACCAGATTTCCTGCTTTTCCGAGAAATTTGGTATCCAGAGGAGCTGCGCCACGCTGATTCGGCGCCAGTGGCAAAGCTAGAGACGGAGACTTCCCAAAGTCACTTGGTTCAACGATATCAGCAAGTTGCCGCCACTGCTGCCTTCCCCTGGACCGCTACCGTCTCGATTGCCGCGCTGGATGTGAGCATTGATCTTGGCCAGTCTATTGGAAAATCTGTGTTTCAAATTCAAGAACTCTGGGTTTCCTCCAAAAAAACATCGGACTGGGAACAGAACCTGTGCTTGGGGTTTGGCAAGATCGGTATCGACTCCACTGGCCGTTTGAGTGGTTTCATTGCTCTGGAGCACTTCCGACTCCGAACCTCTATCCAGTGGCCAAAGCGCGAGGAAGCCTTGAATGAGACGCCATTGGTGCAAGCTGCACTGGCATTCAAGGCTCTTCAAATCAAAGCAGCTTTTGACTATCAGGCATTCCTCGTCGGGGATGTGACATCACTCGAATTCTTAATGTACAATGTCCGGGAAACCCGAGATGGCAGCGGAGACCGTCTTGTGGCCATCTTTAATGGTGACGCGATCCAGCTCTTCGGTACCACCTCCTCGGCTGCACAGGGGGTGGCTGCGTACCAGGCACTAAAGAGGCTTGTTCAAGAGAACAAAGAAAGCTACGAGTCATCCCTGAAGGAGATTGAAAAGTTCATCAACCGTAAGTCGGTCGGTGGACGAAGTAGCTTACAGCCGCGAAGCACCATCCCCAAGCTTCCTGAGAATGACACCATGTCCAAGTCGCCCATTTCTTTGGACACGGATGTTGTCGTAACACTGCGCGCACTAAATCTTGGCGTCTTTCCCAGCACATTATCCGACCACCAAGTCTTCAAGATGGAAGCACTGGACGCCTATGCGAGGTTTGCAGCTAGCATGGAGAAGCGAAAGATACACAGCTTACTGCGCATGACCTTGGGACAGCTCCGCGTAGGCTTGGCAGGCGTGCGAAACGTGGAAGCTCCACGAACATTGAGCGAGATGCGGGTCGAGGACGTTGTGGAAAGATCGACAGGCTCTCGCGGCGGTACCATTCTCAAGGTGCCCTACGTCGAGGCGCTCATGGAGACGTGGCAGTCGCCCAACACCAACCACATCGACTACAAGTTCAAGAGCGCCTTTGAGGGTAAAGTCGAGGTTGGATGGAACTACTCGCGCATCAGCTACATCCGCGGCATGCTGGCAAACCACAACAAGTCTCTGGAGCAGGTTTGGGGCCGCCAGCTGCCCCTGACGGCGGTCAAGATTACCGGCGTGCCGGGCCTTGGCACCGAGAAGAAGAGCACGGAAAGCCTCGCCGGCGCTGGGCTCCTGAACCAGGACCGCGCCGGCGAGGAGGGCGAGGATCAAGAGTCGCCGGCGGCGCAGCAGGGCAAGATCACGGCCGAGGTCAACGTGCCGCAGTCCAAATACAACTACACCGCGCTCGAGGAGCCCATCATTGAAACGCCGCAACTGCGCGATATGGGCGAGGCGACGCCGCCGCTCGAGTGGATTGGTCTGCAGCGCGACAGGCTGCCCAACTTGACGCACCAGATTGTGATTGTGGCTCTATTGGAATTGGCGGGCGAGGTCGAAGACGCATATGAGCGTATCTTGGGATCTTCTTGAGGAAAGAGTATGTCTTTCTCTCTGTATTTTTTCTTATGAATAATGTGTAAAATCTACTAATTTATATTTCTGTCTTACAAAGAGAATGGTCATTTTTTCATTCTATCAAAAGTAGGCCTCGGTGTCTGGCGTTCTTTGGCAGCTGCCCGGATGCCGTGTCGCTCTAAAATGGCATCTTCCTTGAAGGCGGAGGGTAAAGAGGGATTTGGGGAACATGGATATGCACAGTAGCTAGAGCGAGTTGAGTAGACCGGCGCCGGCAGTCGAAGCATTTTATTTCCATATTGATAAAGAGGAACCAAGTACGGGAAAGATGCCGTCTTGGCGCTGCGCCAGTTGCTCCTTTCTACCAGTTTACATAAGATGTCGGCTGCATGGTTACCAGCTATACTATGCGTTTGGCAAGGCAGGTTATCAGGAACATATTCCTTCTCCGAGACGGAAGATAACTGTGAGGGCAATGGCCCGGCGATCTATGACGAGCCTTACTCGAGCGTCTCCAAGAGAGAAATGCATGAGGCCATTGTCTTGGGCGCAGCACAATAAATCCAGTCAAAGCGGAATTAGTCATTTGCACCAACTGTTCATTCTTAATTTGCTTCAATTCATCCGAGACGACATAACTAAATAGATAAAACGAAAAGAGCCAAGCCAAGCTTCCTCTAAGATATGGCCTCGACCTAGCATGTACTTTTTGCCCCTTGAAGCACCCCATGGTATCAACCCAAGGATTTGGACATCTGTCCATATATTTTGCTGGCCGCCATTCCATGAATCGTACCCCAGGCACAATCCGCAATTCTATCGGTATCCCAAGAGGTCGCTTACAGCTTGTCATAGTAGTTCTCGTAGCCGGGAACCTCGACCTTGATACCCTTGCGCTTACGGGTCTCGGTGACGAGCTGGCCAACTTTAGAGGTGGCGTCGAGAGCAGAGCCACCGGGCAGGACCTGCCAGTGATCGAATACAGACTGAGGGAAGGCCTGGCCAGAGGTGGCCTGGCGCAGATCGGCGTTGAAACCGAAAGACTCCAGAATGGGGAGGTAAGCCTTGATGTTGAAGAGGGGAGTACCAGGGCGCTGCTCCTCGTTGAAGACATGACCACGACGACGGGTCAGGACACCGTAAACACCACCCATGGCCTGCTCGGGAACCTGAATCTCGACAAGGTAGACAGGCTCGAGAAGAGCGGGCTCAGCAAGGAGGGCCGAGGCGTAGAGAACACGACGGGTAGTGGGCATGATCTGACCGGCACCACGATGGATGGCATCAGCGTGGAGGGTGACATCGAGGACGTTGAAGCGGATAGAGCGCATGGGCTCCTCAGCAAGAGGACCCTCACGGGAAGCCCACTGGAAACCGGAGACGACGGAATCCTTGATTTCGTTGAGGTACTGGACAGCACGGGTCTGGTCAACGAGCAAGTTGGCACCGGTGCCATCGGGACCGAAGCACCAGATCTTCTGGCCATCAGTGACATCCCAGCCGAAGTCGTCGGCAAGAATGCGGGCACGGGCCTTGTAGTCGTCACGGGGAGCGACCTTGCCGCTCTCAATGGCGAGGGACAGCTCCTCATCAATGGGCTCAGCCGTCATGTAGATACGGTTGTGCTTGTTGGGAGACTTGGATAGCGCAGTCATGCTGGACTTGCCAGAGACGGTCTCGCGGTACTGAACGACAGGGTCGGAGATGATGAGGGGAACACCAGCGTGGTCCTCCTCGAGATCCTTCAAGCAAATCTCGAGATGAAGCTCACCGGCACCGGCAACGACGTGCTCACCAGACTCATTGGTCATGGTCAGAACGCAAGGATCCGACTTGGAGAGACGCTTGAGACCTTCAACAAGCTTGGGGAGATCCTGACCGTTCTTGACCTTGACGGAACGCTGAACGACAGGAGAGACAGAGAACTTCATGACACGCATGTTGTGGGCAGTATCTGAAGTGGTAATGGTACCGGACTTGAGAAGGAACTGATCAACACCGACCAGACCAACAATGTTACCAGCAGGCATGTCGTCAATGGGCTCGACCTTGCCACCCATCATGAGGACAGTACGCTGAATAGCCTTGACGAAGAGATCCTCCTTCTTGCCAGGGGTGTAGTTGGGGCCCTGGATACGGACCTTAAGGCCGGAGCGGACGGTACCAGAGAAGACACGACCGAAGGCGTAGAAACGGCCCTTGTCGGAGGTGGGGACCATCTTGGAGACGTAGAGCATGAGGGGACCCTTGGGGTCGCAGTCGCGAATACCGATAGCGTTCTCGTCATCCATGGGACCCTCGTATAGAGTCTCAGCACGGTACTTCTGGGCAGTGACGGGAGAAGGAAGGTGGAGAATCATCATCTCGAGAAGGCAGTCGGCAGCGGGGAGGAAAGTACGGAGAACAGACTTGAGAAGCTGCTTGCCGTCCTTAGCGCGCTCCTCGGGGCTGAGCTTAAGCTGGAGCTTCTCAAGGAGAGTGTTGATCTCGTCGGTCTTGAAGTTCATGACGGCATGGAAGATCTTGAAGATAGGGTCCAGAATGAACTGGTTAAAAGCACGCTCAAGAGGCTTGCCCTCGTGGTTGCCGTTCTTGGTCCACTTCTTGGTGTGGGGGTTGAAGTAGTTGTCGCCCTGGCAAATTAGTTAGCTTCAATGAAGTCCAGACCACTCTCAAAAATCGTGGAGTCTTACCCAGAGACGTTCCATCATCTTGTTCTTGTCGACACCGAACTTCTTGGCGTAACGAATGGCGAACTGACGGACGGTGAAGGCCCAGCCGTGGAGACCGGAACCGAAAGCGACGGTACCCTTGTAGGGGTAGACCTGGACATCACCGAGGGTCTTGTCGAAGTAGGTGGAGATGACGACGTTGACGGACTCGATGGTGCGAGAGAAGGTCTGGTAGAGGTCCTCCTTGGAGACCTGAAGCTCAAGAAGAGCACGGTCGACCTTGTTGATGACAACAACGGGCTTAATACGCTCACCGAGAGCCTGACGCAAGACAGTCTCAGTCTGGACGCAGACACCCTCGACAGTGTCGACGACGACGAGAGCACCGTCAGTAACACGAAGAGCAGCAGTAACTTCGGAAGAGAAATCAACGTGACCGGGAGAGTCAATCAAGTTGATAAGGAAGTCCTGGCCCTCGGTCTTCTGGCCAACGATGTCCTTGATGTCCTCCGGGTCATCAAGATGACCGTACAGGGAGATGGCAGTGGACTTGATGGTAATGCCACGCTCCTGCTCATCAGCACGGGTATCGGTGGCACGAGCATCACCAGCCTTAGCGGTGGAGATGATACCGGCCTTGGCGAGAAGGGAGTCGGTAAGAGTCGACTTGCCGTGATCGACGTGGGCAATGACGGACATGTTACGGACGTTGGAGGGCTTGTCCATGAGGGCCCGAACCTCGTCGACGGTGAAACTGTAGTGAGCGGAGCATGTTAGCGATAATTCCATAAGGATAGGCGCATAGAGTGGTCGGGAACCCGAAATCTCGTGGACAGAGTGGGCTAGA
This sequence comes from Beauveria varroae, assembly GCA_030780425.1. Classification (NCBI taxonomy): domain Eukaryota; kingdom Fungi; phylum Ascomycota; class Sordariomycetes; order Hypocreales; family Cordycipitaceae; genus Beauveria; species Beauveria varroae. Next base: position 100,756 of record JAPFUP010000099.1, read on the forward strand.
AGCTGATATTTCGTGTGTCCCTTGGTGTTCGGTTTCGGCCATTTGACGCCTCGAGCGCCACCCGCATCCGCCATGCGAGCACTATGCGACGAAAAATTGCATCTCGAGATTCGACGAATACCACAAGCGATATCAACAGCGCGATGGAGATTACTCACTTGACCATGATTGCGGTGTTGGCAGCTGAGCTCGCCTATGAAAATTTGGTGGTGTGAAAAAGGTAAAGCGGGGTTGAAGATTTTGACCCCGCGCGGTATGAAGACGACTACGTTTAGACAAAAAAAAACGAAGCCTCTTGGGAGAGCTGGGAGACTTTTTATAGGTAAAAAAGCGACTCAAAAGCGACGATGGGAGAGACAGCGACCAGATCACTGCCACTCTTTGAGCGTCCCTTGTTGTAATCGGAGGGGGAAGTTTTGGGAGAGGATGAAAAGGTGAAGAGAGAAAAACAGTGGAGGGGAGACGAGTTTCTTAGGCGACGGGCGAAGAAGTGGGAGGAGGGGGGCGAGAACTTGGACGACCAAACACAGGTGCCGCAACCGTAGCATTCACAAGCGGGCTTTTTTATAGTAGAGCAACCGCTGTAGCTTGCCCGGAGATAGCCAGAGAAAGCCGGATTTCGTGCTGTGGTTGGCCGCTTACCTTCCATGAGCCTTCTGTGGCTTTCGTTGTGACGGCTTGCTAAGCTACAGAAGAGTCATAGTGACTGGCCGAACTGACTAATAACAGCCATTGAATCACGACTTGACATCTATAAGCTCTGAAAAACCTTGACTATTTGCATTTCCTGCCTCTTCTCACTCGACCATCAACACACCTTTTTTTTTTCCAGCCCTCGTACCGCATTTTCAAGCACACCGACCCCACCAGCTTGTGCGGTCCTTTTTGGCGCAAGCGTGAGCCGGTTCCCACACGCAGCCAATCCAAATGGGGGACCGGGCAAGGAGCGCCCACAAAAGAAAAAGAGGAAAAAAGCTGGCCACCAGCCCAAGGCAAAATAATGAGCGATAAATTTTTCTCTGGCCTGGCACCACATGCTGCAAACCCTGCAGAAGCTCCAATCAGTAGACCAATGCTCGATAACCCAGGCAGTGCAACAAATTCAGTGGTTGCTTGGAGAGCGGCTCGCTGTCTCGCCTTACCAGCACGGCGTGCTTGCCTGTCACGCCTGTCAACCTGCCTGCCAATCTGCCAACCTGCTCAGTTTCGTAAGGTGGGGCAGGTAAAGCTCTCGAAGGACCCCCCACTACCTACCTAGGTACGTAGTACTGCCGGTTGCCCCTCCAAGAGCTGCAAGCTGCAGCCGGCCAGCCATTCATTACCAGCAGCAAGCCAGGAATGCCTTGCCACGACAGCCTCCTGCTAGAGCTAGTTACAGGCGTAACAGCCTGACAGGGCACCAACCCTCCCTTCCCTCTGCTCCAACTCAGTGCTCATGGGCCATCGCCACTTGCCCACCGACTCTTCCCCCACCTGTCGGCCGCCTATTCATGCCACGATGCGAAGCGTATCGAAGCCATCGCCATTGTCAGCTCTTCATTAGTAAACACATCCCTCGGCATTTGCACACGGCGGCAAGGGATCTATTGCGAACTCTATACCTATTGAAGATACCCAGCTAAATGATGGCCGCTCATTTACATAGTGTTCCATGCCAGCGCATACGTCCAATTGGAGACATCTTAGTCGCGTCGCTCTACCATGCCTCTTCGTCGGGCATTTCATAATCCATATTTACCTCTCGCTTTGGCTCGTCTTGCCTTGCCTTGCTTATGCCTGCATATTCCCCTTCTTGATCTCCCATGTTGCCAAAGTCTTCGCCGACGTCCTCAGATTCAGTCGCTGCCTTGTCGATTGCCGACGGGCCGGCTGGCGCTGAGGATGCGCCGCCAGTTCCCACAGGTGGAAGTGGCGTGTTGACCCAGGACAGCTCCAACTTGCCGGAAACGCCCGGCAACTCTTTGCCTTGTAGGGAGAAGTAGAACTTCTCTGCCGTCTTGCGGTCGGGAAACGACACCATTGTCTTTTCAGCACCGCTCTCGACAGATTCAAAATCGCCATTGCTCTGAGATCGGCATGTTAGTGGCTTCTCAGCCCATGCATGAGGGTATCATCCAGGAAAACTTACAATTAAGAAGTGGCGCAATGCCTCGTCCTTCTCCATAGACGTAAAATCAACCCCGGCAATAGCAATCTTCTTGGGCCTGTTGTCTATGGAGAACTGCGCATAGGCAGCATGCCGTTCTCCGTTGCCTCTAAAAGACCCTCGACCACGCGGTGCAAAACCACCTCTGGCAAATGAACCTCGGCCACGATGGACTCTCCCTCTGTAACCACCACGAAAGCCTCCTATGCTGCCCTCCTCGGTGTCTGGGTTTTCAGGATCGATGCCCAGAATCTTGGCTTCTTGCTCGAGGAGCGCGAGTTTCGCTCGCAGCATGTCTGTCGATCCAGTCGGCGTGCCGTTTTCATCGGTTGTGCCGCCGCCGTTTCCGCTGCTCGACTTGGCATATAGTTTTGCCTGCAACTTTTCCGTCTCGGCACGATGCTTCGCTAGTAGCTCCTGCTGTTGTTTCTCGAGTTCTTGGCGCTTCAATTCGAGCTCAGAGCGCTTGCTTTCCTTCTCTTCATGTGACCTTTGTGCTTCTTCTTGCCTCCTTTGAAATTCTTCTGCATCGAGCTCCTGTGCTGGGCCAACGTCGTCTCCGCCATTCGAGTCCTCTTCGGGTCCATGAGCCCCGAATTTTGAGCCACGTGGGTTCGGGCCTTTGATCTCGTCCTTGTACCAGAAGACTTTGACGAATCGGTTGTTGAATATAACTTTGGGGGACTTGTAAGCTGCACTGGCTTCATCCCAACTATTGTATTTGACAATGGCGAGATGTTTGTGGGGTTGCATCGTCACTTGTTGAATATTGCCGAATTGCGCAAAAAAGTCGCGGACTCGCTCTTCAGAAAGACATTCCTCGGGAATGTTCTCAACCACGATTGTCGATTTTGACCGATCCTGTACAGGTCCTTCTGCGGAAAAGGCTGCCCTCGAACCTCTGGAGGAGTTCTTACCTCCTCGGTTCTTCTTCCCAGCTCGCCCTGCTCGCCCGCCACGAGGCGCATCACCCATAAACTGTGGTCCACGGGACATCATATGTGCCATATCCATGAACCCATCGCCCATGTTAAAGTCTGATAAGGCGGTCATTAGCACTATGTCTTCGGTCTCAATACAAACCACGCGCTCACCTCCGAACACATCTGTTTCTTGCCCATGGTCGTACAGACAGGTGCTTCCGCGCGAGCAGTAGCCTTTGCTATCAAAGTCTCTGCATCGTCCGCGCTTGCGCTGTCTGTTATCGGGTCCATGACCGCTGTAGTCTGGCATACCAGGGAATGGCATAGTCATAGTATGCATTCTCAAGAACGCCTCCATTGGATTGCTCGTGTCGAAAGGTGGCAGACCTGTACCCATACCTATTGGTGGTGCGAAACCACTATAGCTGTCGTTACGACGCCCTCCGCGTCGAAGCTGCTTATGAGCTCGCTCGCCGTGTCGTGAATAACTGTTGTAGTTGTGCTCATCCCTGCCGTCGTCGAATCCGCGTTTCCTCGAATTTGAGGGTCTCGGTGGCAGATTTGCTGGAGTTTTGGAATTGCTTGCGGAGGGCAACTTGGGCGCCGGGGTCGCACCGGGCATGTAGGATTTATCTGCAATGGCTCGAAAGACATCATCGACAAAGGCCTTTGAGTCTACAGGCATTATGGAATCGATTAGCCAAGAACACGAAGTCGGCGAGTCAACGGGTCTCGAAACGAACCTTCTGTGAGAAAATCTGGGATTTCCTCCTCGCAGAGCTTGCGAATAGCAGCTTGGTCGCCATCATGCTTTAAAAGAGCAATGACATAGTCTGCTAGGACGTCGGAGTCGGCATCGGATCTGGAGAGGACAGCCAAATGAGTACATGCAGATTCAGACTAACTAGGCCGCGGCATATGCGGCCCGAAGTGTAGATGGCACGTACGTGTTCTCGATGCGCTTGACTATCCAGGTCTTGAGCTGCGGCGCATCCTCCTCGGGAAACAGCATGGTGGGCACGAGCACCGCATGGGCTGGCGCGCGCAAGCGTGATCGAGTTGGGCGTTTGCTGCGGAGTCGTCGATGATGTGAGTTGTGAAAAACAAGTTTTCGCTCGCAGCCGGGGGGTGGTGGCTAAATCAGAGCAACGACGTTGCACAAGGGACGAACTGCTGCGTACCGATGGCGAGATTGCGCGGGCCACAGTCGTATCCACGAACATTTAATTTGGAGACGCGACGGAAATTTTAGCGTCGTTTCCCAGCTACCTAACTAATAGGTAGCCTGACATCAGCTTCCTGTAGCGGGCTGCACAGGCCTGGCACCGCCTGCTATTTACTGTGATTTCTTATCTCTTCAGAATAAGTAAGTTGACCTTTATAACTATACGATGGTATTCTATTATAATCTTCAATATTTTCCTTATTCCATAGTTCATTATTAGAAATAAGTAAAAGTGTTACACTTTAGAAGGTGATGGACATGGTGATATATGGTTCATCTTCATGCTAGCTACCTTAGTTAGTAGTGGCTTGATTCTGGCTACTGAGAACTACCTAGCTATTTCAAGGTAGGTCTAACATTCTCAGGCCGAGGGAGCCGCTGTGTATGAAATGTCAATGCGTGGTAAGCCCAAGCCTGGATGAGTATAACCGCACTTGCACCATTCAAATGATAATATATCCGTCAAAATCGGAAACGGAGTCATGCAGACAGCAGCGAGAGACAGCATGCACTTGTTTGGCCAGATATTAAAGAATGCGGTTCGAGCATAGCGACTTATTGGTATCTAACATAGCATGCGCGGCGCAAGAAAGCGGGAGGGCGCTCTAACAAGCTTATAATTACCATTGACATGTTGACTAGCATACCAATTATTTCTGTGAAAGCATCTAACTAAAGTGTTCATCTTAGCTTCCCCGTAGCAGGTACTGAGGCCAAACACCACGAGAAGGTGCGAACACATCGATACAAATCGTAGTTATAGATAATCAATTCCATTCAGGCCCTTCATCTAAAATAAGGCGCTACAGGTAGCACTTCAGTAGCCAGCCTCAATACAGCCAGTCATCAACAGCTAGTCAATGAAAAGCCAGTCGTCAATCAGCCGCCGGTCAATCAGCAGCTAGGGAATCATCAGCTAGGACGGTTCATTGATGAAACTGGCTCTTAATTAAGTCTGGCTACTGAAGTACTTACTACCCGTAGCGCATCTGCAAAGAGCCACGCAAATGGTTCAGCTGCGTTTCTCTGCCGCTCTTGGTCCCATTCGGGCTTGACCTCTGACCCCTTTGGACTTGAGGTTTACTGCAACCCCATCTAATCCTGATTAGGCACCATGTCGTGTCGGCCACTCAATCCTCCGAACTCCGCAGTCGTCGGTCGCTCGCCCCTCACGCGGTACTCCATCTTCACTCAGCAACGCCCACTTGGAATAGTCCATAGCTGCAAGAGCAAGCACACCTGGTGGAAGAATGCTGCGGGGGAAATCAGAGTCGCTGATGCCAAAGCCAAGATCGTTGCAAATACTCTGGCGCTTGGGACCATCGATCGAGCACGTTACAGCCAGCATCAGATAGCCATATGGTGTGGCGATCTTGGGACATCCATACAATCTAACTCCATACCGCGTCATCCAGCGGTTAATTTCGAGTTGCTCTTTGATGGATATCAATGTAAAGCATACATCTCGATCTTCGCGAACGCTCTGATCTCTAGAACCGCCTACAATGCCGGGTCGCCGTGCATAGAACAACTGCACCACGCCACTTTCACAAATGTATTTCTGTAGAGGAGAACAGCGGCCAAGAGTTTGAATAATAATGGCTTCATAAATTTCGATTGAAAACACGCCCGGTTCGACAGGCCATGCCCAGTCGTGATGAGGAGCTGAATCGGGAGGAGGTAGAAGTTGTTGTTTATATTCCTTTTTGGTCGGGAAAAAAGGTATGCTGGGATTATTTGGCTTGCACATGTTGAATAGTTGCTCATTGCTGCCTCTCCTCTTTGCATCTCTTAGCTTCTTTGAGCAGAGTACAGGCATAGTGATGACTGCTATTGCGGAATAGCTGCTGGCAAAGGTAAGTCGATAGTGCTGTTGTTTGGTCACGGTCACGTTAGAGAAATCGCGAGAATATATAGTTGTATGTAGGACGCCCGAGTGTTTTGTGGTATTCTAAACTTTTCCAGCGCCACCAGCGCCATCAAAGCCAGAAGCGCCATTCGACGAGTTACACAAAAGGAGAATCAATATCCTTTTGCTTTTGCTCTTTGTGAACGCAGGTGTTGTGTCTGTCTGCGTGCCAGTGTCAATGGCAGCTCGAACAGGGGAGTGTTCATTTTGACAAGCCGCATTGTATCACGGAGATTTGCCAATATATGTGTGCCTGGTGGAAAAAGAAATGGACGCGAGGAAACAAAAACGTACAAATTATTCCCCTAGTGTCTCACAGACATGAAGTATGCGACTCATTCGTGTTGCTTGTTGTCTGTACAGCTAGCTGCCTGGTGTGCCCCTCCGGCGCAAGCATCATGGTCCATGAGCGAGCGCACTGTGTTGCGACTGAAGTTTGATGTGCGGGACATCATGGGCCGCCCAGTCTGCCCACCTATTTAAGTACCCGATATCCGTAAGGCTTGCACAGTGCGGATTCACACGCAGGCTCTAGGGCGTTATGCTAGGTGGGGAGCTGAGCCATCAATTCGTCTACTGGTAGTATTTGTGTTGTCTCAAGAAACCTGCCAAGAAGAAGGAAAAGAAGAAGGTACCAGGAACAGATTATTTGTGGTGCGCGGGATTCGAACCGTCTGCTCATTCAAGGGCTTGTGCATATATCACCACGTCCCTTGTTTTAAGAATGAGTGAGACAAGCCACAACAGCGGCAAACCTCGTACACGACAACGAGTTTACAAAACGCCACCGCAACTTGATGTGCCTGATATTGAAGATGATGCCGCAGAAAGGAAGCGCGTCTTAAATGTGTTGGCTCAACGCAGATATCGTAAGATTGGCGGTATCCATTGCCTGACACGGACTAACAGCAACGCAGGTGAGAAGAAGAGACAGCGTCAGCTGAAACAACAGTCACAGGATGAGCCCGAGGGCGAGGCCATTGAAAGTCTACCAGGAGAACCAGTGGGGAGCGAACCAAGTGCTCATATCAGCTGCGCCCCGCAGCCGTTGAGTATTGACAGTATAAGTGGTATCGATGACGGTTGGCCTGGATCGCTCGGCATGTCGGTGACACCGTTGCTTCTCAACTCAAATATCGAGTCCAGTCCCGCGCAGGCACAAAATAATTGGAATACTCTACATACCTCCTTGAATCCAGCTGGGGACCTTTCCTCGCTGGACTTTTTTACGCCAACGTCGAACCCCGGCTCACCGCCATCCTTTGATACCAGTCCCAAGAGCGTCAATTCTGATGGCAGCCTCTCTGACAGCTATCTTTTGCCAGTCTATGAGCTGACGCTTCTCAAAGGCCTGCTACGCATAGCTGAACGCCTTGGTTCGCCCGAAGACGTCTGGAGCCTGACTTCGCAGTCTCCATTTACCAAAGGAGGCGGCACGCCTGCTCATCAGCTGCCCCCAACATGGCAGCCGACAGCGACGCAGATTATGATGCCTCATCATCCCATTTTGGACTTTTTGCCTTGGCCAAGTGTGCGAGACAAGGTGATTGACATTTTTTCACTTCCCGAAGGTTCACGGCCACCAAGCGCGGCTGGGCCGACGGGTCTGGCCAACCTGGCCTACGATATCGAGGACAATTCGGAAGGTGTACGGATATACGGGGACGATCCGTATGATCCGGCTTACTGGGAGGTGGGACAAGTATTCTTTCAGCGGTGGTGGTTTCTATTCGACAGAGATATCATCGCGACGAGTAATCGCTGGAGAAGGCTCCGCGGCGCGCCGCCACTTGCCATCAAGGCTGCTGGCGAGGAGCAATCCTGACGCAGAAAGAGGCCAGCGCACTGTATATCAAAAAGATAGCATCATTTACCCATGCCAAGGGGTTACAAATCCTGCCAGTTTGCTCCTAAGGTCTCACGGAGAGAATACTGGTAAGAAGGCAGTTCACGCTTGCGCTACGTGGTTGCTAGGCTACCTTGTAGCTATGCGATCAATATTCGTGTCTGGTTTGTCGTGTGCTGCATCACACAGAGCCCGCATGCAGGTGCAGCCTCAATTCTGAAACTCTGGTAGGCTTGTATGACGGGAAGAGCTGCGGATGGCTCTTCTCTGGTTGTAGGATTGGCAGCAGCCAGCTCTGGGGCTGAAGGGGAGAGGCTGAGAGGCGAGAGATGGTAGCAGGGGGGAGAAAAGGTCAGACGCTGCCACTGTCATGCTGGGCAAGGCACATGGGTCATGCAATTCCTTTTGAGGGCACTCACCACTCTCATTCGCCGCGCCATCGGTGCATGCAGGGGAGTGGATGAAAGGGGTAGTAACGGATCTTTTGGAAGACATATCAGTAGATGAATATGAGGCTTGGGTTGCAATGATTATTGAGCTATAATAATGCGAGGTAGATGGTATCAAACGGGAGCTACTTGTAATCAAGCCAAATCGAATGTTGCGACTGAAGACGATGCATGCCCACGTCAATAGATAGGGAGGTACCTGTAGCTGGCGAAGGTAGCCCTCTGGCCCTGTGCAGCTTGCATTTGGGCGCGCTAAAACATGCCCCAACAAACTGTTGGTGGGGAGTTTGTACATTTGGCGGCACTGGCAATAGGCAGGAGGGAGGGGTAAATGTACCAGTCGGCGAATCTTCCGAGGCCAAGACTGTGGTGCAGTACAGTGCAAGTGTAGTTTGTTATATAGAAACGGGTGAAAGGGGAGAGCCAAGCAGAAACAGGAAAACGAAAGAAAGAACAAAAGGAAAGCAAAAGAAGGCAGGTTTCTCTTGATTATAGCGAATTGTTGCTTTTCTTGGTGCGTGGTACACTAGTACTGTAGGCACGGAGAAAACGACTGGCTGCGAGAATGCGAGGACCACGCCTAACACATCGGTACTTCAGACGCCATCTTCCGACACTATAAATGGAAGAACTAATGTACCTCCATTTGTGCCGTCTTCAACGCGGGGCCGACTCTTGGTTTTCTCTTGTTCGGGCCAAAAAGAACCAGATGCATCATGGTTCGGTGGATGGAGGGGCAGACCAGGCCGAACCAGCTAGCCTTGACCCGCCAAGGTACATCCCCCATATCTTTGCTCCGACTGCTCGCCGTTCTTCTTTCTTTGACTCTCTTTCATCCCTTCTCCTGCCAATTTCTTCTTTTCATTTTGCTTTCCCTGGCCTTCGTCTCAGATTAGTCCGCGGCAGATCCGGATTCCTTCTTCTTTTAGGCCCCTTAACTGGGTTCCTGCTCTACCGCTGTTCGCGTGTCGGTATATTTGTGAGTCAATTAGCCTTCCCCCACCTTCTTGGAATCTTTTCCATATCCAACTTCGCTCGCTCCATCCCCCCTCAGTTCCTAATTCGATGCTAATACTGTCAAATTAGCTTTGTCGACATAATTCGAGCGACGCCGCTGCTCTCGACACTTCAGCTCCCCCGTAAATCGAACTCTTGGCATTTATACTCCATACGGCCACCCACCGCCCTTTGCCCGACATCACATCTACCCCAGCCTTTATTGTCCTTCTCCATACAATCCATTCGTCATGCATATCAAGGATCTCCTTGCCGAGACCAAAAGGTCGGGCAAGCCCTCCTTTTCCTTCGAATACTTTCCGCCCAAGACCGCTCAGGGTGTCCAAAACCTGTACGACCGTGTGGACCGCATGTATAACTTTGGACCCCAGTTCATCGATATTACCTGGGGTGCCGGCGGCCGCATTGCAGAGCTCACCTGCGAGATGGTCCTTCAAGCCCAGGCGGTGTACGGTCTCGAGACCTGTATGCACTTGACCTGCACTGACATGGGCATGGAAAAGGTCAATGACGCGCTGCGCAAGGCCTACAAGGCCGGCTGCACGAATATTCTTGCTCTCCGCGGCGACCCCCCTCGTGCTCAAGAGAAGTGGACCGCCACCGAGGACGGCTTTCAGTATGCCTGCGATCTTGTTAGACACATACGTGCAACCTATGGCGACCACTTTGATATCGGTGTGGCTGGTTACCCCGAGGGCTGCGACGACAATGACAACGAAGATGAGCTGATTGAGCATCTCAAGTACAAGGTCGACCTCGGCGGCACCTTTATTGTCACCCAGATGTTTTACGACGTCGACAACTTCATACGCTGGGTCGGCAAGGTCCGCGCCGCCGGCATTACTGTCCCAATTCTTCCTGGCATCATGCCCATTGCCACCTATGCTAGCTTCCTCCGCCGATGCAAGCACACCGGCTGCAAAATCCCTCAGAATTGGCTAGACCTCTTAGAACCTGTCAAAAATGACGATGTCGCCGTCCGTGAGGTGGGCAAAAAGCTGGTTGTCGACATGTGCCGCAAGCTTATGGCTGCTGACATCCACCACATGCACTTTTACACCATGAACCTTGCCCAGGCCACCCGCATGGTTCTCGAGGAACTCAACTGGACTCCATCCGCTGAGCGACCTTTGCAGCAGGCCCTGCCTTGGAAGCCTTCCAAGGGCTTCGGCCGTCGTGATGAGGACGTCCGCCCCATTTTCTGGCGCAACCGTAACAAGTCGTACGTCCTCCGTACTCAAGATTGGGATGAGTTCCCCAACGGCCGCTGGGGTGACTCCCGATCTCCCGCTTTTGGCGAGCTCGACGCTTACGGTATTGGTCTCACCGGCACAAACGAAGCCAACCGTCTCAAGTGGGGTGAACCCAAGTCGCTTCGTGATATTGCCAATACCTTTGTCCGCTACCTCAATCAGGAAATTGACTCCCTGCCCTGGAGCGAGGCCCCTCTGACTAGCGAAGCCGACTTCATCAAGCCTGCCTTGATCGAGCTCAATCAGCGCGGTTTCTTGACTATCAACTCGCAGCCCGCCGTTGACGGTGTCAAGTCGTCTCACCCTGTCCATGGGTGGGGGCCTGCCAACGGTTACGTCTACCAAAAGGGCTACATTGAGCTGCTCGTCTCTCCCAAGATAGTCGACCAGGTGATTCAGCTCGTCAACACCAACCCTTCCCTTACCTACTATGCCGTGACCAAGAATGGTAACCTGAAGACTAATGCGCCCTCTGATGGCCCCAATGCCGTTACCTGGGGCGTCTTTCCCGGAAAGGAGATTGTTCAACCTACCATTGTTGAGAGCATCAGCTTCCTAGCCTGGCGTGATGAGGCTTTCCGCCTGGGTGTCGACTGGGCTCACTGCTTCGACGCCAAATCGCCCAGCCGCGTCCTCGTCGAGAGTGTCATGGACAATTGGTACCTCCTCAATATCGTGAACAACGATTTCCACGACAATACCACCATCTTTGAGCTTTTCAAAGATCTCAAGGTCGATGGTCTTGATACTCCTATTGTTGTCGAGGCCGAGGCTCCTGTTGCTGCTGAGGCGGAGAAGCCCGCCGCCGCGCAGGCTGAGGCCGCCGCATAGACGGGGAGATGTTTAAAAGGCTGTCGAAACCCTGTTGCTATACAGCAATTACTTTCCGCAGTTGAATCTGTTTTGTTTTCTTTGTTTTGGGCCCCCTACCTTGTCTGTTGTCTCTATATACAGACTTGGTGACTCCCCCTCTTCTTATTACAACAATAGGAGTCGGTGTCTTTTTCAACAAAAAGTTACACTGGATACATGCATGCATGCATTTTATGACGAAAAGTCAGGCGCACGGCGGCGGGTAGACCCACCATTAGCAAACACTGATGGTGCACATCTTTTTTGTTACTGCAGCGGGAAAGCACACAGGACGCCCAGCGTTCTGTTACTTTCATGCTGTTTCTTTCTTGCTTTCTTGTTCTTTGTTTTTGGCATGCATAACGGATACATATCTCAACGATACCCCCATGCCCGTCGCCGTCGCCGCTTATACATGATTGGAGTTGGTTCATATGGATGCGTCTTGCGCCGAGTTTGCGAGTAGTACAACTCTGCAACGGACGCGAAAGACGGACAAGCAAAAATACAATTTTATTTAAAATGAACACTCCAGAGTGCTACGCACACTGCGAGCGTAGGAGGACTGTGGTGTAGGTAGATGAATAACATCACAACGCGCACCAGTTGGTGCTGACCGCCTTGTACTTTCTTGTTTAACTCTTCATGAAGCATGTTGGGGTACAATGTTCATTTCAGCCTCTGAGACAGTTTCGTACCTGCTTAAACATGAGACTTCATTTTGTCTGCCTCTAGTCCCTTTTCACATTTGCCAGCTCCCTTTCCTTGCCGGCGACTTGTACTTGTTCTAGGCCGAAGGACGCCGATGCTAGTGGAGAAGCTCGCCGAGATGGCCGCCCGGGCCACGACCAATAAGTGGGCAGCGTCGGCGAAGTGGCGCGGGACTACACTTCGGCCACCCAAGGGGCGGGCATCGGACACGCTGGTGCCGGCCTCTCTGCTTTCATATGCGAGGGTACAATCAATGGTAGCATCTCAGCATCCGATTATGACCAATCGACGCATGTGTTGAGCGCCGCACGTGGCCCGCTCGTTTGACAGGTCTAACCTATATATAAGTATATATTGTGATTCCCGGGGGTAAGCTCAATGTTGCAGTAGTTCTGTCAGCTGTTTTCAATCTACAACTTTATTGAGTATCCCGTCATCCATCATGTCAGACGAGCCTACCGTACACACCGTCTTTAAGCCGGTGACTACGACATGGCAGTACATTGTTGCCTACCCCGAGACGATGAAAGCCGTCGTTATAGATGCGGTTCTCGACTTCGATCTCGCCAACTTGAAAATCACAACACAATCCGCCGATGAGCTTTTGCGCATTATCCGCAAGCACGGCTACACCGTCGACTACCTCCTGGAGACGCACGCGCACGCCGACCACCTTACCGCGGCCGCCTACCTCCAGCAACAGCTGCACCGCTCTCAGGGCTCCCGGCCGCCCATCAGCACCGGCCACCGCATCCGACAAGTACAGCGCACATTTGCCGCCAAGTACGGCGTGCCGCAGGCGGACCTCGACGTCGCATTCGACAAGCTCTTTGCCGACGACGAGGCCTTTGCCGTGGGCCGGCTGACGGCCATTGCGCTGCACCTCCCGGGCCATACACCCGACCACAGCGGCTACCAGATCGGCACGTGCGTCTTTGCTGGCGACTCCCTTTTCAACCCGGATGTGGGCACGGCGCGGTGCGACTTTCCGGCCGGCGACGCCGCGACGCTGTGGCGGTCGGTGCACGCGCTGCTTGCGCTGCCGGGGCATTATAGGCTGTACACGGGTCACGACTACCCGCCCGAGGGGGGCCAAAGGGGCCCGATGCCGTACGTGACGGTCGCGGAGCAGCGCGCGCGGAATAAGCACGTCAAGGACGGCACCGAGGAGGACGAGTTTGTGCGGTGGAGGCGGGAGAGAGACGCGGGGCTCAAGGAGCCGAGGCTGCTGCATCCGGCGCTGCAGACGAATATTCGGGGCGGGAGGCTCGCAGAGACGGGAGAGGGTAGTGGGATTACGTTTTTGTCGCTTCCGGTGCAGATGCCTTTTCGGCTCTGACGAGGGTTAATCGGTTTCAGTAAATATGCGGAACGCATACATCATTAGAGCATATTGTTTTAGATAACGTATGAGTTTAGATAAAGATTCAATGCCAACCCAACTGCCGTCATCTTCGCCATGTATCAGCCGGCCGATGTCTTTGGAATCACAGTCCTCCGCGGAAACGACTCAGCGGCCAGGGTCTGCTCCCCCATTCGCCGATTGCACCTCGCCAGTAGGGGCGCAATCGGACTTGCGACGAAATTGGTCCCCGAGGTAGCTTCGTCGGCACAAGGAACCGTGATTTATTCATTATATGATGCTTTGGGAATAAAATGAATGTCATGAACCCCCAAAGCCCGGAACCGATGCGTCAAAGCTCAAAGCTGAAGTAGCCGTTACTACCCCGGATACAGTAAGGAGAAGTAGCCGATACATGAGGTGGGCTGAATTTGCTGGTTGTTCTTGCAAAGTTACTCATTTTGATGCTCAGAACAAGCTTCCAGGCCCAACAGGGAGGCGCTCGGGAATCTCTCAGTTCATATGGATGGACCGAGAAGCTGCCTGTTGGGTTGGTCGATGGTACATATGACATGAGAGATGGTGTGCGTGGAAAAAATGTACTGTGATATTGACTGGAGAGCCGGAGAAACTTGTCGTGAATTGTCTAGTAACAGATGTCATAGGAGGTCGTGAATGGTCAATGATAATAAAACAGGGCGACAAAACAACCCAGCGCATGGAAGCGCCATGTTGTTTTCGTATCCGTATCAACAGCAGACAAGCGATGATGAGCGTCTAAAGGTTGCAAGTATCCGATATCCATCACTCCTTGGCAGCCGACTCCTCGCTCTCAAACCAAGCACCCGTCATTCTCGTCGACACGCCACCTCCCAGAGCACCCAGCACCGCGCCCATTGCCGCAATACCCTGGTACGCGGGGCGAAACTCGCCCTTTTCCAGCGACCGGAGCACCGAGAAATACCTCCTCGTCGCGTACACCATGCATCCAGTACCCAGCGTCAGCAGCGTCCCAACGAGCAGCCGCGAGCCGAGCGCCTCGCCGTGCCCGCCTCCTCTCTCCTGCTGCTGCTGCTCGTCCGCCATCCGCGGCTTACTGCTGCTGCTGCTGTTCCCAAGCGCGACGGCCTCGAAGCGGGAGAAGCGCTCGACGCCCATGCCGAGCGCGACGAAGCCGAGTCCGGTCCTTGTCCAGGCGAGATAGGTGCGCTCGGACGCGAGATGGTCGCGCGCGACGGAGCCAGTGGTTTTGTAGATGGGGCTGGTCAGTCGTGACCATGGCGCCATGGTGAAAAGGGTGGGAGACTGGGATGGTGGGGAGATGATGCAAAAAAGAGGCTTCAACAATGCAAAGGGGAGTGATGTGTCCATGTTCAAGTTGATAGAGTGGTGAAGAGAGGCCGTCTTGGTGGAAAGTAGCCGGGCCAGTCCCACCGCTTCGGACATTGGCGTGATGGACCGACCCTCAACGGTCGGACTTTTATCTTGGTCTGCTTTTCACTACACATAGGGAAGGTAACTGATGATTTATTATATTGATGACCGGATCTTCTGAGTCAAGACCAATTGGAATTTATCGAGCAAGTTGAAACCGAAATTGACGTCAAGACATTGTAGGAGAAAGGACCTAGGTGAGTGAGTCGCTAAGCCCGAGAATGGGGACACTGAAAATTTGTCTATAAATACATGTGACTTAACAAATACAACGTTACTGATACAATCAGCTCTGTACATCAGTCAAAGTTTGCAAACTGGTTCAGCGCCAATGGCTCGCCACACGTTGGGTCAATGTGAGGCGACAGTAGTCCAGCCATGAATATTCTATCCATGGGGTCCATGGTGCTCGAGCTCATGGTTGTATCCATGGCATTTGCACTATACGCTGTATTTGTATTCGACTCATCGTACATGCGCGTGTCTGCACCACCAAAGGCCTGCTGAACCTGTGATGGCTGCTGCGCCGCCGCCGCTGCGACCGGCCGGCTGGCGGTAGCGCATGCGGCCGCGACGGTCATGTGCGCCGCCGCCGCCGCTTTAACATGGCTGTACGCCTCCCTTGCCGTCGCCCACTGCATCTTGAGGATGCTGAGGGTGGCCAGGACGAGAATCGCTCTGTTTTGGTGGTGCTCAAAGCACTCGGAGGCGTGGGCCTCGGCCGCCGCCAGCTGCACCAGGCCGCTCAGCACCGCGCCGGGGATCATGGACGGGCTGTACCCTTCGGGCCTGGAGTGGACAGAGAGCAGGTTCGACAGCTCCTTGGAGGCTTCGGTGGCTTTGACGTCGTGAATGTGTCTGGTGAGGGAGGGCGAGAGGCGGACGGGCGTCTCTGGGCAGATTGTGCTGGGAAACTCGGGGAACTTGGGCCGCAGGTTGCTCCGGGGCACGTGGAGAAGCGCCGAGGCGTAGTGGATGATGAATTGTGCTTGAAACAGCATCTCGTCAATGTTGCCGTACATGTCCACGACGTCGACCTTGCAAGGCGGGAGGAGGTGGCCCCAGCTGACAATCATGTTCACTACGCTCTGCAGGTGGTCGGGGTGCGTCTCGTGCAGCGTGTTGAGCACCATGACTCTGGCCAGTATGTGAAAGGCCTCGATGCGGTAGCTGTAGGATGAAAAGTGGGATGGCGACCGTGATGACCGCGGCTGCTCCGTGCTGCGGTTGTCGTCAGAGTCACCTTCGGGGTTGCTGAATAGCCTCGCCCGAAAGGCAGAAAAGGTCCTCGGCGGCGACGGCGGCGACGCCCGCTGGGAAGCAGACGACGACGACGGTGCATAAGCAGCCTCTTCACAGGGCAAATACGCTCCGCCGTCGACGTCGCTGCAACGCAGCGTAAATTTGCCATCAGGGAGGGCCAGGTAAATCTCCCAAATGTACAGCTCCCACCAGGTCCTTCGCAGACTCTCCGTCTGCAAATCGGAGCCGTCCGAGTAGCGCACGGCAAAGTCGGCCCGGCTCATGCCCAGATCCAGCGCGAGGCTCACAGCGCGGGACAGCGCCGCGACGGCTTCGTGTCTGCTATTACGCGCCGACATCATGATGGAGAAGAGCAGCAGCGCCTGCACCATGGCGGGCGATCTCTCGTCCCTGCTCAGCAGCACAGTGGTTTGCTCCAGAAAATCGTCCCCCGAAAGGACTTTGGAGTAGTGGCTTCCGATGAACCGGACGACCTGGTGCAGATAGTCGGGCTGATCATGACGGTTGTACGAGGCGGCAGGCACGAGAATGGGATGCGCCTGGTGGAAAAAGGTATAGTAGAGATGCACGAGGCGAGCTTCGGGGACATAGGGCTGCTGCTGCTGCTGCTGCTGCTGCTGCGCCGACGAGCTCTCGTTGGGCGGCGGTCTGTGGCTTGCCAGGCTCCCGGATGAGTAGCTGCCGCTGCCGCTGCCGCTTCCGGGATTGCTTAGACTCGGCGCCGGGGAGCGTCCATGGTTTGCGCCGCCACCACCACCACCATCGCGTCCTTCAGATCGGACGGCGGCGGGCGTGGGCCAGGCTGGTGAAGCCGGGGTTGGCGTGGCGACGGCGGCGCGCGGGCGATCGGCCGAAGGGCAGACGGCCTGCTCGCGCGGAACTCGCCTGCCCCCGCGTCTCGAGGGAAGATAGGTGCACGACAGCCGATTGGTGGCGCATCGGGCACAGATTGGCCGTTCAAGGTCGCATTTCAAGTGCGACCTGCGGCATTCCGTACAGGCGACGGAGCCTGCCATCATGGCCAGTGGGCCGGGTCAAGAGGGAGGGCGAGGGGCGAGGGTGCACGGCGCCGGGTCGGCGGCAGGATGTCTCGGGTCGTGTGTGGCTTGTATGCAGTCACTTTGTTCCGTTATCACGCAATGCCAGCCACAGGTCATTATAATGATAAGTGTACCGGGAAGAAGACGTGTATTCTTTGAAGTGGGTGGGATGGAAAATACGAAGAGAAAACAGCCCTATAATACAGGGTGCTCCACAGGCTACGTCGCAACGGTTTTTGGCCTAAATTATCTTGACCCAAAAACAGACTGCCATGACTCGAGACATGTGCCTTGATAATTCTGTCTGTATTTTTTAATTACTATTTTTCAGGGGGAGCTCTTCATTCATCGTTTCTTGAATAGGTCATTTCAAGATATTGATACAGTGAACGACTTTGTTGTAGAATATCTGGCCGCTCCTTACTATAGCAATACCAACTATCATCCGCTAGATGTGTGGCAGTCGAGAGGTGAGTCAAGGACGAAAATTGATGCACCCCTCGCGTGCGATTCGGTACAAAATAAAAATGTAAATAATAATTAAATACATCAAACACTGTTATCAAGTTTTGTCTAACTCGATCCTCTCTGCCTCACTCCTGCCCGACAAATGGTTGACTTGCTTTTACACCGTCTTTCATCACCACCAATCCTCATTTCTTCGGATTATATAGTTTAAAGCTCATCTTACCTGCACAGCCGGCTGCAAATTAAGTGAGCCGTCCGACAGTGACAACAGTCATGCGCAAAATGACGCGTCAAGTGTAGATTTAGCTATTGATGCCACCTCTACAAACTGTCGCGCATGGGACAACTCCGTACGACGCCTAGATTGAGTCATCGTCCGACTCTGCATGATATGCTTCTCTCGGGTCGTTCACGTATGCTTGTCGGTCCTTCAACTTTTTCTCAATCAGACTTGACGCACTATAGCCCCAATAACAGTAGAAGACGTCGTCATAAATCTGCATCTCAGGATGCTCTGCGTTGAACATGGGCTGTATGTGCCTATTGAACAGGTTGTACATGGCCTTTGAATCTCTGACAGCGTGGAAGAACCAGAAACTCCCCTTCTGCCACATTTGACGCTGCATATCTGCCTGCCACGAGGACCCGTTGCGTTTCAACTCCTCGTCCTCATACACCGCTAGATATTGTTCGAGTGTCTCTCTGTACTCTTGAAAGTGGCTTGCTTCTCCAAACCCGTCGACTGTCCTAGATGTAAGCCAGTATGGAGGGGTTTGCATCTCGACGGGTGAGGTACTTGCCCATTCTAAGTCGATGATTGTCTTGATATTCCACTTCTCATCCACAAATATGTTGTTTGGATGCAGATCGCTTAGGCCAAGGTAAAAAGGGCCCTGTCGGTATTTTGGATTTAGGAACAGATGCATGGTTGCTCGTAAGCCAGTGAGAGCAGCCATTTGTCTCTGGCCATCCTCATAATTTTCCATTGAGTTTGGTTGGTGCCGTAGCTTAGAATCTTGTAGCGATAACAAGTCTGACAGTTACGATTCTACCTCGAGGTATGTCCGCTGGCGAGGGATCTCCGAAGGAATACCAGCATTCTCTACCATGTGCATATATAGATTTAGAGGCCGATTTTGTAGTAAGATGGCGCTGTTGTCAGTCTGGAGCGAGAGTGAGCCGATTCCTTTTTGTGGAATGCTGTTCATCGACACAGCAATACGCGCCAGCCCGCGAAAGAGGTCATCTTTATAGCTTTTGTCTCGACAATGCTTATTCCAGGTCCACATGAGACTCTTGCCTTCTGCTTCGCTGATGATAAGAAATCCAGACGCAAGGCCGTGCCGCACCGAACTGGCCACATGCTGTATAGGCTTAGGACGGCCGAGTAGCATCGCAAACATCCGTTTGAGCTGCCGTGGAATCCTTTGCCACCAGGGTGCAAGATCGGGAGCCGTTTACTAAAGAGGAAATTGAGTGTCAGCTTAGTCTAAGAGCACGCGAGATACTATGGGCAATCATACGATCGAGCCATCAGGTAATCCAACGGCGTGTAATTGGGGTATCGGTACGTCTGGGCAGTGTTCATGTAGCCACAGGTAGATCCCAATCTCTGTGCGGAGCTTTTCTTCCGCGTTGCCAGGGAAATGCTGTTCCCCTATCCTGTGTAGAAAAGGGAGGCGTAAATACACATTCTTGCGCGGCAGGCGGACGAGAACTGCGACGTTGAAGCTACCGAAGCCCCAGAGCTCCGACGGAACAACGCGGCATTCCGAAACTCGAAAGAGTTTACAGAGCAAGGCCTCGATCTGGCGTGTCTGCGCCTTTATTGATGCGTAAACATTCTCTTTCAACCTCTCGTAGTGCATCGATACCAATTTGTTGTCTTCGCTCTCGATAGCGGCCACTAGGGATGAGGTATCGCTCAACGCGGTGCCGCTTAGCTCTGGTACTGCTGCTTCAGGCATCGTTTCAGGCGGTATGCAATCCATTATAATCAGGTACGAGTGATTCTGTGGAATTCCATCGTTTTACGATATTGTTAAGGATACATTCTTCTAGTTACCAAAGCCTGACAGCTTGTGATACTTGTTGCCCCTGACATAGCTGGCTGGGCCCCCTGTTTTTATACTGCCTCTAGGTACCTACCTACCTAGCTTTCACGGTAACGTTGGCACTCAAAGCCGCCAGGTGACAGTGGGTGGCAGTGAAGGTACCTGTCGCGTTCGAATTGTACACAAGTTGTAAAATTAAGCCTTATCGAATGAATCCCTTGGGCCCGGCCCAGGTGCCCTTTACCATGAACTTCCGATATACCCACGGGAAAAAGTCCTTTTTCAGATGATAAAACGCCCTGCGTGGCTCGACCTGGTCCACGCCCAGCAGCCTGCCAAACGTCTCCTTAGGCTCCGGCCCGTACTTGAACTCTGCCAGCAGCACCTTGCCGTATTCCGTAATGAGCGGGCACGAAGTGTACCCATCATACGTCGCCTGCGGCTCCCGGCCCTCTTCCGCGCCGAGCAGGTTCGCGACCAGGACGGGCGCCTGCGCCGTAATCGCCGCCGCCGTCTTGGACGTCGGCAGGCTGGCGGCGTCGCCGAGCGCCCACACATTGTCGTAGGCCGTGTGCCGCAGCGTCGCGGTATCGACCGACACGAGGCCCGCGGCGTCGGCTAGCGGGCTGCGCGCGACGAACCCGTGAGGGCCCATCTTGGGGGACGCGTGCAAAAAGTCAAACGACTTGGTCGTGCGCGACCCGTCGGGGAGGGCAAACGTGGCCCGGCCGTCGCTGTGCACCTCGACCAGGTCGTGCTGGAAGAGCGGCTCGACGCCGCGCTCTGCAGCGAGCTCGGCCAGCTTGGCGCTGTACTTGGGCACGCCAAACATGCCGGGCAGGCCCGTCGCAAAGGAGATGCGGATGGGCGACGACGACGACGAATCCAAAAGGCCGGCCTTTTTCCAGTAGTCGAGCGCGAGCCACATGGCCTTTTGCGGAGCGCCCGCGCACTTGATCAAGCCCTGCGGCTGCGTAAAGATGGCCCTGCCGCCGCGGAGGCGCTCAATCTCGGGAAACACCTTGTCGCAGTGGTCGTAGCTGTAAATCGACGACACGTTGGAGCCCGGGTCCGCCAGTGCTTCCGGCAGACCCTTGATCTGGCTGTAGTTTGTGCTGATGCCCGGACAGACGACCAGCTGGCCGTACTCGAGCTTGTCGCCATTCTCCAGCACAATGCGGTTGTCCCGCGGCGCAAACTCGGCCACGCGGTTCTGGTACACGCTGAGCTTGGCGTCGTGAATGTCGGCCAGCCGGAGCCGAAAGTCGTTCTTGTGCGCCAGCCCGCCGCCCACGAGCGTCCAGCCGGGCTGGTAGTGGTGCCACTCGGCCGGGTCGACGACGGCAATGTCGCCTGGCTTGTACTTGCCGGAGCGAAGCAGCTGGTGGCTCACGTTGGAGCCGGCCGAGCCGCCACCGACTACGACGACTCTGTGGCTCCTCGTATTCGCAACGACGGGAGCATCCGAGGTCGTTGCGAAGCATCTCTTGGCGAGCCATGGGTGTAGAGGGCGGGCGAGGATTCCGCGTGATGCTCGCGCGACGCGATTGGTGAGCTGCGGCTGCATCCTGGGATAAAATATTTGCGGCTCAGTAGGGGTTGAGTCAAAAGACTTGATTGCTGGCAGGATAAGGGTTTCTTGGAGGCAAGACAAATTGAAAAGAACGTGAAGAGAAGAAAACAAAGTGCAATAAAAAAATTGTTCAAAATTGAAACATTAGTGATAATCGCTCGCGTGCATGCAGTTTCCTGTTTGCTGTTCGGGCTCGTCGGCGCGGGCCGCACTGCATTTCTGGCATCAAAGCTCCGCAAGGCCCCTGATTTCCGTGCCGGAAGAGCAATCGGCGATTGATGATTCGCGGCTCGGAATCGACCACCGACTCCCGACAATGACATGATTGCAAAGTTGGTTGCAGCTTGTAAATTGGGGGCATTACTATATTTACAATAGCAAAGCAGCTTCGGAATGTAGAGGCAGAAAATTGATACAGTGCAGAAAAAGCTAGTCATACGCCACGTTCAACATGGCAGTCGATTCAGTAGATGCAGTCGAATCGACACTAATTACACCGGCAGAATTACACTACATTTTGAATACATTATCCGAGCGGAGAAATCGCATCGTCTGCATTGCAGCCGGGAAAGACGACGCGTTGGCGTCTTTTGAGCGTAGCCACCTCCCCAACTCGGTGTAAGTGGCTTCAACCAATACGCACGACGCACGATGATGCAAGCTAGCTAACCACCCCATTATCCCCATGAGCATCATAGCTTCTTCAATCTAAATGAAATCAGAGACACCACTTCTAGCTACCCAGCCATGCTGCCAACAAGCCAAGTGTTGGCGGCGGCCATGAAACGCCTTGACATCCGCGCCGACGACACTCTCGTCGTCTACGACACGGCCGATGCAGGCATCTACTGCGCTCCCCGCGTGGCTTTCACACTGACACACTTTGGGTACCCACACGTTTACATTCTAAACAGCTTCCGACAGTACGTCGCGGACGGCTATCCACACAGCTCCGCCCCGTTTCCGCCCCCAGAAGCAAAGCCCGACGACGCCACCACCATCCTCTTCCCCTTTTATCACCGCATCGCCGACTCCACAAGCACCATTGGCTTTGAAGAGCTCCGCGACCTGATAATTTCCTCGGGCAGCGGCCATCGGTCTTGCCAGGTCCTGGACTCGAGAGCCCCAGACTGCTTCTTCTCGGGCAGCGGGGGGGCCGCTGGCGTCGGCGAGGGCCACATGCCCGGGGCGCTCAACGTCCCCGTGGCTCGCCTGCTCGACGCCAACAAGAACCTGCTTCCCGGTCCGGAACTCAGAGACGCGCTGACCGAGGCCGGCGTGGACGAGGACAAACTCACCATTCTAACCTGCAACACGGGCGTGACGGCATCGGTTCTGTGGCTGGCGCTCCGGGTCAGCGGGTACGCAGTCAGGACGAGGCTCTATGACGGAAGTTGGTCGGAATGGAAAGACAGGGCTGCGAATCAGGGGCTGATTGTGAGTGGTGAAAACGCAAACTAGGCCTTGATGCGGATGCGGCAAGACACTGTAAAATAATTTCTGTGATGAGAGGCAAGTGTGGGAGAATCGCCACCACCAATTTTCTGGCAGATTAAGCATTCCCTCCCCTCCATATCTTGTACATGGGGTGTAGAGGATTTTTTTTCACAATTCAGGCTCGGAACAATTCCTTTCATTGAACATGACATATTTCTCATCTCATGATCAAAAATGCAGCTACAGTTGAGCTCTGATGTATGCAACAGCTTAATCCAATATAGCCTCCCAACAGCCACCTGTTATTTCTCCGTCTTCCTCGGCGGAAACAGAACATACTATTAGCTACCAATATGAACTGCAATCGCTCGTAAAATGGTCATTTATTTTGTGTTGTATTTTTGTTCAGAGCTTCATCTATGTAAGCATAAACAGATCTGGCTCCATGAGTCTGCTAATAATGTACAAAAGTTCCGTTCCCACCTCGCTACCATCCCCCGTTAACTGCGGTTATGGGGAATTGAATCATTCGGTGGCCCCAAGCTAGTTTCGGTAGTTTTCCACCCCTGACATTTATTTGCAGCGACGGATGAAGAAGTTTGGGCTCCGCCAGAGTTGCATCGCGATTCTCCCTCATGGCGATGAAGTCGTCTTGTGTAATTCCCTTCATCAAATGCTTGTTGCTCTCCCTGTGCTCGCCCACACTTTGATAAGGCACCGGCTCGCTGCGTTCGGAAGAGGGATAATCATGGCCAGACCAGATCTTCACATGGTCCGGAAACCCCAGCAGTTTGCGGCCCGATTCGTAAAGCTGCTTCGCGCTGCCGCCGGGGAAATCACACCGGGAACTTCCGAGGTCGGTAATAAAGAGGGAATCACCACAGAATATGTTGTCTACATGACCAAGAGTTAGATTTTGCAGTATAGTTCATGGCCTCGTAATCTCTCACCTCCGATTTTGTATCCCATGTGGTCCGGTGTGTGCCCAGGGAGGTGGATAGCTTGCACCTGAAGATCCCCAAGGTTGAAATTTTCATCATCTTCAAAAAGACATTGATGAACGTTCTGAATCTCATCATCTGGAATGCAGTATCGTTTCGAAAAGAGCTTCTGAACTGGCGCAATGCGCTTTCCAATACCGATACTGGGTGCGAAGCCCCCATCATCACGTAGCGCGTGCTGCAAGTAGGCCGCGGCAGTAATGTGGTCGGCATGGATGTGTGTTTCCAGAATCCGGTCAACTTTGTAGCCGTTCTCCCTGACAATAGAGAGAAGCTCATCCGCTGATTTTGTTTTTATTTCCCGCAGATACGGGTCAAAGTCCAGAACCGGGTCGATGATGGCTGCCGAGGCAGTGGCAGGATCAGCAACAATGTACTGCCAGGTTCCCGTGACCTTTTCGAACACATGATGGACGATTGGCTCTGTCTCTGTAGCAGTCCCCATTGAGCTCGTTGACTGCGACAATGCGGCGCGTGTCGAATATGCATGACGCCGTGTCTGCGAGGCAGCTCCTCCGAGGTGTGCTTGATTTGAAGTACAGCGTGGCGAGAACTGTAAGCGATTACGGCCATGTTCAGTCGCTACGCCAGAAAAATTGCGAAGGCTTGCCGCGGAAAGGGTAAGTGAACGTGGGTCGAACAGGCGTGAAGATGTTGCTACTCGAAGCATACTCGACGAGTTGCGACAAACTTGTAGGCTAGCCATTAGTACGGTTCTGAGCAAGTGCCGACAGCCCGAGGCCCTTTGGAACAGAGGAATTAAGGTTAAGAACAAAGAGCTGTTCTAGAAGGGTGCCAGGTGAAATGGAGCAGAGCGGGCCAACTGGACGCTTTTTGAGCGGCCTATTAATAGGCATATCTGGTGCTATTAACCGTTGCGAAGCCTCCGAGCCGCCTCGAGCTCCATATAATATCGGCTTTTGGCAGTCGGCGAATGCGTTCCAAATTCCTCATTCATGCATGGACTTGAATTTGAAATTATCAGGCGACAAAAGTAGGACGACTTTTTCGCTACCGTTGCTTCTGTGAATAAGTAGAGACACTTCAACTGGTCCGCGCAGTGGCCAGGCCAGGGGCTGCTGTCGTCGCCGAGCTTAAGACGCGCCGTGAGCTTGTCGCCGAGCTCGACCAAGCTAGCTTGAAAGTCGTCAAAATTACTCGCCGTCCATTTCGGCCAGGCGACAACCTCATGTCCCATCACTACTGGGTTGGCAAGCTTAGTTATCTGTAGAGTCGGCTGGCCTTGTTTTAGCGCGGGCACTCGTTGGCTGGCAGCCCGTGTCTTCGGTCCGCTCGTTTGGCTTGATGGCTTCTATGAAATTTCGACTTGTCCTGATTGATGCTTTTGCGCAAATATGATGCAGTAAAGCGAGCCCGGGCGCGTATGCGAAAATCCATTACGAGGCAACATCGTACTATCACCGGCGTACGTGGTGCAGAATTAATGTCCAGCTCTCTGATTGAAACGAATTCACATTCGCGATTCTACATTCGGTTACCAGGCTGGAGTTTTGGTCGTAGTCATAGTGGATTGACGTGCCACTATCTGGACAGTCAAGGGACATTACGACTCTGCGAGTGTCGATCCGCAAGCTAGGTAGCTCTGGGCATGGCTTGGAGTGGTGGCGTAAACGGTTTGCCGAATCATTCGAATGCAGGACTGCAAAAGCGTGCTATAATTAATCAGAAGAAAGATTAGTTTCCTGTTAGTGCATAGATTCAACAATGTGGAGGTCGTCGGAAGGCACAGACATTATTCTCCACATTGCCTCCAAATCTGCCATAGCCATCCTCTCACCAGCTTCCTTTCAACTCGGCCCGCCGTAACGCCGAATCAACCAGCCTTCTGGACTACCAACAAACATTTCTTTGCGAATCAATCCAATCATCTCTCAGTTCTCCCATCAAAAGCTCTCCAGCCTGTCACTTTTTTTGCTCGGTGGTCTATTCATCTTTTCGAGACGACGAGGGTCTGATCACCGCAACAAAACGGGGCTCTTGGACATCCCCATCGAGCCAAGCTCAAAACCACTATTCGCTCTCGCCAATCCATTGTGGCCGCGCTTCTTGCCATTATTTCCATCCATCGGTTGTTTCCATATATACTCGCATCGTCTGGCGCGGTGTAGGGTTACACGACGTTTTCACGCACGCCAGACAGGTTCACACACACAATGCCAACTTATCTCTGCCACGGGTTTCGATGGCACCGCCGTGATCTCCGCATCTTCGTCATCTTGAACAACTTGGAAGATGCCGCCCCCGACTGGGTCCTTGGCGAGACCACGGCGACTCTGCTACTCGACAGATTCACAAAGACGTTTGACTTTCTGCCCAAAATATCCGACGACGAAGCCGAAGCGGCGTCCAATCCCAAGAACGCGGCACAACCAACCGCGCCGCTCCAACACCACGACGACGACTTTACGCTCCCTCCATCGCGAGTACCGATAGCCCACGATCCTGTGCTGCAGTACACGTGGTCGCCAGTGAAGCTGCTCGAAGAATACGACCCGGACGAGACGGTCAGCCCAACCAGACCTTATGCTTACGTTGCCGACCACGTCGTACGTGTCGACCTTGGTGCCGACGTGCTGGCCGAAATGGCTGCCTACGAAAAGGCGAACAAGGCCGGCCAGAATGCCTGGTTCTCGACGCTACGCGACAATGTGCAGAACGGGGCCGACATTGGCTGGTACGTGGTGGTCTGTGGCGACACCGAGCGCGAATACCCGGACGATGAGACAGAAACAGCATCCGAGCTGGAGCGCGTGCAGCCGCAACAAGCGGAGACGCAGAGACCTGCCACCATGGCCACCATGGCCACGATGCAACCGGTTCAGCGCGGATCCTTGACCACGACCAGCAGCACACGGCCTTCGCAAGACCTCCCCAAGGCATCAGCAGGCCAGGACTACTCGCATATAAAACCTCCGCCAATCCCAGACGATGACAATGGCCGAGAGTGTGGCCCCGAGAACACTCGTCGGCCGTCTCTGCGGCATCGCCTATCAAAGGCTGGTTTACGCCGCTTGTTTAGCAAAAAGGAAGGCCAGGCCCAAGAGCAGGCCATCTAAGAGACAGAGACAGCTCATGTTCTTACGATATGCCTATTTACTGTCTACGATGCGAAGAAAGATGTCGGTGGCGCGTGGCGCAGATGGCTGGCCAGAGCGTCGGCTGGCCATCGAGAAGTTGAGCAGGCGCTGCTGTTGATATTTGACGTGCAATGTGTCATGATATATGTGTTTACTTTACTCCATCAGTTTTAATATATCCAGAAATGTTGTCTGTTTCGCTCATTCTGACTTGTTCTCGGTCACGGTGGAATTTGGGTTGACGCAGTGAAACATATCGCTGCATATTTAGACTCCATCCGATACACAGCATCAGCACGACCTAAAGTAAAATCACATGAGGAATCACACCGAAAGAGAAACAAGGTATCTGTAGAATTGCCAGAAGAGGCAGTTTGAAGAAAGTGACGCCGTTGACGCTATGCTGTGAGACGCGACTCGCGATACTCGAGCGCTCCACCATGAGAGGGTCTGGATCTACATGAAACGAAAATCGTCCGATGAATCTCGATACCTAGGCTCAGCCGTTTCTTGTCATTCTTATACTGTAACATTATAGATTCTTTTTAGGAAGAACATGCAGGGAAATGTATTTCAAGATGCTTCATCTCTTGATCGGCGGCCAATGTCGTCACGTGTGGAGCATCACTGACCTCTGGTGCCCATGCCCAGGCACAACAAACGCTAAAATGTCCCCCATTTCCCATCAGACGACATGACACCTCGGCCGTCTTTTCGCGCCAATTGAATTTTCCACTTTAATTGAACAGAAGTAGAACTGATACTTTTATGAAAAGTGTTGGTCGAAGCTAGGATATACCACCGTCACCGCTCATAGAAATCCAGCCAAATTTCCCTCCAAGGGGGGGCAAAGGAGGCAAGCGCAAATCCGTCAGACATGGCGTCCCGGCCGCAGCTGCCGGGCGAGGCCTCGCCATCCTTTGCGCAGACGGGCGCCGAGCTCGACCTCGATGATGACAGCGATGACCTCTTTGACCTCGACGACTACGACGAGGACGAGGAGGCCGTGGACCTGCAGTCCGAGGTGGGCGGCGCCGAGGCCTACGAGCTGCGCGGCATGCGCGGTCGTCCGAGCCCCGAAGGTCCGCCGCCGTCGTCGCAGCCCGGCAGCGCACGGAACGCATCGACTACGCGGCGCAAGGCCCGCCGCCGCCGCCGGCGGAGTAACAGCACGGCGGCAAGCTACAGGCTGTACACGCCCGACGAGGAGGCGACAGTGCGGCGCAAGTTTGACCGCAAGCTCGTCCTCTTCCTATCGCTGCTCTTTTTGCTCAGCTTCGTTGACCGTTCAAGTGCGTATATACAACGTCCATCCCATCTCCCTCTCCCCTAATCATAGGAAATGGGCAATGGACGCCGTGGCAGCTAACCATTTCTGCTTAGACATTGGAAACGCTCGTATAGCAGGCATGGAGGAGGACCTACAGACAAACCCCCCCTACGCCGGCTGGTACTCGTGGTCTCTAACTTCCTTTTACATCACCTACAGCGCCTTTGAGTGGATGTCGCTCCTATACCGCTTCCTCCCCGCGCACGTCCTCATCTCCGCCGCCGTCGTCGCCTGGGGCCTCGTCGCCTCGCTGCAGGCCGTCGCGCCCTCGTACCCGACGCTCGTGGCCCTGCGCGCGCTGCTCGGCGTCGCCGAGGCCGCCTTTGCCGGCGTCCCCTACTACCTGAGCTTCTTTTACCGCCGCCGCGAGCTTGCCTTTCGCGTCGCCCTCTTCATCGCCGCCGCGCCGCTCGCCAGCGCCTGCGCATCGACGCTCGCGTGGGTCATTGTGCGCGTGGCCCGCGCGGGGCCCATTGCCGCCTGGCGCTTGCTCTTCCTTGTAGAGGGACTGCCGTCGGTGCTGGCGGGCGTTGTGGCGTGGGGCGTTGTTCCGGACGCGCCGCAGGAGGCGGCTTATTTGACGCCGCGGGAGCGCAAGATTGCGACGCTCCGCCTGCGTAGGGAGAAGCCTGACGATGACGACGATAATGACGACGCCGCGCAAGACTCGCGTCGTCTGGTGTGGCGCAACATCGTCTCCGTCGTCTTGGACCCCATTGCTATTCTCGCCTCTGCAATATTCTGCATGGCCAACCTAGCTTACTCGTCACTCCCCGTGTTCCTCCCCAAAATCATCCACAGCATGGGCTACAGCAGCCTTTCTGCACAGGCCCTCTCCGCGCCTCCCTACCTCCTCACCTTTGTCATTGTCCTCTTCACCGCACACATGTCCGACCGCCGTAGCAGCCGCACGCTTCCCATTGTCTTCCACGCCCTCTGCTCCGCGTCGGGCTATCTCGTCCTGGGTATTGCCGAGCCTCTTCGTCTGCCCACCTGGGTGCGGTATCTGGCCGTGTATCCCGCCGCCATGGGTTTCTTCAACGTCGTCACCCTCATCATTACGTGGGGCATCAACAGCCAGCCCGACGAGACGCGCCGTGGCGCCACCTTTGCCATGATGCAGTTTATTGGCCAACTCGGTACCCTCATCGGCACGAGACTTTATCCCGATCGCGATGGGCCATACTACACCACGGGCCACCGCGTATGTGCCGCCGTCTTGCTCGGAGCTGCCGCTTGTGCTTTTATCCTGCGATCCTACTTGAAGCGTTTGAACCGTAAGCTTGCCGAAAAGGATGCTCACAGCTCATATAGAGACGGTCTCGGTGCTGCTGGCGAGGACCCCGACGAGGCGGAGAGATTAGTTGGCTCTGCAAAAGACCAAGGCTCTGGCGACAGCTTCAGATACATGATCTAACTACAGAACCACCATTACTACACAAGCAGAAAGGCCAGATATACTGTGGGCTGGCTGTCTAATTCTTTATTCATTCTCTATCTTGTAATTATGCATCTTGGATATAAAGCCTCTGACGCATCATCATCATTACTTACGCTCACAAACTCAGCCAGTTAACAATACCTGTAATCAGCTCCAAAGCTCTCTCGATGCCTTTGACATCTTTGGTCACTTCAACATATAACATCTGGCATATCCCTCCTCTCAGCAATAGTAGCTCTGGTGGTGACTGTCCATCGATGGTTTCCATCTCATTTGTCTCCTAGCGTTTCCGAGGTTTTGTTCGCCTTCTAGGCAAAAAAGCTGCGGCGCTCAGTCTCTGTGTGCTGCGTGAGCTTCTGCTTCGCAACGCTGAAGCGACGGCTGCTCTTGCGGTAGATGGAGTTGGCCCATTGCCTCAGATTAAGGAACGATCTTTTTGAAAATGGCTTACTCAAGCTGCGAAGAGAAAAATGCGATGCACGCCGCTTCGCTCTGCGAAGAGGTGAGCGAGCATCGAAAGATGCACTTGAGGACGGTGCGAGGCTGTGTCGGCTCGATACCACAGTCTCGTCTACTCCATCATATCCTCTGCCATGATGATGACTGTCTAGGTCGCAGGGAAAGCTGGCAAATTTGTGTCGCCTGATTTGGCGTCCATACGGATGGGGCTCGACCATCTTGCTAGGCTTTGTCCGCTAGTTGTTGACTACCGAAGATGAGTCGTTTTGTGCATCGCCGCTCTCCTGCAAGAGTAGATCCCCTGTATCTGATGAAGGAGTTTCAGAACGAAGGTTGGAAAGTCTGTCGTTTGTTTTGCCATACTTGGCAAGATTCGTGACACTGAGTGTATTCACATTGGCATTTGATATGGGAGATTGCACTCGAGAAGGCTCGCTGTCTGGGTCGTGATAGAAGGAAGACGTAGTGCGGTGCTGTGTATGACTTTGCTGCTCGTCATCAATTCGAAGATGGTCCTCGATGAGCTGAGCGAGGTTGGGGTCCTCTGCGGGCTCCGCATAGGGAGGTAGAATTGGGCTTCGCAGCATCGTGGCATCGTCATCCGAGCTGGACGTGATTGAAAGGGCTTTTCCTGAACCTGAGCCATGGGGTAGTGGCGGAAGAGGCTTGATGCCCCAGGTTGTTGGGTCGGCGGGGTCATATAGGCCCATGTTCTCATCGAAGACGTGTGTCGATGAAACCGGATAAGTTGTGATTTTTATATTCTCTTTATTGAGCTCTTCTACTCGTGGCTTGTAGTCGAAGGAAGCCTCTTTCGGACTCAAGGATCTATGTGCGTAAAGGCTTGCGCGCTTGAATCCGGGTGAACTTGCAATGGCGTTGGAGATTGTCTGACTGCGGAGACAAATCTCACGTTGCTGATAAGCAAACGGGCTGCGCTGAGCTGGAAGAGTGTAGCGATAAACCATTTTGATGATGATGTACGGTGCTATAATATGTGTGATAGTGCATGTGTAAGAATGAAGGTCGGAGGGCGAGCTCATCCAAGAGCTAAGTTTCATGGCTCGTTGGCACCTGCCAACTGAGACGCGCGTGACAATACACCGGGTCGTTTATGCGGGCAACCGACCTAGCTGACAGACACAGTAGAAACCGAGCGAATGATATTGGTTTATTACAAAAGGTCTGAATCTGCACTACAGTACAAGGAAATGATTGTGTTCTACCATCATGTTACTAAGCCGGAGCCTGCACTGGGATGATGATCATCAGGCCCGCACCACTACACTACGGAGCTCGGCAAGACAGAGCGTCAGGAAATTACTGAATAAAAGCATATTTGGGATGAGAAAGTAAATTTACCTACCCGCCATAATGATGAGCGCATCTCCTCTTGCGCTTGGAGTATGGCGTCAGCCACCTGGATCTTCTCAAGTTGCTCCGAGATTTGCTGAGGCATGAGCCAACAGCGTCTTCTAATTAATCTGATAAATAAGTAGACAATGCAGAGCTACGAACGAGACGGCGAGGGCTTCACTTCATCTCTACCTCGTCTAATTCAGCCTCACACATGTGACAGGTACTGATATTGGTCAACATGTCCAGGTTCCCAGAATCGTGATGCGGTTGTGCTTGTCATAATGCATGTAAGCCTCTTCTTAGATGAGCGAATGTCAACCCGACTCAAATACAACCAACACCACACACAACAACAACAACAACAACAACAGGCTCCCACACTTTCAAAAAAGATTCAACACATTCTCTGTATTGCTCACGACAGGGTTTGAACGCCATCCTGGGTTTCTTCTCCAGCACCCGCCGATCCACCATCGACGCCCGCCCCCATATCAGCCCACCCTTGGTGGAGGAGGGAGGACAAAGGCACAAAAAAGAAATCCACGATCCCATCCTTTTCTCGTGCTCATGGCAGGGATTGAACCTACGACCTTCGCATCACCAATAGTCGACGATTGCTCATCCGGTATTAGTACGACGCTCTAACCAACTGAGCTACACGAGCTTTGTGGCGTTGGTGGATGGGGATCCTTTGATGCATCGAGGCCGAGTTATTTGGCTACATCAAGATTGGGCAGCGGGTGCGGGTGCAACGGTCTCAATATGGAGGAACTGTGCGGCAGCAAATTTTTTGGGGCTAATAGACTTTGATCTTTGCGCAATTACGCAGCCCATCATGAAAAAATTTTTGGCGGACATGGCCAGAAATTGTGCCTCTTTTACTGACGCCATGTACCAAGGCGAGGCGGGTTGATTTGCGGTGTGGGTGGCTCGAGCACAGAGACAACAACGGCATACCTATTAGATACTACAGTCGGTGGAATAGCTTTCGACCGATTTCCACCCAAGTTACAGGTAGATTCGCAAAAAAGTCTGTGGGCGGCTCATACGTTCAAAAGAGCAAAAAATATGAACATACAATGAAGCGAAGAGCGTCCAGTGTATTTGTTGCAGTAAACATGTTGAGAAACATACAGAGTCAAGAGAAGAAACAGTCAATCTAATGAACCCATTCCTAATTTGAAACACTTGTTAAAGAACATTATGCAATGCATCCTTCGCAGATTCACCCCATCCAATGATGTATAGATGCCATCCTATGCCTCCTTTTGGTATCAATGTTGAAAACAAAATGCAAAGCAAAAATTCAAAAACTGATATACCCTATCCTCTCAGAAAAGCGACGCACCACCGTCTTCTCCATCTGTGCCGACGACGGCACTGCTCATAAAGTCAGGCTCCATGTCAAAGTCCATGCTGTGCAGCAACATGTCTAGGTCCGTGTCCGCCGCCGCGAGCGCATCCTCCGCCGCCGCCGCCGCTACCACATCTGTACTTGGCTGTTGCGTCTGCGGCTCGAGAAATGGCATCTTCTCGCAGAGCAGCTCCTTGAACTTGCCGAGCAGCATGTCGTCGTCGGCAGCCGTATAGTCAGTCTGCAGAATCTGTCTGGCCTCTGCACGGAGCGCCACGTCGCCGGGCATGTCGCCGTGCGTGAGAGCGTGGCGCTCGGCAAATTGTAGCAGGCGGGCCTCGAGCTCGCGTGAGCAAAATACCTTGGCGGGGCGCGTGTGCGGCTCCGCGAGGGTATCGAGGAAGCTGTTGGCGGCCGTCGGCCCGGCCAGGAAAGGCTTGGCGCCGTCGCGCATCTCGACTGGCACGGCGCCGGCGAACGGGTCCATGTTGTCCGACTTGGGGCAGGCGTAGGGCGGCGCGAAGCCGGTACCGCCCTGCTCCATGGCCCAGGCGTAGCTATCCGGCAGGCCGGGCCCGCCGTCCTTGGTGATGCCCACGTCACGCTTGAACCTCTGCAGCCACTCGGCATTGTCTGCTGCGGTCTGGTTCCAAGGGTCGTCACCGTCGTAGACGATCCAGCGTGCTTGATAGCGCAGCTCCTCGTCTGTCGGGACGTGACGACTGGGGTTGTTGCGCGACGTGGTCGAGGCGACCCATCTCTTCAGCTCCTTGGCAAGACGGCGGTAGCAGTTTGCATCATTGAGGAACGATGGAGCACTACTGTGTTTGCCGAATTGGGCGGGTTCGATATTTTTGACACTCACGGCGATTGGCCACCTCTTGCCTGGCGCTGCCCACTGTGAACTGGGTGAAGCTACAGCCGTGGCTTGATCAGATTGTTCCGGGGATGTCTTGGCCATGCTGTCTGGCGTCTTCTCCACCAGCGCATGTCGTTCCTTGAAAGCGTCCAACCACTGCATGCTGTCGGCTGCCGTTTGGTTCCACCCGTCATCGAACTCGTATATGATAATACGCGCCTGACGCTGCAGATCCTCGTCTGTGGGCTCCTTGCCTAAGCTGCGCTGGGCCTTCAAGAAATCACCAAGCTCACGTTCCAGTCTCGAATAACTGAGAATTGTTGAGTCGATGGAGGTGAGATCCTTGGAACGAATGGTGTCGCTCTTGATATCTTCTGTTCTGGGCAGATGGGCGCGGCGCCGGAAGCGGGCCAACCAAGAGGTCGACCGCTTGATCAGCCGAAGCAGCCAATTGGCAACAGCCTCGGAAGGGAAAGTGCAAATCTCTTCAACACGAGCAACAATTCGACAGGCCTCTTCTTGCAGCTCGTCATCCATGGCAATCAAGCCCAGCAGCCTCTTGGCTTTGACAAACTGATGAAGCTGGATCTCCATCGGGCACTCCTCGAAAAGATTGTCCTTGCCGTTAATCTTGAGACTCTGAAGCTCGGCGGCACGGAGGAGCGGTCCAAACTTGGCTTGACGGGTAATCTCTTCATCATTCATGACAATGTCACGAAGCCAGGATACTTGGGTGGCGATGCCTTGTATAGACAGCAATTCGGAGGCGAAAATGATACGGCATCCTTCCAGGCAGAGTTCTTCGTCGGTCGGGTTCTTTCCGTACTGTTCCCAGTGTGAAGAGCCAAAGTTGGCTAGTTGCAGCTTGATGAGCTCGTACGCATTACGCGGAGACGCAGGCGGAGATTGGAGGGCAACATAGGGTAAAGGCGAGGTTCGCTCATGATGAATAAGATCTATTGCCAAAGGTCAGACGTCGCAATCTTGTCTATGGGAAATTTGAGTGGTCGCATACAGGGCGGGATGGAGTTTTCAACCATGTCGAGAACGGGCACTTCGAAACCCCAGTCACCCTTCCAATCAGCCATGGAATAACCAGTCTTGAAATGCTCTGCAAGATGATCCACACGAATAGTCCAAGAATCCATCACGATGCCACAGAAACCACAGCGTGAGCGGATCTCTGGCGTCGCAATCTTCCACGGCTTCATCGCCCAGTCTAAGAACTTGACATTGTGAACCAATCGAAGGTGCTGGTTAAGGTGATCTTTGCGGTAGAATGTCCGCTCCTCAATGGCGCGCTCTTGGCAAGCAGAGTGATTGTGCGAGTCAATATGCGCATCATCAGGGTTAGCAATGCCGCAAAAGACGCAAGACATTTGTCCTGACTCCGGATTCATGACGCGAGGCCCATGAGGGGTACAGACCCATCGTTCAAGAGACAAGTGTAGAGACTTTTCGTGTCTTTGCCAGTCGTGCTTTGTTCTGAACGTTTCGGTACAGAAAGTACATTGGAAGGTCTTCAATGGTGCAGAGAGATTGGCGTCGCCATCGGGCTTGGTGGCGCCCCGGCGACGGCGGCGGCGGCGGCCTCGGCTATTGAAGGGCGCAGAGCCAAATGATCCCCAGGAGTGTCTGGAGCCGTGAGAATATGCCGAACCAAATGAACCATTGCTAGACTGCGATGTTCCCACACTAGATGTCGAAGACTCCTTACAAAGCGACCTGTTGGAGCCGTCATCAGTGTAGTTGAAGCTGTAAGGCGAGTTGAGCCCCGAAGAGAGGGCAGAAGACGAAGCGGTAACGGCCCTGGCAATGGCGCTGACCGAGGCCGGTTCGTGTTCGGGAGGCGAAACCTGCCAACGCTGCAGGGGGTTCATGGCTTCGAGGGCAGGTGTTCCGCGACGTTGCGGGATGTCCATTGAACCCGAGGTGGACCAGTTTCTGATGTTGGGAGAGACTGATCGAGGGGGTTGAACTTTGCCTCTGCGACGGGCATTGGCAAGCCAATTTGTGATTTGCGTCTTGTTCAGACCAGTCTGACGCTGCAGCATTTCTTTTTCCTCTTCACTGGGGTAGGGATGTCTGGTATGAGTAGAAAGCCAATTTTTGAGTATGCGGACAGACTCGCGAGAGAAACGGGCGCCAATCTTGGGTGGCGCAATGGGCACCGGGGCAAAGATGCCGTTATTCTCAGCAGACTGAGAAGCAGAAACTGGAACTGGAGCCGGAATAGTCGCGGCATTGAAGTTGGCAAAGCTAGAGTGTATGGGGTTGGAGTGTTGGCCGGTGACGGACCAAGGGTTCGAAGAAAAGGTTGCTGATGGCTCGATGGCGACGTTGGTATCGGCCAGAGCCCCGGCAAAGCTGCACTCGACGCCGAGGGCAACGCAGCTGGTACAGTAGCCCTTGTGACTACCTTCGCGAATCTTTTTGCAGGCAAAGCTTCCGGCAGCACAATGGGTGCAGGCGGCCTGCGGGTCTTCGCACCAGGCCTCGGGGATGGGATCAGGCATGACGCCGGGGATGGCAAAGAGATCCAGGTTGGCGTCGCCAGAGTAGTGCTGAAGGGCAGAGAAGCCAAAGTCATCTTCGTCGACGTTTTCAAGAACCAGGTCGAGGTTCTCGGTGTCGAGCTGAAAGTCGGTGGTGCCGCCAATGGCAGCGCCAGCCTCGTCCCAGTGGACAAACTCGTCCATGGAGCCAGACATGCTAAGAGTGCAAGTGATGGCTTGGGGGGATGGGATAAGGAAAGGGGCTCAGCAAGGGCGTGAGCGAGATCAAGGCGGGAAAGAGTGTCTCATTGGCAAGGCGCGATAGCGGATGGGATCCAAGGGCGCACTTGTGGTCAAAAGTCAAAAGTGTGTAAGCTGGTTGGCCGGTGCAAACGGCGTGTATACAGCAGGGCGTGACAGATGAAGCAGTGGAGAGAGGTGAGAGCTAGAGAAGAGCGGAAGTAATGATAATATATAAGCAAGGGAATCTGAGTGATTCGTCAGAAATGATGGGCAAGATTGAACAACCGATTGCAGACAATGTTGATGCGAAGAATACGGAAGAGTTGTAGACAACGGGGACGGAGGATGGTGGTGAGTTTTGTTTAAACGGCCAGCATTTCTGGGGCATTCTGGGGCACTAGGGGCAGGAGAGGAGAGAAGACCGGTCAGTGGATTACAGAGGGCTGTAGGTACAGGTTATAGCAGTGTGGGCCTGCAAGAGGGTATAGATTAGCGCGAAGAGGCCTGTATTTTGGAAATTTTGTCCCATGAACCGCTACAAGTCTTGGTAAACCACCAGCACAACGCCAACGCCAAAAGCAAGTGCCCAAGCAGCCTCCTTCTACTCCAGAAACGCTCCAATCAGATGAACGGGCTGGCCAGAGTCACGCAACAGCGGGTCCAGTCCGATCCGGAGGCGCACGAGGCGGTCCTCAAACAGCCCACCGGTTGACGGCCTGTGGAGCCCGACTTGTCAATTCTGCGCCCTTGCTTTGACATGTTGGGCGGAGAGTCCAAGTACGGAGTAGTTACTATTACCACGTAACTAAAGGCCCTGCTGCCTGCCATTTGGCACCAATAACTATACCGTGCAAGTAACCGTCAGCCCCTACCGTTAATTGCGGAGTACCGCGCCCAGCCGGATTTTGCTTGCCAGCCGCGACTGAGAACTGAGCACTTCATACCTGGTTACTTGCGGATGTACGGATGCATGGGCACGCAATACCGGCACTTTCATTCACGTACCATTGGCTAACCCAACAATGCACGTTCACGATTCGATTCAACTTGCTCAAAACTCACTGTACTCATACAAATCTTGTGATACACGATTCAGTCAAGCCTCGTCCACCTCGACCAAAACCACTAGAACACTCCATCACATTCTTGCATCTTCCTCTTTTCGGCCAGTCATCGGCCCGGCCGCCTCTCCACCACGCGGCTTTCAGCATCAACTACTCCGCGGATCCTATCTTCGGGGCCCAAGAACAACCCAAAAAAAAGTTTAAAACAAATAAGAGATCACTGATAGCGTAGTCGCGGATAGTTTCAACGAGGCGCCGATGCTTGCCGAGATTGATAATGCTCAGATGACTCCAACTGCACCCCCCACGCCATTCGATCTGCAATGCACAACCCCAGGAAGGTGCTCAAACCTGCAACCAAGATTCGGTATTGTTACCGCCTCGTTCAGCACTACTGAATCTTCTTTCCGTCTTTGGTGTTTGGCGCTGGGCGTACTCAAGGTCACAAATTCACCCGTAGGCTTCAACTCTACTCGATGTCCATTCGGCAGAGGATATTGTCCATCTCATCCTTCAGTCTCAATCAATGTCCTGATTCGAATGATACACGTGCGCATCATCGCAACAGCCTCAATTGCGCCTCGTGAGGCTGATGTCAGTTTCGTGCATGTAGCATTAATAATACAGAATCGTCCCCCCGTTCTCCTCCAAGCGCGGGGGCGGCGTCAATGCCCTGCAAACCTTCGCAGGGCTCTGGAACCTGCCCGGTCACGGAGCGGCTGAAACTAACCTAGTACCTGCTCACGCCTCCAAATGGCCATTTTTTTTTTTCTTCATGCAAGCCATGCTAATCATGCTTACTCGTACTTGCGCGTCTTCGCCGAGTTGGTCGACGGTCGACGGATCCACATCCCCGGACCCTCGCACCGCAGCTTGACCTCGCAGCATCGGTGCCATGCATACCAGCACATTGATGTGACTCAATCTGCCTGGCCTCCGTACGCCTTCAAAGGCTGTCCAGCATAAGCATTGCACAGTGGCGTAGCTTTACAATCATCAAAATGTCTCATTAGCATCAATCATGTTGTAAAAAGGTCTTCTATAACCACGTTACCGCCTATGCCATAGGTCCATCTAACAGTTTGGTGCGGACCTTTTCCATCTAAACTAATACAAGAACAATTCATGTTCCCAATTCTCTCTGTTCCAGTCTCGCATTCTTCCATCCCCAGTCGTATCAGCTGCCCAACTTCCTCTCGAAAGCAAACTTTTAAAACAAAAAACAAACCATGGTGTAGAATCAAGGATACCAAAGCGCCGTCACCCGTTGCACCATGTAGCTATACAATCTCCAGTGCCCTTAGCTCCGTGCCATTAAACAAGAAGAGAGTCATTAATCGTTCCTCTGCCGTCGAGTCGTCTCTGCGTGCGGCCGTGACCCATCAGTCCTCAATCAGCTGGACCTGAGTTTGTACAGCTCTCGCTCCTTTGCAGCGAGCATCTCACGCATCTTTTCCGTCTCTCTCTCCAGCAGCTGCGTTCGTTCTGCTCTTTGGTCGTTTTCCTGATTACTGTGCGTCGGGGTGCCATCACGTGAAGAATACGCACTTGGGCGATTAACCGGCGTAAAGCCTTCAGCCGGAGATCTCAGCGGCGCAAGTGAGTACTCTGGTTTGCCACCCCTTGCTTCGTAAGTCGAGTTGGACGCTGGATTCAGTATATCCCTAATGGAAGACACGCGCTTGGCACTGTCGTAGCCTCCCTCTGTGCCGACAACAGAAGCAGAATCTGTGGCGGAAAATGATCTTTTCCTACGAGGCGAGATGAATGAAGACGGCGACAGTGACGACTGTCTTTCGGAGCCGCCTGTCATTGACGTGAGAGGTGGTAATCGGTTTTCGTCATTCAAGAAAGTCTGCGCATTTCGAGTTGAGGACGGGTTTTGGCGATAGGCTGCCAAGTCCGATGCAGACGGTAATGGCACTGGAAGAGGTGATGGGTGCTTCGCTTCATGTCGTGGCGTGTCCAAATCCATTGGCACAGGGTCTTCGGGCTTTCGACGTAGTCCGAGATTAATAGACCCGTCATCATTCATGGTGCCTCGTTCGGGTGTTGTCTCGTTGCTGGGTGAGTCCATCACCAAATCCCCTTCTTCGCCTTCCTCCTCTTGATTTGAAG
Source organism: Beauveria varroae (assembly GCA_030780425.1). NCBI lineage: Eukaryota > Fungi > Ascomycota > Sordariomycetes > Hypocreales > Cordycipitaceae > Beauveria > Beauveria varroae. Next base: position 140,519 of record JAPFUP010000099.1, read on the forward strand.
GAATTACCCGCTTGCGTCTTTTGATCGTTGCCTTTTTCATTGTCACTGGTCGATGGACTCCATGGAGCCTATAGTACAGGCCTGCAGAGATCTCGCGTTAGCATTCAAGGATCAGATAGACTCATCGCCTACTTACCGCATGCGTTGCAAATCATATTACCCTCTCCGTCTCTTCTCCAAAGCGGCGTGATCGTAGTACCACAATTTGAGCAAGCAATAACAGATGACTGTTGGCTCTGCGCTTGCAGCGCATTCACGTCAATGGGGGCTGGACCATCGCTAGCTGTCTCATCCCCTCCTTGACATCCACCTTGCCTATGTAGCATGCTGAGTTTCGAAACGCGGTTGTTATATGCTGGGCAACCATTGCAGCCCTCCGCGCCGCCTGTCCCGTTACAACGTCCACCTCCCGGGCATGTCCCCGATGGCGTCTTTTCCGCAGCAACGTAGGTGGCACCAGCGACTTTGGGCGTAGTGTCTTGTCCGGAGTCGCCGGCTCTTAATGTGCTTGCCAAAGGTAGTTCCGTAGAGACTACCTTTGGTGGCTTCTTTAGATTTGTTGGTCGGGCCGAGTTTCTGGCTCTTAGATAGAGCCCACATGCGTTGCAGATGGTGGCACCTTGCGGAGATCTTCTCCATAGCGGTGTTTCTGTCGTTCCGCAGTTGCTGTTGATGCGTTAGCTATGATCCTATTTACGCTGAAAACAAGGGTTGCATACCTGCAGATCTGGCCATGGCCCGACGAGGAACCAGACTGTTGCTTCTTCTTGGATCCAGCTCCTTTTAAAGATGGTTCTGTGGCGCTGGTTGCGCTGGGACTACGGCTTCCGTTCTTCAGGGTTTGCCTTTGGTTCTCGCCATCAGGTGATGGTCGCGAGGGAGCGGCGGTAGTCGAGCCTTCACGGCCCCTTTCGAGGGGCCGCGAAGGCAAAGCTGTTCGCGGATGCGACACGGTTGTCGCTGGTCGTGAGGCATCAGCCATGATTGGATCAAGAGTGCTTCGTCAATAGGATGGTTGTGCTGAGAAGTTGGTGCGCTAGCGACAGTTGGCGTAGTGTTATAACCGGTGCCCACAACGCATCAGGTTCTGAGAGGTCGTCGAAGCGCAGCACAAGAGTTCCAACAGGCTGCAGCCGACTGAGTTGAAAAGCCTGCTGATCAGGCCGAGGCAAGTGGCGGCTGTCCGGCGTTGGCAAAATCAAACAACCAGGCGGGTTGGCAACGTCAACGTGTCCACCCTCGACCAAGATGTGGCCAAGGCAAAAACAGGTAGGGTATATGGCGTGACAAGGCGCAGTGCTGTGATAAGCGGGCGATAGCAGCGTCCCAGAGCGCGTCGGCTGTCCGTGTCGAAGTGAATGTTGTGGCTGCAGGAGAGCAGATGTCCTGTGAAGGGGCTGCGATGAAAACAGTTTTCCTTGGGTCAGTTCAGCTAGACCCGGGAGAGGCGAGTGGCCAATTTAGTCGCGACGAGTACGGCCGCCCAAAAGTATAGCGAGTCCAGTTAACTCCGAGTAGGTGGCGGTCAAGAATCCCAGATGGCACCAGAGTCGGCGCGAGTTTTTTTTGGCTCCTCGCCCAGTCTGCTGCGTCGTCTCACGCAGCGCTGGCTGCTCGTTTCGGCCTTGGAGGGCGGCTTTTTCGCAGTTTCGAATACTATTTGGTACTTGGTGCTTCTCGCAGGCACCAAAAACTTGGGACGGATCCGACAACCGATTATCTGGAGCGTCACCACCAAGATACAAGCTGGGTCGGCTGGTCCGGTGGGGTTTCCAGGCTACGCGGACACTGACGGCTCCTGAGAAAGCCTGTAAATTAGGCATTGATTACATTCGGCTCGCTGTCATTGGTCACTTTGCAGACTCGCGCCACGAAGGAGCCACAGGGGGGCTTTTTCTTAGCTCGAGGTCGCCATGCGCTAGGCCACTTTGGCTCTCGCCCAAGCCTTTATCAGTTGATCTTTTGATCCGAGCGCACCTGCTGACCTAATGACGCAGCTTTCTTCCATTGTGGCTTCTTTGGTGGGGTGCAAGCTCTCGGCGCAACCACAAGCGCTTCATGTCGCGACGCGTTTAGCTCGTCGATTTACGTTCGTTACCTGCTCAACTCATTCGCCTGCGCATCATGGCCTCTGATTTAGAAACTTCTAAACAAGAGCCTGCCACATTGACTCTATCCTCAATTCCTCAAAAGCGTGCCATTGACGAGGTTCACAGTCCTGCGCGGCCATCGCCCTTGAACCCCGATGTGAAATTCGCAGACCCGCCCTCACAGACAGACGACGATGGACAAGCCTCTAGGTTGAAGCCTGGTAGGGTGAAGAAGGAGACTTTGAAGAAGCGCGAAGCCAAGGGCGACAGCATACCTCCGACCCCTGATCCCAAGGCCGCCGTAAAGGAAACCGAACAAAGCGAATCAAGTCCGTTGCGCTATAAGCTTGCGCCACCAAAGCTTTCCGACTTTGAACCTCCAAGAGGGCCTGTGTTGACACAGCATCATGAAGCCATCATGCGCAATGGTGATGCTGTTGAGTTTTTCGAGACATCTGATCAGTAGGCTACCCAACACACAATGAGCCGCCATCTCCGGCATGCAATTTGCTTACTATATTCGTAGCGTTGCCAACAAGAAGAACTTTCGATATACACACTGCATAGCAGACCCGCGATTTCCTTCAATGATCTACTATCGCCAGACAGAGCCGGAGCCTTCCGGGCCCCGATTTAGCTTTGAGGATGCCGCGTCACACGTCTTCTTTGACAAAACAGCCCGAACAGTCACCACTGACAGAGGCTTCCGAATGGCACGCGCCAATGTTGCAGTACGAGAGGGCCGGTGGTATTGGGAATGCAAAGTTACCCAAGGAGTGCGTCCCCCACCACCGGGCGAGACGAAACCGGAGGGTGGCAAGCACGTTCGCATGGGTTGGGCGAGACGTGAAGCATCATTGGATGCGCCAGTCGGGTTTGACGCCTACAGTTATGGCATTCGCGACGTAGCTGGGGAGAAAGTTCACATGTCGCGTCCAAAGGAGTTCTTCCCAGCAGGCGAGGGCATCTGCGAAGGCGATGTTATCGGATTAGAGATCCAGCTGCCCTCTGAGCGCTTACAACGCAAGATCATGGCCGGCCAATACCACCCTGCTGTCGATGCTGCCGACGAGTCTCCTCGCCCGACGGCAGAGGGACCAAACATTGTCCGTGATCGTGTTCCCATTCGCTTCAAGGCACATACCTATTTTGAGAAGATTGAGTATCACACTACGCGCGAGCTGGAGGATCTGATGCATCCGTCGCCATCCACCGCTGCCAGCGCCAACTCGCACCCACCTCATCCAACACACTCCACACCTGCCCTCCGAACGCTTCCGAACTCATATATCAAAGTATACAAAAATGGTGTCCTGATGGGAACACCGTTCGAGAACCTACTGGGTTTCTTGCCTCCAGCCTCGCGGCCCATGCCGCAGGTTGGCGCTCGCGAAGGCCTTGACGATGGCATGCTTGGGTATTACCCGGCCGTTAGCATATTCCGAGGCGGTGCGGCAGAGGTCAACTTTGGGCCAAACTTCTGGTATCCTCCGCCCGATCTCGATTTTGTGTCAACAGAGCCTCAAAAGAAGACGCTGCGGGGAGTGGCAGACAGATACAAGGAGCAGGTGGCAGAGGACGTAGTATACGATATCATTGACGAGGTGGACTTCTGGATGCAAGACGGCGGTCACGACTCCGTCGTCGGGGGAGCAAATGTAAAGACGGAGGCGGTGAACCTGGCCCCCGGCCGCGAGGAAATCAAAGAGCTGGTGGAAGATGATTGAGACTTCCGCATTATAGCACGTCACGTTTACGGCCCCTTTCGACGAATAATAATACCCGTTACGCTACCCCTCATGCAATGAGCAAGCATGTGCACGCTATAGTTCGGCATGTCGTTCACTTCTTGGTATTATTGAATGTACTATATTAGGTATTTCATTTCATCACGCGTAATTAAACTCATCATCAGTGTCAGTATGTGGACATCTTACTTTGCCTTGCTAGATGTCGCCACTACTTCTCCCTCGGTCAGCTCACGACTGGACGAGGCTGGCGTTGTCTCCTCCGGAGGTGTCACTTCTGCTTGAGGCGGTTCAGGAAGCATCGGGTCATCCGGGAGCTCCTCGAAGCGGTCGCTGCCATCAATCACATTCTCCGTCTTTTCGCGCTCCAAGCGGACCTCGCGGCCACGCTTGTAGCAGTACCACAGCACAAACAATAGCACTATTACCAACCGGTCAGCGATGCGAAACGCCCGAAAATAAAATCGCAAACTCTTTTGTGTTCAGAGGGTAGGGGAAAAAAGACTTACATGATAGCGCGACGCTCCAGAGGACATTCATGCCGATAAAGGCGGGCCAGCGCGTCTTGAGCGCCTCGACAATGGCGCGCAGCATGGCGACTACGGCGCCGGGCTTGGTGACGAGCTCGATGATATTTTGGGGGAGGAAAATCTTCTTAGCGGTGCCCTTGAGGCCGTCGTCGGTGTTGGCCTTGATGCCCTGGCTCGCGGCGGCGGCGGCAAGGATCTCGGGCCCCAGCGTGGCCGTCACCTTGTCGGGCAGCTGCGTGACGAGCTTCTTGAGCGACGAGGGCAGCTTGTCGAAGCCCTTTGCGATAGTGCCGTCGCGGTCTTCGATGAGGCTCGTCAGGTCGTCGACGGCGGTCGGCACGCCGTTGACGAGGTCCTTGAAGACCTGTGTAAACTTGGCCAGGAGCGCCGCCGAGTCGCCGCCGCCGGGCACAATCTTGTTGTTCTTGGCCGAGAGGTTCAGCCGGTCCAGCACGTTGCCAAGGTCCTTCTTCTCGCGCTCGGCTTCCGTGGTGGCCAGCTGCGCGTCTTGCGGCTTCAGGCCGTCCTCGGCCTTTTTGTGGCGCGTGAACAGGAGCGTAAAACGGCTGGGCTTCTTTCCCGCCTTGGCTTCCTCCTTGGTCGCGACCTCGTCCTTCTCGGCGGTCGCGGGTGCCGCGGCGGCGGCGTCGTTGTCGGAGGGCCAGTCAAGGTCGGAAACGTCGATGCGGGGTGGCAGAGGGGGCGCGGGGCCGTCGTGCTCGGCGAGGAGATTGGCGATGAAGCGCTCGTCGTCTTCACGCAGCACGGCGTCCACTTCGCCGCTGCCATCGTCACGTTCTTTGCCTTTTAGCAATTTGGCGGTTCCATGTTCAATGTCATCGGCAGTCGTGGCATCTTCTGCCGAAGCTCTTGCATTATCCGCTTCTTGCTTCGCCTTCTTCTCAGCGTTGTGCTTTTTAACCTTTTTATAGGTAAAGTATTCGATCATCGTGGGGGGCGCAGGCTGCGAAGCGGTTCAGCGCAATTAATTTCGAGGGTATATGAACGGCTTCGGCTGCGTTGAAGAAGTTTGGTAAAGTTGAGAAATGATTTCGCTCTCAAAACTTGTTCAATTAATGTATTGGGGCTAGAGATCGATCCCGTATTATTAGCGGCGGTTGGGAAAGAGGCCGCCCTGGCACCGCCACCAACTTAGTATGGACGCGACGTCATGAGCCATCATCCCAGCTGAACTCCACACAAGCTTGTGATTGTTTCCAAACAGTGCCGCGCGCCAAGTAAAAGAACAAAGAGGCAGGTTGTACGTCGTTTTATTAGTCGCCGCGTAAATGAATCAGAAAAGTACATGGCAACTCGCACTGTTTTGTGTGTTTCGTTCTTTCTTTCGCACGCAGATCAAACAGGTACGAACAGGCCTCGCTCAGCCCCCTTGGCATGCGCCTCTCCGCCATGGATTTACATCGTGCAGCTGCACAGCGCAAGCACATGCACGGGCGCGTCTGTGATGATCGATTTCTAGTGTGGGTATCATTAATATACATGGTCTCTTTCCAATTCCGTCCCGATATCAATGTTTCCTAGACCATGTAAGCTGCTTCTCTTGCTATTTCATTGTTCCCTCTCATATTCAGCCATGCTTTGCTGTACTACCTCGTCTGCCAAATTACCGCTTCTGCCGCCACTTTGGCGACGTCCTCTTTGGTATGCTTGCGTAGATGTTACCGCCCGTTCTCCCACGTACAATTTTCCCGTCCACTCTTTCGAGCATGCGGGGCAATTCTTATTTCGTCTCGTTCGCCAAAAAGCCTCCTCGCAGATGGTGTGGACTCTGGCATTACAGTCGGGATCTGCGCAGCGCACTCCTACCGTCACAATGTCTTTGCATGCCTCGCAAAACTTTATTCTCTGCCATTCTCCCTCTTCTGCATCCGGATAGTTGAACGTGCCCAGTAGCCACGGCCTTAGCTCAAGGAGCGACCTCGGCGTCAGCGAATAAAACCCCTCTCTGCTCTTTTCAAACCATCCACCACCGACGAGGTTTTGTAGCACTATCTCGACTTCGCTGTGCTTCAGACCCTTGTCTGTGATTGCCTGCGACTGCTCAGGCTCGTCCTCGGTTCGGTCGACGGCGCTATCCCTGTGATTGGGTCTCGCGAGCTTTACAGCCTGCATGTCGGTGAGTGCAATGACTTCCATTCGCGGTGTGTTGTATTTGTCGAACATGGCCTCCAGGGCTCGCTTGATGAACGCAAGTTCATCGTGGCTGAATGTGGTCGCAAGTTGCGTCTGCGCGTCAGAATCAGTATTGACGAAAGCGTAAACTCGTTCCTTGGTGACTTGATGTTGCGTTCTTCGAATCTCGTAATCGAATAAAGACGCAGCTTCTCGAGCGGTTCGCATGAAAATGTCAAACGTTTCTTCCGTCACTTGTTCTGGGCGCACTAAACTGCCGTTACTCTCGGCGTTGAGGATAGCGGCGATGACGGGGCGCGATTCGCGAAAGGTCATGGAACTCCTTGCAAGCATTGCCTGAAGGAATGCTCTGTTTTTATTGCTGTACTGGGTTTCACTTAGGGTCTCCATTGTGCAGAAGGTGTTGGTTCTTGCTGCTGTAAAGGAAAGCCGTGCGACTCTGAATATGCAAGCACAAAATGGAGGGGTGGCTAATCGCGTCCTCTTTACGCGTTTGAGGTGTGGCTGTGCGCGGTGTGACGCCACAGCCACTCACTGCCAACACAAGAAGTCATATCGAGTAGGATATTCTGTTTCTCTCGTCGGTCTTCTCTTGAGAATTCGAGCAGTACTTTGGTTCCTGAAATGTAATGGGTTCTGGGAGTTTTTCGCACTGCGTCTGCAAGTCTTTCCTGGACCTAGCAGCAGAGTACTTAACACCTGATTTGTGACCGCTTTGCTCCTCCCTGACAGGCAAAGAGTTAAGACGAAGACCCGAAGTGGAAACGCAGCAATGAGCAGAAGAGGCACGTCGGAATAAACAAATCACCATTTTGCAGACTTAATTCCACACACTGACTTTATCATTTTTCCTCCTTCCAGACCTGATCACGTATTACAAGGCAATCCAAAAAAAGGTTACAACGCTGCCGGGTACTTGCTTGCTACCACCAACGCTGACTCATCAAGCCTGGGCGAACTTCTATCACTGGGACTTCTGCCCGGACCTTGACAAGCTTGTCTCATCACGCATCGAAGCACAGCTCCTCATAGACGCGACTTAGAGGGCATAAATGCGTGACGCAAATATCGATTGGTGCGCATAAAACAGTAAAACTGCATTGGGCTGGGCAGAGACTCGAAAATATTTGGGAACTGTCGGACAAAGCCAGGAAAGGCCGCTGAGACCAAAGGCAGCACTGTGGAGGCGAAGCTGTTGGCGCATGCCGAGACGCGCACGCAGTCTACTGATAGAGGCTGAGCATGGCAGAGCTGAAGGAATTCGACGTCGTGCGCGTCGCGCGAAGTGATGGCGCAGATACCGGCCCTGGGTACTGGCCCGTAACGGCGCCGGCGCCTAAGAAGACTGCCAAGGAGGCAACGGACAAGATGCCCAGAGCAAAGCCGCAAATGATACGCCTAGCTGAAGACGATCCTCGTTTGGTCGAATGGAAAGTGAAACTCGGGATTATTCTCAAGATGGAACTGTCACCCACCCCCGATGGTAAGACTTGCGGAACCGGTATTAGTGCTAGGTGATGAAGCAATACTGACAAACAATCAGAAGGCAATCCATGGGTTGTAGAATTTCCCCGGGGATACTGGCCATATGAAAAATCGAAGCATATTTGGGTATCTGGGTACCCTGTCAAGTCGAAGCTGTTCAAGACCCCACAAGAGTTTGCGGCACATCTGATATGGCTCCTCTCATCGTCAAAGGAATACAGAGATTGCTGCTGCGTTCACTGCAACTCAATCAACATGGCAAAGGTTGCCACAGCCATGGACGAGATAGCTAGCAATACACCGACGCTACCGCCAGCGAAGCCGGAGAAGGCACATCCCAAAGTGACGCCCGTGCCATTACCTACGATCCCTGGGCAACCTGCGTCTAGACAGCCGGAATTGGTGTCAAAGGCGCAACCGGCGCAGGCCCAATCACATACAAATGCTGCAGCTCAAGTACAGGCCCAAGCAGCAGCGCAACAAGAACAACTCAAACACCAACGGGCGGAGCAGCAGGCACGGCAACAAGCACAGCTGGCAAGCCAGCAGCAGGCGCAACAGCAGCGCAGCGTGGGCTGGTCGCTACAATCGCCATTTCTCTTCCGCGTGGGAGAGCTTGTGTGGTATCAAATCGGAAACACATGGCGTCTGGGCATCATTGCCGCACAGAACCCTCAGCAGCCTGGGGCTCACGAATTGCTGCCCCTAGGGAATGCCCTCATCCCGCAGCAAAACGTCGCCAAGCATGATAAGGACATGCGCCCTTTTCAAGCATTCAGTGTGCCCCCGGTGTCTATCCCGGATATGCGTGAGAAGATATTCGATGAGGTGCCATGGGTCGAAAAGTTTCGCGAGTTTGGAGCGAATCCTTCAAAGCGAGAGTTTCTTTTGCTTGACGCATCAAAGATGGCGGCATCCAAAGTCGACTGGTCCTACTCGCTGTGGTCACCCATGTCAGAGGACTTGCAAGCCAAGACAATCACCTATTACGGCTGCTTCCTCGGCGCGGAGCGCATCGAGGTGGGCGACTGCTTACGGGTACGAAACCTGCCCGCGGAGCTCAACATTGTGTCCGAGGACATGGTTGTCATGGGTCTACGATTCATCTACACGTCCAGCGACCTTCCGGGCGCCGTCTTCTTTCGCGGCACCCTCTACCAGCGCGCCGACCCGGGCGCCGACCCCTCGACGCTCGTCCCCGTGGATCAGCTGCCCGTCGTCTTGCGGGACGAGTCGCATTGGAGGAAAGCGGTGCAACCTGGGGCCTTTTACGGATGGGTCGTGGTGGGTGGCGATGGCGTGCGCCTCAAGGAGAAGTCGATCCGGGGCCGCTTCTACCCGACGCATCGCGTTATGCCCCTGCTCAACGCGTCTGTGTTTGAGGCCGCCGTGGCGCGCCGCCAGATTGAGGACCAGCACCCCTACCTGAACAGCCGCATGGACGGCATCGGACGGTACCTGGGCCGCCAGGTCAACAGGTTGGAGACGCTGGGCGGGAGCGTACCGACAGGCGCCAGGATCGCCTTTGAACCTTTTGTGCGCGAGGAAATCAGACGAATGTGAGCATGCAAAACAGGCGGCGCTGGTATAATAGCTTTGACCAATGGCCGGCAAAGACAGCTGGCAAGAGCAAGCCTGACGAACAAGAAAGATGACTGTACATTAATTAGATTCAAGCGAGATGTTGTAGTCTCTTTTCTCAGCGGCTAAGCAGTATGAACATGAAGACAATCAGGAATTGATGACCTTTGTTGATAACGCTCAATGCTGACAATTTTCGAATACAAGATGGTAGATGGTACCTTGCCAGGATAACGACTGCGCAAGATAAAAGAAGGCAAAGTGACGCATCACGCATACCGACAGCCGCTTAATTTCGGGTCAACCGCCATGTTTCGGTGCGCGCACATGCATATACTCCCAGTTCTCCCAACGCGGGAGGCTGGTGTGCGAGAAAACAAGACCATTTCTCTTCCAGGAAGGAAATAGGAGAAGGAAAAAAAAGAAATTGCTGGTTCCAATGGGAGGGAAATGCGCTTCTTCCCATTGGGCTTGCAGGGCCTGCAACGCATACAGTCGTTGCCTTTTTTCCACCGGAATGTGTGATCCATCTATCCGCACTGGAACGGCGTACTAATTCAAGGCAGCGAAAAAAAAAAAAGACAAGACAAAAGAAAAAGGACGGGGAAAGAATAAAACAAGACAAGGTCTTGGACACGAAATACACGTGGCATGGCGCGCTTCGGTCTCGGAGGATCCTCCGAGAAACCCATACGGCAGTGGCGCGTTTCTGTCACAAATCTCATTCTCCCTCCCTCAGCTACAATGCCTTGAATGCAACCCGTGTTTGCGTGTTACTGTCAATATGCTGTCGATCCGAGGCGTTTTGGCTGAGTGCAAGGGAGTTCTGGTTCAGCCACGCAGATGTGCGGACAGTGCGGCTGCATCCGCCCTTGTCACAAATTTGTGTGGAAAGAAAATAAGAAATTGCGCACAGTTCTTTTTTTTCTTGGTCGCTTGGGTGGTTTTCCTATTCTAGTACAAGCTGCATGAGCACAAGCTGCATGCACACACCCTTTTCTCATTGGGTCTTTTGTCGTTTTGTGATGAATGCAGGCCCGTGCCGCCATGCCCAGCAGAGATGATGCCCTCTCACTGATTCAATTCCTTTTGTTGCATGCACTCAAGCTGGAAGAAAGGCCAAAGAGCAAAGTGTGTATCGAAGAAGCATACATGGCAATGTATCATCAGCTATTACCCTGAATAAAATTCCCGACGTGCTATAGAAATGTTATATGCTTGAATGCCACCCCCTTAGAACTCCGATGCCTGCTTATGATCATGTTAAAAAAAAAGGACATTTATCATACATACACAGTAATCCAAGAATTGATTAGGATAGCTGTAAAGGAACCTCTAAGATAGTATATGTTGGGAGAAATCGAGCCAACAAGAGACAAGGGCCTACCACCATTTCCCGGAGAGTCGAAAGCGCCCGCCGTCGTTCAACACACCCCAGCTTAAGGCGAATCTCATTGTTCCAGAAAAGGTTCAGCACCTTGTGCTTTGAGCTCGTCCAGTTTTGCCTCGAGTCTTAGCAGAAAATTCGGATCATAATCTCGATCTACGGCTCGCGGTTGGGCTCTGGGTGAGTTGTCGGACTTTTGCTCGCCACACTTCCTGCATGGAGTGCCGTTCTCTGTATGCGGGGGGTACAGAGTCCAACATTTTATGCATTCGTAGTATGGTATACTGTTGGGACCAAATACGTCACCGGGATAGCCGAACGGGTATTTGTTGTGTTTTGGTCTGCGTAGATATTAGTCATATAAACACTCGCGGTAAGTTTTGTGGGATAGAAGAGGGAAAGATAAGACCCAACGGGAAGATTCAGTGAAGTATATGCGAAAGAGGAACTCACGGATCTCGAGGGCAGTCCGTGCAGCGGACATGCTGGCATTTATTGCACGTCGTCTGGCTCACTTCGGCGAAGTCGGCTTTGCAGACGTGGCAAGTCCGTCTCACCCGGTAACGGGGCTTTCTAAGGACCAAATCCGGGCCGCCAGCATTACTGCGCCGTTGAAGTTGCATTCCTGCCTCATTACGAGTGGGATCAGGGACATGATAGCCTTCGTCGTTGTTTCGATGGCGGCGCCGGGTCGGTCTTCTCCCAACTATATTGTCATCGATATCTTGGTCTGGCTGCAGACGAATACATATCTTGCAACGGGCATGCGCGCAGTTGGAACAGGAACCCTGAGAGGTCATGTCCCCATGGCAGCGGTGACAGTACCAGCGGAGACGGAGACGGAGTGATTTATCTTGGCGAAGGACCGTCTCGTCGGGTTGCGTTGTTCTCATCTCCCAGGTCTGCACTTGCATGCCTAGACGAGTGGAGATGACTTTACCGCGCTGCTCAACGATTTCCGACTTTGGGACTGTGAAGATGGTGACGGGGCCATTGGCGTCACGACTGGGACGTGTCAGTGAGATTGAGTGCAAGAAAGAGGGAAGGAATTTGCAGATCGATCAGGAGGTGGAGAAGGACGACATAAAAACTGACCTTGAAGAGCCAGCCAACTTGGAAGAGCCCTTTGCTGAAGGCTTCATGGCGTGGTTGTGAGCAGAGAGTGTTGCAAGAGATTCAGTAACACAGGAAGTGGCGCCAAGAGCGTGAATGACAAGATGGAAGTAGACGTATATGAGGATTCAAAATCGATAGTTGGCGATGCGAGAAGTTTATAGCGCGGAGGCTGATGTTAGTGTGGGGGAATGACGACGGGCTCTTGAGGTTCCGTATTGTACTGGCGACGATGCAGTGCTGAAGGTGTGTAGCACAGTATGCGTAATTGAGGGAGGGAGGGATGTAAGCTGCGTGTAGCGAGTCCGTAAAGAGTTTGTGGGTGTAGTTATGGCGAGGAACTTTGTTTGGTATTGGGCCAAGACGAAATTGGCTATATTATGAGGAGGGAAAGCTGGCATGAGAGTCGAGGCAGGAGTTGCAGAAGTTACAGGGAGGCGGGTGGAGGGGAGATGATGAAAGAAAAAGCTGACCAAGGAAGCAATGCTGGGGGACGAGAGATGGTCCGGCGCTAAAACTAATTGTATCGGTTATCGGTGGAGGAGGCAAACCGAGTTTGGGAGTTTGGGTGTGCAGCAACAAACTGATCTGTGATGCAGAGGTAGGGATCAAGGATACGGAGTACTGTATCAAGGTTATGGATGGAAGTGGCTGAAAGCAAGGGGGTGTACGGAGTATGCTTGGTGGGAAATTGAGGGGGTGAGAGGAGAGGCACGAGTACGGAGAACGACTGAACGAGATAGTGTGGATGCAATTAATGACTGGGATGGCAGTGGGAAGCGAGATGCGGCACAAATTGAGGTGTTGAATAATGTGGGATAATATGTTCATGAGTGATGTGTGGTGTAAATGGTTGGAGGTAACGCAAGAGGTTGATGAGGGCGTACAGAGTAGTAGACTTATGGCAGGAAAGATTCTTGGGCGAGTACAACCCGGCCCGTACAAGCGGGTGTTTGGCATAATCAGGGTAACATGGTTATGAAGTACAAAGCGAGGGCTGCAACGGACCAGCAGCCACAAGATGAAGATAAGATGCATAATGGAATAAAAGCAGGCAGCGACGGCAGTGGCCGAAAGAGCAAACGGGCAGCAAGTACAGTGGAAAGCAGAGCAGTGTCCGCTATAACAGGACCGCTAGAGGACATTAATAGACGGCCTGTGATGGGGCAAGCGCCTGCTATAAAAACACCCAACTATAAATTGATGCTAAAGCGGGCAAATGCCAACGAAATGACCTCTCGCCCACCATCTCCTCCAACTTGATAATTTGGTCCTCCCACCTTCCGCTTCCCACACACCCCTCCTCTTCTTCCATCCATCCATCATACATCACCATCATCCTTCCCGTTTCCAGGTTCCTGGGTCGCTCCAGAAAACACCCCTCATATTCTCGCATCGTCATATTTTCTCCTGCCGCCCCTCACTGGCCAGCCATCATCCATCGCCTGCCTACTCGAGCCAAGGCCCAACGCCTAGCGAAAATAGTCTACACACCACTCGGTCCAGCCCATCGCTCTTGCGTTGCCCAGCGTGCCAGCTTGCCGTCGTCGTCCACACCATCTCCAGTCTGTCTTGCAGCCTGACACCGTTCTTGGAGACAACAGCCTTGGTCATCATTTTTCTACTCAGTATTACTTCTTCCTTGCTGCTCCCGCAACAGCCTCAGAGTGGAAACTTGCCGCCCCTTGCTCCTCGCTCCTCGCTCCTAGCCCCTCCTCGCCCCTCCTCGCCCCTCCATGCGTCCCACCATCTCGATTCTAGCTGCAGTTTACTGCCCCAGCCCTGCACTTTCGACATTCTCGTCCAAGCAGCTGAACCACTGCGTTGGGATGACCCTGGCACTGCCGTCACGGCAGCAATGCCCGCTCCACACAACAAACAAGCACGCAACCGAAAGGAAATCCAGCTCTCTGTGCCTCGTTCCTCGTGCCCGCTTTACCACTGTTTCAACCTCTTCGATTCACCAGGGGCGAGAAACAATCACACGATCAAACCCCTAAAACAACTTTATCAATGATCCCCCGGTTTATCAAACAAATACAAAGGAGTCAGTCAATGTTGGACTTGCCGAGCTAAATATAGCACGTCTTGCCATCATTTCAACATGCCTGCAACATGCCAGCGGAATGCCAATCTCGGAGACGCCTCCGACTCGAGCATTGGCTATCACGCCCGGAAATTCAACACGAACAACAATCATCGATTAACTCCGCCTTCGAAACTTGCAACTAGCTAAGCAAGACACTTGACACGCAAGCACGTTGACACCAAACATCTATGCAGCGCGCCCAGATCGGTTGCTACGGTCCACGCCCACGACAGGCCCTATCTCGCTAGCCAACTAAGGTAATCATCATTATTATTGACTACTTATTATTACCTCGCTCAGCGGGGACGCAACCAATCTGTGTTCAATTCTCGCTGACGGCACTACTCAGTATTCGTACCTTGTGGCGGCTTGTGTATTATACAGTGGAATATACTTTCCGCAGCATTCAAAAGTGAAGCTGAAGCTGCAGGACCAAATAAAGAAGCATGCACAGCAGCCAGGTTGCCAAGCGAGCAATGCTCCCTGCGTCACATTCGAGACGCTTTGCCTACTCTTCCTTATCCATGAGCGAAGAAAACTCAAGACTGAAAAGATGGCGTACAGTGATTTATTTACTGTACCAGCGCTCCAGCGCCCCGTTCCGACCCCGTTGCCGCAGCCGTCTCCACCACGGACTGCCCCCCGCTGCTGAGCGGTTCGGGCTTTTGCTTGACTTTTTGCCACAGATTGGTGGGTTCCAAACGAATGATTGGAATGCTGGTCGAGCAATGCCCTCAATTCCAAACTTTCGGGCCGTGTGGCTCGTGCGCTCCTACCAACCTGTCAAAGGCTCATGCTGGTTGCCAATTCAAGTCAGGCCAGCTTCATCAATCAGCTCGCCATGCTCGCCTGGTGCATTCGGACCCAGCCTCACAAATATTGCTGCATTGTGACTCGGAACCAGGGCCGACGTTCTTGACTGGCCATAACAATCTGGCTCGCGGCAAACCCCGTCAGTGGTAATCCAAAACCTGCCACAACATCTCGCCCGATCAGACTTGAATGTCTCTAACATGAACACCAGGGACACATACTGACATGTCATCCTGCACATGCTGTTTAATACGGCTGTAGACTGGTGGTACACGTGGTGGTACTCATGTAGCTGGAAGTACTAGCTAGGCAACTAGGGCATACAGCCGAGCAAGGACTCTCACGAGCGCTCTGTCTTACTCGTACGCTTTCTCTCGAGCAGTGGTGTGCTTGTGTAGTTACGTACAACGATTTCACGAGCTGCTCAACCATTGTTGCTGCGTTTGAAGAGACTGCCGCCCATTCGAGATGGATGGGCGGTATGATATTGCGCCCGCAGATGCAATTCTGCCAGCGCGACTGGTTGGCCGCCACTGGACTGGGTCTCACTCAACATCAGACCCTGACTTCGTATATGTTTTTTTTCTGGATGTTGGTGGCCTAAATAACTTGATCATTGAAGACTGACATACCTTGTACGCACCAGGATGCAGCCACACGAGGCGCAGTCTGTGACAGAGGGCCTCAAGTTGTACTCACGTCGTGCAACGGAAGAAAGAGCACAAGGATCGACACAGTGCTTTCCTACTGAAGCAAATTCAAGTCAAGTTCTCTGCCGTCTGTGGCACTACCAGCAGACTACAAAGTCTTGGCACAAGTGGCTTGCAGATGGATGCTTTCCAGGACCCTGGGGCCTGCCGACGAAGCTCCGGCAAGGGCTAGCTTGCCATGCGGTCGAAAGAACTAATTGCCGCCTTTTCGCCAACTAACCAGCAATAAGCGGCGCACGATTGTTTGCACGCCGTGATTGGTTAGCTGTTCGAGATGTTGGCGACTTTTGGGAATCTGACGATTGCCTCCAAAGCGAGAAGTTTCTGTGACTACCGCGTCTGCTAGATCCGTGTCATGTATCGATCCGATATACCAAGGCGCGCAAACTCCAACGAGAGAAACGAAAGGATGTGCTAACAATCGAGATGCGGAATTCGCACTGCTAACAGGAAGCCTTGTTCAGTCAGCCACATGCATCCTGGCACCCCTCGGCCCTCCACACCCAAGCACCTGGTACGGAGTACAGTACGGAGTATTGCGTATTTATGCCACGCTGGCGTATCCACAACCTGGCACGATATTGCTTTGCGCTTTTTCTGCACCGAATCTGTCATTTTGCCTTGCTTTGGGTGGGGGGGTCCTCGCCCATGCCACCGGGTCGGGTCCGTTCTTAGAGTAAGGCCGAGCGGTGTAAACAACTACTGCGCTACCAAAAATGGGCTCACAGGGCTATTCAGCTCCTCGAGAGGAAGTAAAAAAAGAAACGAAAAGGCAACTCGGTGCTTTGCATTGCAGTAAGTTTTACGCCGCCATTGTGACTTCACCCTGCTTTCTACCCCGGCAGAAACTTCACGGTACCAGTTTACTGGGAAGAAGGAAAGACAATGACATGGTCATGTAGCGTCACTTCGGGACCACCTGCCACCAAGGAGTACATAGTTCGGGACTCTGGGAGCCAGCTGAACTTAATTGGAGCCCCAAAATAGCAAATTTGTAGTGGCAGCGGGCCGTTCCCGTCTAAACAGAGCACTCCGCATGATAACTATGGGATGCCTCTGGCAGGGTTCCAGAACCTGCGGAAACGACCTTTTCATTTCTTACTCTTTCTTATTGCCTTTTATTCCTCAGACCATTTTCTTTGTCCCCCTAGCTGCATTTTGTCTTCGCCAGTTTGCTGCGACCCGTCAGCCCACCGCCCCTGCATATTAATGCAACTTGCTGCCCAAGCTGCCGGGACGTGACAAACATGACCTGATGAACAAAGGCAGCGGAAGACAAAAAAAAAGAAGGAGGGGCGTGTACCGATTCCTCGGCGACTTGAACGGACCCTTTGGACATGAGAGCGTGCGCTCGTGAGCGGCGGACAGCAGAAGTAGAGCCGTCAGAGACGTGCCTGCACTTTTATGGTTTCGGGTAGTGCCATGTCCTCCATGGAAGCAAGTCAGTCTGACTCGAGGCGTCTGTATACATTGGCGATGCTCAAGGCGATTCTGGAGCGTGCGCCCCGGCTCAGTACGGAGGGTTTTCCTGCTCGTTATTAATCTAACCAATTTTGCCTTTCTTGCGGCCCTCGGCTACGTCGACAGTCGTCGCCGCGCCGCGCCGCGCCGCATCGCCTCCTCGCCCTGGTTGCCGAGCCCCGTGACGCAGAACCCGGGGTCGACGCGAAAAACACTTTAACGCCGTCGCCGCGCAGCTTGCGGCGGCAGTCGAGCATGAAGCATGCTCAGCGCCGTCTTGGAGCACCGGTAGCCGACCGTCTCAAAGAGAACCGTCTTCCCCGTCAAGCCCCCCGTGGCGACGAGCGTCAGGTGCAAGAGACTGGCGAGGAGGAGCAGTGGAATGAAGTGAAAGGTAGTGATGTGTGCGTCGAGAGGTTAATGTCGTAGGTGCCGGGGTGAGGGAGGCGCAGAGCGAGATTCGGCCGTCGGAGGTGGCCCGGTCGAAAGCGGCGCCTGACTTGCTTTTGTAAGTGTATATGAGACTGATAAGTGAGGCTGGGAACAGGGGAAGGAGGATGAATGCACGTACCTGCATTTTGGCTGCCACGGTGAGAGTTGTAGACGGCGAGTTTTTCTTGAATCTGGATTGATCACCGGGCAATTGATAATCATGTCAATATTGCCGTTTGTTTGAGACCAGTTGCGCTCTGCTAGATGCGTGAAGGTCAGTTGCGCAACGCGTGTCCTAATGAAGCTACATAGAGGCTATCGACTCATGTTTATCTTTCCCTTAGAAAGAGGTTTCAAATATAAAGAATACGCAATGAGTGGCAAGAGCCACGTGGCTCTCTTATGTCTTGGCCAATAGTTGACAAAAAGTGGTGTTGACCACTCCATGTATAAATTGCGTCTCTCAAGTCAATGATGAATAATGGCTCGTGTTACTGCATATTAGAGTCTTGAAGATGGCCGCGAGAATTCATCAGCCATGCCCTCAACGCATGCGCCATCTTCCTCCGCACGCTTGGTCTGGGCGGTAACGCATATTCACCCCTGCTCCGGCCGACCGCCCTGCTCCCCGGCTCGACGACCATGTTCTTCACCGTACGGACCGGCGTGCTCCTCAAGTCGACTGTCCGGATAGCGCGCGACCAGACCATCCAGACAGGAGCTAGAGTCGAAGCGTACTACGCCGTGGAGCGCAGACTTCTCGAGAGACTGGGCTCGCAGCCCCGTAATGTCAAGTGCGTTCCCATCCCCGGCCTCGAGGAGCATTGGCGCTAACGATGTAGATAGCTCGGCTGGTGCGCTGCGTTCCCAACCGGTCTCCTCTTCCAGCACGTCAACGACGGGAGTCTACAGTCTCTGCTTGCCTCCAGCTCCGACGAAATCACATCGACCCTCCAGTCGAAAATGGTTCCTGCGGACCATTGAGGCGGTGTCGTACATTCACAGCCCTGGCGTCGCACAAACGACCTGCGTCCTAGCTATATCTTCCTCCACGACTTGGAGATCCGCATCTGCAACTTCGTGTGAGGAGCTGGTCTTGTTGGGCCAGGGCCATCGGATGCGGGGTTCCATAACCCGAGGAAGACGGGAGCTGGCGTGGTCATTGACATGGTCAGCCTCGGATCGGTACTGTACAGCATTTTCGCGAGCCAATGACCATTTCGCGAAGGACAAGGCTCTGCCGAGCCGTGTTCACGGGAGGAGACGCAGTGGTACGAAGAGCATGTGATCGTGTATTTTGCTAAAGGGAAATTCCGCAACGTGGATGGGCTACTGGGCGGGGGTATCCTCATGGAGTGCTGGACGCAGCCTTCAAGAACACGGCAGAGGTTGAAAGGGCTGAATTGGACTGCTTTCGGCCGCTAGTAATACATGACGTGCTAAGACCTGCTTCTTCTCTCGCAGCCTGCTCTTGGGCTTGTGGGTTTTCACTCAGAAGCAGGAAAGGGGGGCAGGGGTGTTCAGCTCTGCACCTTTGGGGAGGGATGTTGCGGCGGTCGTATCGGCCGCACTTGTAGTCTCGTTTCGCCGAGGCCAGAGAGAGATGCTGAGTCTCGTGGCTCTTCTTGATGAGTCTTCTATAGAGCTCAAAGTTGGTGTTTTCTTGCTCGCCGTGAAGGCAAGAGCAACTGACGACTCTGTAGAAATGTGTGCACGTGGCGGGCGCTGACGACTG
Organism: Beauveria varroae; assembly: GCA_030780425.1. Lineage (NCBI taxonomy): Eukaryota > Fungi > Ascomycota > Sordariomycetes > Hypocreales > Cordycipitaceae > Beauveria > Beauveria varroae. The sequence goes on from JAPFUP010000099.1 coordinate 159,847, forward strand.
GTTGGCCCCGTCGTGTTTGGAGGGATTGAGAACAACTAACAGGTTAGAATTGACAAATGGGAAAAAGAGCGTGTGTGATCAGATGCGGCTTTGTAAACGCAAAGGAGTAGTGCTTTGTATATCCATGCTTTTCGCCTCGGCAGGGAAGCCGTCTAGTTTCTGAGACATATGGCACAGCTATCCACCTATCTTGATCACGACGCGCATTACAGGGCGGCACAGATCACCACTGATACTTACCTCGCGTTCAAGGCAATGTAAGTCGCATTCGGGCGGGTGGCGCGGGCCACGAATGTGAGGAAATCACGCCCTAGCAAATGGGCGCGGCCGGTGGTGCAGCTTCCCAGGGACAGCCAAAACTTCGAGGCGCAATCCTTGTCTGGGTGCCATCTCGTCCTACTTCTGGTAACTGTCTGTTTTCAAGAATTTATGTTAAAATGAGCCGAGCGCGAACAATCTAACCTCACTTCCCCTTCAGCATCGTCAATGGGTTCACGGCCCACGCTCTTGTCTCCAAAGTTGCCTTTTACTGCATCCAGTGACACGCATAGCGAGCACAAGTAATCTTCATCGGCGGAGCATCATGCAGAAAGCGTTGAACGTAATCGATAGTCGTCGTCTAAGCTTTCGTTCTCTGGTTCGCTTCTCAAGTGGCCGATGTCCAAGTATCTCAAATTTCACGCAGCTTGGCCGACAATTCCTCAACACGACTTCAGCCTCCATTTGTCTCAGCTGACTTTTGCCCCTTTCTACCCTCTTTTCTACGTGCCCAATGGCAGAGTATCGCAGCGCATGTCCTTGCAGCCCGACGTAATAAGCTTAGCGCGGGGAATCCTTCTCAATCTGACCGAGCACCCGCACACTGCTCCGCGAGATTGATACGAGAGTCCTCACTGAGTGAATACTTTCTGCTAGAAAGTGAGCCTAAATTATGGGGAAAAGAGCCTTCATAGACGACACTGATGATAAAGACGATCATGCGCAGCGTCAACTCTCAAACGAAGCTTACGTCGTAGGCTGGATTTGCGCCCTGGAAACAGAATATGTCGCCGCCCAAGTTTTTCTCGACGAAAAGCACGCACCGCCGGAGTTCGTCGCCACCAACGATAACAATGATTACACACTGGGCCGTATTGGAAAACACAATACCGTGATCGCCGTGCTGCCTGGCGGGGAATACGGCACGGCGGCTGCTGCTATGGTGGCTCGCGACATGCTTCATTCCTTTACCAACGTACGTATCGGACTGATGGTTGGTATTGGCGGTGGCGCCCCAAACGCCAAGCATGACATTCGGCTTGGGGATGTCGTCGTGAGTGAGCCACAGAATGGGAAGGGAGGCGTGATACAATACGACTTTGGCAAAGAGATACAAGATCAGCCGTTTCAAGTCACACGCTTTTTAGCTCCTCCTCCACCTGTGCTACTTACAGCTATCAGTGGGCTAAGAGCGGCATATAAGATACATGGCCATTGCATCCAAGATGATATTCGGTCCCGCTTAGCAGAGAATAAAAGGCTTAGAAAGGAATTTAGTCGCCCTGACACAGACACAGACAGATTGTATCAGTCTGATGTTATTCACCCTGCGAGCGACGACGAGTGTATGACCAGTTGTGTCACCGATGAAGCCTTGATGATACAACGCGTGGCCCGAGACGACGACGATGACGACGACCCGACCGTGCATTATGGCTTAATCGCCTCGGCGAATCGGCTGATGAAGAATGCCAAGCTTCGAGACCAATATGCGAATGAACGAGACATTCTGTGTTTTGAGATGGAGGCCGGTGGGCTGAATAACCACTTTCCATGCCTAGTTGTCCGCGGTATATGTGACTACGCTGATACACATAAAAACAAAAAGTGGCAAGGCTACGCAGCAATGACTGCAGCCGCATATGCTAAGGATATACTAGGAAGGATCTCAGCAAACAAGTTGGAGGCGGAAAACGAGCTTAGCAAGCAAGTGGAGGATGGTACGTATTCTGATTGCTGGTTCTTATAAAGGTAATAGCTGATAAGGGTTTGCATCTAGTTCAGGCAAGCGTTCAAAGCCTTCATGCCTCGAGTCAGTCACTTGGACAAGATAACAGAGTGGATTTCCGCGCCAGATCCTTCAACAAACCTCAACAAGGCACGACAGCTACACCAGTCAGGAACGGGCCAATGGTTACTGCTCAGCGAACAGTATCAGCTATGGAAAATAGCTAAAAATTCTTTTCTATGGCTGTATGGGATACCGGGCTGCGGCAAGACGAGTCTCAGCTCTACTGCCATCACAGACCTATGTGACGACGAAAGGACCTCTCTGAAACTCTTGTACTTTTATTTCAGCTTCACCGACGTGGAGAAAAGGTCGACCGAGAAAGCGGTACGCTCGCTGATAGACCAGCTATACCGCAAAAGTACGCCCGCCCAAGGGGTACTGAATAAGTTCTACGCTTCGTATGAGAAAACTGGAGGACAGCCCGGCGATGAATCACTACAAGCAATTCTTCATTCAATGATTAAGGAATGCGGCAAGGCCTGGATCGTTCTGGATGGGCTTGACGAATGTGAGACACGAAGTCAAAACGCAGTCAGCGGTATCATGCCGTGGATACAAAGGCTAAGAAGTTCGTTGACGAATATCCACCTTCTTGTTACCAGCCGACCTGTGCATGATATAAAATCATGCATTGAAACATGGGCATGCGCCGAAGAAATGATCTCGCTTCAATCGGACCTGGTGGCGCACGATATCAACGCCTACATTGAGACTCAAGTACAACAGATCAAAAGGTGGCAATCGAGGCCAGATGTGCAGAATATGATAGCGACTACGTTGAGAGATGGTGCGAATGGAATGTAAGTGTTTTTTGCTGTCCTTGTAACGCCATTATAGTACTCTTTCTGATTTTAAAAGGTTTCGATGGGTCTTTTGCCAGTTCGAGACGATTGAGAACTGCCTAAGCCTTCCCGAGCTACGCAGGGCTCTCGCGTCACTCCCTCAAACATTGGACGAGACGTATGCGAGAATCCTGGAGCGTCTGTACCCCGAACACAAGTCTCGTGCGATACGCTTGCTGCAGCTTCTGGTCTATTCTGAGCGGCCCTTCAGTCTTGACGAGGCTGTAGACGCGGTGGCAGTTGAGCCGGAGAGCGAACCACGCTTTGACCCTGACAATCGAATGCCGATCCAAGAGGAAATTGCCCAATACTGCGCAAGCCTGGTTACACTCACTATGGGATACAACGGTTCTGGACAACTTGTTGCAAATGGGATTGCACTGGCCCATTTTTCAGTCAAAGAATATCTTCTGTCGGATCGACTAGAACCAACCACAGGAGAGCAATTCAACAAGAGAAACGCGGCAGCTGCGTTGGCTGAGCTATGTGTGTCGTATTTGCTCTCCTCGGGACTTTCTCTGGTACTAAATAGGTCAGACGAACGATACCATTTTGCCGAGTTTTCAGCGCGGTACTGGTCGCGTCATGCGTCTGTTGTGGAATCATCTCCACCATCCAAACACGACGTCCTTGAAACAGTCTGGAAATTTTACGCCTGTGAAGAAAAATTCAGGCAGACTAATGAGCTTTTTCCACTTGATCCTCGTGAAATATTTTATGGGGTAGACGTAGTGAGTCCATTGTACTACGCATCTTACGCCGGCTTGCCGAAGTCCGTTCATCAACTACTTCTCATGACTGAGGCAGATGTCAACAGCAAATCTGGTTTTCTTGGCACTGCTCTGCAGGCTGCCTCGTACCAAGGGTATGATGATATTGTGGAGTTGCTACTCGAAAACGGCGCCCAAATGGACGAGGAGAACGGCTATCACGGCACCGCTCTCCAGGCCGCTTCAAGGGCGGGGCACGAAGCAATTGTGCGGCGCTTGATCCACGAGGGCGCCGACGTCAATAGGCAGGGTACGCACTGTTGGGAGTATGCAACAGCGCCCTTATAGCAGCGTCAAGGTCGGGCCATGCAGCGATTGTGCAGGTATTACTTGAGAATGGCGCCGATGTAAACGCAACTGCCACCAGGCTCAGAGATGACTTGTGGATTTGCACTGCGCTTGTGGCTGCCTCGTCTGGAGGGCACGGGGCTATTGTTGACATGCTCATCCAGGCCGGCGCGGATGTGAATATGCGGGGCGGTAATCATGATAGTGCTCTGATGGCTGCCTGTCGTGCCGGGCACGAGGCTATTGTCCGGGCGCTGATAGAGAACGGCGCTGATGTCAATGTGCAAGGCGGCCAGTCTGGCACTGCGCTCGCAGCTGCCGCGTGGCATGGAAATATGGTCATTATAGATATGCTTCTCCAGCGTGGCGCGGACGTGAATCTACCAAGCGAGCATTATGGTAGTGCTCTTGTGGCTGCCTGCTATCATGGGCATGAGGCTAATGTCCGGGCTCTAATAGAGAGCGGCGCTGATGTCAATGCGCAAGGCCGTCTATTTGGCACTGCGCTCCAAGCTGCCTCGGACAAAAGCTACACGGTCATTGTCCAATTACTTATCAAAAGTGGCGCGGATGTGAATCTGCAGGGTGGACCTTGGGGTAATGCTCTGTGGCTGCCTCGCGTGGCGGGGACGAGGCCATTGTTCGGATGCTCATCGAGGGCGGCGCGGATGTGAACCTACGAGGCAGTATATATGGCAATGCTCTTGATGTTGTCCGATATCCCATTTGGCGGAATGAGGCCGTCGTGCAGCTGTTGGTAGACAATGGCGCGGTTCGTGCAAGTAAGGCACCGTGTGAAGCTGGTGATGGGCAGCTCTAGTCTTTGTGGCGAATTGAGACGAGGCTGTTTAGGTAGGTCCCAGTTAGACATGACAGGGTTATATAAAATTGAATAAGGCCGGATTCGTGAAGTAACTCTCGGCACAACTCTTGACATTGTTATACCCTTTCTATGCCGTGCGTACATGCGTGCCGGGAAAATGCCGTGTTACCAACGCGGCTGACGCGGGAATTTGCTGTGCTAAAAACGTCGACAGACTCGAGAAGCAGGTTGGGCTTATCGAGACGCCCAAGATTGCCCGTGAAGGATAAGTCGCGGGGTGAAAGTCGACAGGTTCTGCAGATGGGATAACCCGCACTCTCGTTTTGGTAGTACAATGTCGTGGCTCATGCTCAAGCAAAGCGGACCATGTCGGTTCGATGGATTCCAGTCGGAAGCCCCTATTTAGATAACTCGTAGGCAGGTACTTGGTGTGCTCCGCAGTTTACTATGACGAAGCCGTGTACCTCCCAAGCGGGTAGCGTTAAAATGCGCGCCATACTTGATTCATAATAGGCCCCTGCTGCCACCTCAAACTCTTCTTCTTCATCGTCATTCCCAAAGTGACTCACCAACAACCGAAAGTCCTCCTCTGCTGCACTTGACAAACTCGTCGCGTCCTTTTCCATCGCAGAAAACAACGCAGCCACCCCCGAAGCCTCCAACTGCCGAGTCCATCGCTCCGCTATCCCGACTGTGCAAAGACAATAGTGCACAGCCGTTCAATTATCCCCCCGTCTCATAACATTAGCTACATGCCCCGAGAGCCCCTTGCGACATCAGAATCGAGCACCTCCCCCGAAAACGTCCCAGCATCATCCTCCAGTTTAAAACATGGCTCCCTTCATCACGAACCCATCGGTCTCTACCGAGTGGACTCTGCCGCTTCCTCCAGCAGCCGCTCGTCCTCGTCGCGTCCTCTACGCAACTCGGTCGACGACGGTGTTGATGCCGACCAGCTCGACGAGAAGCTGCGCAGATTGAGGCTTCGCAACGCCAAAGGCGGTCGCCACAACAAACTATTTGTCTCTGCCCCTGGCCAGAGGATTGCCGACTACGAGAATGCGTTGACCCCGCCGACTCCTAAGCAGGCGCTGGGCTTCAAGGTCATCAAGCGCTCCGCCGGAGAACCCGGAGGGACTCGATTGACAGATATTCCAAATGGTAAGCAGCACCTCCCCACTGTCTCCTGCGGGCGCCTGGACGGAGCCAGTGCTGGTAACTGTCTTGATTCTAACATTGCTGCAGAGATCCTGACCAACATCCTGTCGCATTTGCATCCCGACTCCCATGGCGCTGTTGCACTCGTCTCCAAACGCTTCTACGTGCTGGCCACCACCCCGCACATTTGGCGCTTGGCCTTTTTGCGCTACTTCCCCGGCCATGCTAGCCTCGATGAAAAGTTTGTCAAAGCTTCTGCTGACCTTTGGTCTGAGCCATCATCCGACATTGTGCGCTCCGAGACTCGCTACTTTGGCCGACTGACTCCGCTTGCTACCTGGCGAAGTGAGTATGTCTTCCGTACTAGACTCATTCGAAGTTTGGGCAAGGGCAAGCCAAACACCGCTGCCGGTGCCATTGGCTCGTCCATGCGCGCCAGACAGTTGGGCAAAAAGTCTAGCGCTGTATTGACATACAACTCGAAACTTCCCTGGCTCATCACCAACATCCACGCCATGTTCGACAATGGTAAGAAAGCGCCACGTGCCATCCAGGGCGCTGGCGCACTCGGCGTAGCCACCATGAGCGATCCTACTACTGGCAAGATTGAAAGCTGGGGCCTTAAAGACAGCCACTCTTCTGCTCAGATCGAAGAGGTGACACCTGGTCTTGAACCGTACGGCCTTGGTGACGGCCCTGCATCTACAGACAACAGCATGGATGTCAGTCAGCTCTACGGCATGATCGCCGGCGAAGGCTTCCCAGGTGGCCGTGCCTACTTTCGCAGCGTCAATGAAATTGCTGGACGCTACCTCGGATCCGAGCCGGGTACTGAGGAACAGCGGCCTGACATTCCTCGCGTTCCCGACATCATCGAAGCCATTAGCAGCGTCTGGATTGCAAAGTCATCTGCTGTTCCAGCGACCACTGCAGCCATGTGTGGCATGTTGACTGGCTCTACTCTTGGTGTCGTCACTGCCTACTCCCTCGGATCTGACCCGAGCGGCCCAAGGTATGCATACGGTGACATGACTGCGCGCTGGGTCCTCAGCCCCGGCGTGCCGATTGTCTCGATCAAGGTGGATGACAACTACACTGTGCGCCGTCGACTGTCGGGCAGAGTGTGGGCCGTGGCTTTGAACGCGCTCGGGGAAGTCTTTTATCTCACCGAGACCCCGAAACCCGTGTCGTCCCAACACTCCACAGGCAATGCTCTCGCCAATGCCTGGCTCGCCGGACGGTCTGCCTATTGGCATTTGGTAGAAGAGACGCGCAGATCTGCTCGCCCAGACGAGCTTGACCTCAATGCCGTTCGCGGCACCTACTCGCCGAGAACCTCCTGCAATGCCATGAACTTGAGCGACGACCAAGTTGCTGCCGAGACGAAAGAAATTGAACTCTTTATGCGCTACCAGCCAAATCACTTCCTCGACGTTTGCCTAGGCTGGGACATGCAACGCAAGCTCGAGGTGGACTTTGCAAATGACGATGGTCAAGAGGCTGGTGAGGGCATTTTCGTCATTGACTGCGGGCATGGCCGGAAAGCCTGTGTCACTAGGTTTTGCCGATCAACCACTGCCCTGCGGCCTCTGGCTCCCGGAGGTGCCAAACCTGCACCGGCCATTCCCCTGTCTCTATTTGGACAAGCCGGCATACAGAACACCCCAGAACCTCAATCTCCAAAATCGCCTCCTCCTACACCCCATTCGCCCAAGGCTTCGTCTGCGCTCACGGACGAGTGGCGAGCTGTCTCTTTCCAAGTCAAGGGGTCTGATAATTCTATCCTCACGGCCAGCGCCCTGGACAACTCGACTTTCGCTGTTCTGACTCTTGGTGAAGATGCTTTGCATACCGCCAACGAAAGCCTTGTACTCAGTAGCACAGACGGAGCACGTCATGCCCAGGAGATTCCCGGCCGCAGAGCTCGCTTCCTCGTCGTGGGTACGAGCTCCGGCAGCGTTCTCGTATGGAATGCCAGAGAGATCCGGCCAGAAATGGTCAAGCCGTGCCGCGTTATTCAAACGGAATCGCCCTCGATTTCCTGTGTTGCAGCCTCGGCCCTGTATCTGGTGCACGGCGGCAGCGATGGTCTTGTTCAAGCTTGGGACCACCTGGCCTCGACGTCAGAACCCATTCGCACCCTCAATGCTCGATCGAACGGCCGGGTGCCTCGCTACATGATGACCATGAACCCTACTCTGACCGTGGCCAACTACACTGCTGTGGGTGCCATTGTCCTCGATTCTGACCCAACGATCCTCCGTGGTGTGGTGGCCTTTGGTGCGTTTATGCGCTACTGGTCTTACAGCTCCAAGGGCAGCGCTCCAGGCCGAAAGCGACGCTTGCGACATCCCGATGCCCAGGGCCGCGCTGCGGGTCGTCGCTTTGGCAGTAACGTCTCCGGCTACATTCTTGAAGAAGAAGAGGAGCTACGCCACGAAAACGAGCATCGAGCTCGCGAGCAGTCGCGTCTGCGCAAGCGTTTTGGTGTCGGCGCGCTCGGCGACCTCACCGAGCAGGAGGCTCTCGAGTATATGCAGATGGTTTCTGAGGAAAGTTTCTTAGCTGATGAGACGCGCCGCGCGAGCGACTCGGCTGCCGATACGACTGGTGCAGACACAGCCTCGACTTCGAGCCACAGCACCGCGGACGCCACGACGCCAGAGGCCAGCTTCATCGAGTCCAGTTCTCTGCAGCAGAACCTGACCACTGATGATGAGGACGGGTATGAAGAGCAGATCCAGCAGGCCATTCGCCTGTCGCTGCTCGAAGGCGTCAATGACCGCGGCCAGTCGCCACAGCGGAGCAGCCCGGACGAGTTTGAGTTTCCCATTACCTACAAGGCCAAGATCAAGGGCGGCAAGAAGAAGAATGGTGGCAGCCGACGCCAGAGCTCGTCGACGACAACGTCGACCTCGTCCCCGCGCGTTCTCCCCGCCGTTGCGGACAACATGGCCTGCGTAGCGGACTCCTCCTCAGCCACTGGACAGGCACCGCCGCACAGCGCCGCGGATGTAGACGCGGACCTGGCGCTCGCCCTCTGCATGCAGGAAGAGGAGGAGCAGGCGCAGAGTCGCCGCCGTGCCCGTGAGCCGTTTTCCGAGGCCAGCCAGGACTTTCCGCCGCTAGCCGCCGGGCAGAGCACAAGCAAAGGCAAAGGCGTGACTAGGTGGTGAAGGAGACCTGTCCGAGTTTGTTGGAGGCTGTTGGATTGCATTTCTTGGATCGTGTCTGTCGTGTTTTCTTTTTACCTTTTGCATGCACCGTCTGTAGACGAGCGCGCTCATATTTCTACGTATCCTTCTCGCATCCCCATCTCGAGGCTGCCATCTCTGAAGAGGCGAGCCGGAAGAGGGGTGGGTTTGCCACGATGCCATGGACGTCGTCCATGTAGAGAGCATCATATCGACCTAATTCAATACACTTGCTTGCCTTTCATTTTCTTTTCCTCATCACTGTGTGACCCAGTACATCCAAAGATTGTGTAAATGCTTATGCCGCCTACTACCGCAATATCTTTGTACCAGTAGTCATGCGGCATCATGCCCGAGTTTACACGCCTTAGCATACATTTCTTTGGTTCCTCTGCATGCCTTCAATAGCCACACGAGGGAAATCAAGGCACAAGACAACTTTTTCATCAGAATTCGTTTAAAATTTGTGTAGATGCTGCGTCTTGCGAGTATCAAGACTGTATGATATTAAGTAAGGATCCCCAAACAGATCACGGCCAGACCGTGAATATGTGTAAATCAACGGCGGCGACATTAGATTTAAAAGAAAAATAGAAACCAAACTCCGACAAATTTGTCCTGTTGCCTTTCCCATATACCGAAATCCCGGTGCCGTAAAATTCAAAACTTCGTCTAGGGTTGAGCCAATTTGCCCCCAATTTGTCTCCATGTAAACTCAGGTGACAAGAAAGTGATATCATCCAACGCAAGTCCTGCTCTTTATAAAAAGCAAAGTCTCAGTGTATCATCCGAGTCTAGCCAAGAACCAAAACGCCAAAAACAATGCAGAGGCACCCAAGACCGACGCGCATGTCTGGTCGTAGCGAGTAGGCAGCGTCTTCTTCCCCTTTGCCAGTCTCCTGAGGCAGGGATTCGCCGGTTGCACGGCCAACGATGGTGGTGGTGACGGAGGCATCGAATGGATACCTCATCGTAGTGCTGGCCATGACGAGACCAATTGGTCCCATGGTCAAGGTCTGGTCGCCAATGGTGACGATTTTCGTGTCAGCCCCGGGACCGACCGCATACGTCTCCCCATTCACAATCACCATCGAGGGAGGAAGCTTGGCAATAGTCGCACCGCCAATAATCTCGTAGTCAGTGTCGGTAAGCTGGGCGGACACCCCACCAATCGTGGAACCATGTACAATCACTCCAGTGGGCCCAATGGTGACTGTGTCGCCGTTGATGACCTGAACAATGGGAGCGCTACCACTCCCATAAGTGTAAGTGACGGAACGGAGGACAACGACACTGCGGCCGATGACTGTAAGCATCTCGCCGCCGGCAACAACGACATCGGACGCAGCTGGTTTCGTGAACGCCATGGTGTTGCCGCCGATGATTACTCCGGTCGGATTGATGGTTACATCTTTGCCGTTGACGCGAACAGTACTCGAGCCGGATGTGGGAATAGGAAATGTGCCTCCGCCAATCTCGAGATTGGGGCCTGCCGAGGTGACGGGGATACCACCCAAGACTGACGACGAGGGTCCCAGTACTGATGGCGGTCGGGTAACGGTGGCGCCTTGACCAACAACCGCGGTAGGATTGATAGTAAACACTCCACCATCATCAACGGTGACTACAGAGCTGCTGCCCGGAGCGACTGTGAATGTTTGCGTATTGATGACGACCGAACTTGGTCCAGCGGTAATCGTGTATGTTGGAGTAGCGGTTACAGAAGCAGGGCCGCCTCCGGCCTCGCCTCCACCTCCGGCTCCGGTTCTGCTGACGGGTGTCTGATGCCCATCACCTCCATCAACAGGTGTATGATCGCCGCCGTCGCCGCCAGTTGGCCAAGTCTGGCTGTAATTAGGAATAGGGTCCGATGGAAAAACAACAGACGGATTTTTGTCTGTAGTGATGAATGTCGTGACGGGAAGGTGCTGAAGTGCGGTCCGCAGAAATGGAAACTCGGCAGTGAGAGAGATCCCTTCAATGGTGAAGGTCTCTGTGATCATTGGCAAGATACCTAGGGGGCCGTCAGGTGTCCCGCCCAGGAATGGCGGCCTCGGAACTGCGGGGTAAATATTGGGATCGCAGTAGTTTGGGGTGGCAAGAGGCGCATAAGGCGGCCTGTAGTCTGACCTGTTTCCCCGGAACGTGACGGTGGAGGTATGGACCACGAGATATTCTGTAAATGTTTTGTATATGGGTAGTGGCGTGCAGGCGGGCACTATGCTGATCGAGGTGCCGTTGTTGCAGCGCGGCGAGTCTCGTGTCCTAGTTCCATTTTGACTTGGTACACGAGTTGCTGTTGAGTTGCAAGGAAGCCTAGTGATTGTATAGCCAGAAGGCAGGTTGGGCGGGAGAGACAGGTCGGCTGTAGTCTGAGTGATGGTGTTTGTAGAATTCAGACCTCTGTTTGTAGTAACGGTTGGTGTTATGGTTGTTTCATAAGCCGTGGTCGATGTCGTGTTTGAAGATGAAAGAAGCGTGGATGGCGCTTCGTGAGTGGAAAATGTTTTCGGGGTTGACTTGCGTCTGAACGTCGTGATACGACTCGAAGTGGAGTGTGAGGGTGACGAAGGCTCGGAGGACGATATTTGCGGGCGATTGGGCGCATTGGGAGAGGTTGCGATGGTCAAGCGTGTTGTTAGAGATGTAGTTAGGGATGTTGGTAGAGACGTAGACGTTGAGGAAGACGTCGACGAGGACGTTGACGTGGATATTGATGAAGAGCTTGTGGAGAATGATGATATTGCAGCAGAGGCTGAGAAAGCGGTCGGTGAAGATGCTTGTATTAGAGGTTCACTGTCAGTGGCCAAGGACTGAGCTTCGGGTACCGGCAATGTGGTGGACTTGGTGTTTGAATTAGGCGAGTGGTGCGCCGAAAATGAAGAGCTGTTTGAAATAGTATATGGCGGAGAGCCTGTATGAGCGGCTTCTACACGTTGGGATGGTTAGCAATCCGAGTTTTAGCGCCGATCAGACATGGCATCTCTGGTGGCACAAGCGATTAAGGCGATTGTCGGTGAAATGAACCTTTCGAATTCGCGTAGAGGCGCATTCGGCAGAGTGACTTACCATTTCTCGCAATAGCGGATGTGGGTGAAGCGACGAGGGCTGCAGCGAGCAGCAGAACAGTGTCGACTCTCATGGTAACGGTAGCTGGCTGCGTTTGAAGCGCGAACGACAACTGTCAGCCGGCGAGAGGGCCAAGTGGTAGAGCAGACGAGAGTATAGACAGGCGATTGTCGTGGGCATCGAGGCGACTGGGTACGCTATATGCGGATGAGCAACATGACTGTAGACGACAACGAGGCGAGAACAACAACGAGGCGGCGGGCGTGTGGCAAGGCAATCAAAAGATAAGATCGGGAGTGGTTTTGCCGGGCAAGCGGCAATAGCAGATCCGCGGTGGCTGCCGAGGCGACAACAACGAAGCGGCGGGCGATGCTGCAAGACAAGAGATGAGATCGCGAATGGTCTTGGTAGGCAGATCTGCGGTGGCTGTCGAGGCGTGAGGTGCGTCACACTGTGTGGTGAGGCTTTGGTAGGCACGTTGACACGGAAGTAAGCGGCGAATTGTCAGACAAGTGACAATGAGTTTGTTCGTCGCTTGAAAGACACAATGGTTGAATGTCTAGCAGATGCGGGCGCAAAGGAGAGCAAAAGCGATTGCCTGGCAAACAGAGACACAAAACCAGCGCGCGTGGTAGGAGGTTTTGGAGGCGGACGGGGAATGGAGGAAAAGGCGGACAAGTGACAAAAGGTTTGAAGTATGAGATTTTGTCTCGGCGATGGAGAAGAAAGAAGTGAGGTAGGAAAGACAAATAGAGTGGGAGAGACGTGAGGGAAGCCTGTTGGGAATGGGGAGGAGAGAGAAGATGTGAGATTAGTTAACAGATGGGCAGATTGGCAGATTGGCAGATTAGAGAGACAAAAAGCAAGGCAGACAGCGGCAGCGGCCAGCAGAGTGAGTCGAGTGGAAGCGGTTGAGGCAATCAGGCAGGGTCAGGAAAAAACACTTTTGGTGGCAGGTGCTCAGCTCTACTACTTTGTACGATGGCAGCTGAAGAGGGCGTGTTCTTTAGGGGACTTGAGGACCTTGGTGAGGACTGAGGGTCCAGAGATGGGTTCAGGCGGAGAAAGAGCGGGCTGAGCGGATTATAGCGGGTTCACGGCCTGTGTTAGTCTGAGCGAGCTGGCAGATGGCTTTTAGCGTCGACTTGAGACAATTGGATAATTGCCTACCTACGAATACTTGTTAGATAACGATGATAAATAGTGGTCAAAGGCACCTGCTTAGATGCCTGCCTACCCAACTAATCCGTACTTACGCAGGCAATAGTGGCCAATTACTACCTACTAGTGCTTGAGTAAGTGGGTTTTGGGGAGAGCCCTAATGGTGGACTGCATCTGATGGATGGGCTGGAATTTTTCTCATCAGACATGGTCAACAGCAACGGCTCTCGCTCTCTCAATCATCTGATTCCTGCCTTTGTTCGAAGAAGCTGTCGCCAGTCACCTCGAGTACCACGTTACGAGCAGCACCATCACCAGCAGCAAGCACAAGGCTGGCTCAAGAGGGGGGACCAACCGGCTAGCCTCTGCACGCAATCCCAACGGACCTAACTATTCGGGACAAGCTAGCTGAGCCGCTATGAGCCAGAAGGGCAAGTGGCCAGCGCGGGCGAAGATCATTGCGTGGAGCCCGCTGCCATTGCGACTCCTCTCCTCCAGCCCGTCCCAGGTTCACGCACTGCGGCACTGGTGCATGACGCGGAAGGATCGAACACCGGACCAGCATTGTTGTCGGTGGGCTCTCATTTTGATGAACAGTGTATATATTTACTTCGTACTCACATGTCCATGACTCTGTACTCGCTATCGGATTGTGCAACTACATGCTGCATCAAGACTTGACTACTCCCCACCGACAACCACTCCAACAAGTCATCCATCAATTCTGCCACCAAAGACCAACCCCATAAACACCAAACATGTGCAATCCGTGCTTGTCGGCTCCTGTAACCTCTTCTCACTCACCTACCACCGGCGAGCGCCGCAGTCATGGCGGATGTTGCTCTGAACACTTGCACGCACTGCGATTTGACATATCTTTCCCATCTACTGATATATCCGTACTCTGTAATGATTCGTACATGAAATGGCTGCTAATCAGCACATTGATCCCCCTTTGCGAAAAAGTTAGGCCCCAGTTGTTGCCAGCCAGTCTAACCGACACGGGCTTTGTGGCGCCGCCGCCCTTGCTTTGCCTTTCGCTAAGATACTGAGTAGTCCCCTGTACCAAGCAACAAGGGTCGTTGGCCATGTGTCATGTCATTTTAGCTAGCAGCACAATGGCCCTTGTTTTCCATCTAGTCTAATTAATATCTAGAGATGGCATCTTGCCGCCATTGCTATATTTCCTATTGTGGTAGTCGTCTTCTGTAATTTTTATACGGATATCCGTGGGTGTGAGGCTTGTGAGACTTATGACGAAATTCCGCAAGCACGTTAATAGAAAGTGCTTTTTGAAAAGCATCGGCACGGGATGATTTCTTTTACGGAGTTTACAAATAAAGAACAAAAGAGAACGACAGAGTCATGTCTCAGAATTGACGCGCAAGGGAGATGCCGCGCCCAAGCTCGTGCAAAAATTGCACACACAGTGCCGTCCACACTGTATATACTGTACTATCGAATGCCACGGCCCCCATCCCGGCCCCTAGAAGCGGCATGGCATGCCCCGATCTTGCCGGCTCGGGTCATTATGCCGGTCGCAGCTCTTGTTATGGTCGAGATTCTATCCCGTCACGCCAGTCTCTCCAAAACCAGCCCAAATTTCCAGTACGAATAGCTACTCTTTAGAGTTTTTTTTTCCTTCTTTTGATCCTTTTCACGACTTCATAGCGGCTTCCTCATCATCTTCGCCTCGTTGGTCCCTGAGCATTATGTTCGGTGGGGGTCCGCCCATAACTGGAATGCTGGCATGGTCCGAGGTAGCATTCTGGCCCGCTTGAAGCATCTGACATGGGTCACCCGCGTCAAAAAAAAGAGTGCAAAAAAGAGACGAAGTGGAAAAGGAAGACAGAGACGAATTGTCATGCCAGTGGAGCGTGGCTCCCCAGCTGTGTCTCATTCGCGCAGCCTCGATCGCGTGTCCAAATTTCCAGTGGGCTCATTTCATCATGCACACTGTGAAAATGTCTTGCCGCCCCCTCGCATACTGGTAATAACTCTGCCTCTATCGGACCATCGTGTGGCCTCAGGGGCAGACCAATCTTCCTTGTCTCCTGTCAATGGTTGCCTTCGAGACATATTTGCCTCTTCAGACATCATTTCAAGTTTCTTCTTGAGATTCTTGTGCCTCTAAATTTATCCGTACAGTACCAAAATAGACAATTGGAAGGAGACACATTGTCGCTACCAACATCAAACTACCAGTTCTTCGGACAGATATCCATATCCGTACAATGCCCTTGATCAATCATGTTGATGCGATGGCTGTCCATCAAAGAGCACAACAGACACTCTGTTCCCCAGAGTCATTAGCTTCCCACCAAGTCGGGAGGCCAGTTGACATCGCGGAACCACCTGCCACATTGCGCACCCATCGGCCGTTGTGCTATTGCGTTCCTTCACTGTTCATCATCCATTTGCACTCGCACCAATTCGGTAGGTGCCAGAAGGGGTCGTCAACTTCAAAGCAAAAGCACTTGGGTGGTTAGACAAGGTTGGCAATGGCGCAACCCAGCGGGGATACTTCTGGCCCCTTCCGGCGGTGGTGGGTGCACTGGGTGGGCGGCGCAAAGCAAGCCACCGGCTGGTCGGAGGGGGCATAATAAACCTCGTGAGCTTTGACCTTCTGCTTTTCGCCTGGTCTGCTTTTTTTCTCACTCTCTCGGCTCTGCTGACTGACCGACCAGGCAGTGACCGCACTGGTACAGAACGGGCCGGTCAGACCAGACTAGGGTTGAATTGCTGCCACTTACAATGAGGCTCGAAGGCCACCCCCGACATGATGCGCGCGTGTCGGTGGGGATTCTTGCATCGGCTCTCGAGGTTAATCAATGCTATGATGGATCATCCCTGTTTGACGCTCCCGCTGGCCGAGTAGAACCTGGTACAGATAAATTCCCACGAACCAGCACAAACATAGTTGTTACGCTACAACGTCCATGATGAATATGAAGAACATACCCCCTTCTTGCATGCCTATTCACTCTTTAACAGACGGTGACTTTGTGGTGCATCATGAAAGGGCCTCGCCGTTTTGGCATTGCCGTTTGCTGCCGAGTGCTGTCATTGGCGGTGACAAATTGACGACTGCCAGCAATCCATCCCCCTTCACCATACTCTTTCATCTATACAGTCCACGTACGAGACCTTGGCTGTTTTGACCAGATTGCCATAGGGAGTAGGGCATGTTGTTCCAATGATTTAAAGTCGCCGGTGTGTGCGGTGCCAACTTGTTTCATCATCATCATATCACTGACCATTGATCTGCCAACCATTTCGTGATGCCAAAAATAAAACAGCGAGAAACAAGACATCAAAAACCCGACCCGACAACAGCAGCGACCAACAAAACCAGATTCCAGCCGCGACACATGGCAAGCCGCCCTCAATGCTGAACTAGAGTTGAGATTGATTCATCATCCGCAAGCAGGCGCATTCCCCACACAAATCTGGCGGCGGCCACCCTAGCAACTGGTTTTGCAACCACTAGCAATGAATAGCGAACCACTAGAGGCAGAAAAGTTGTGAAGCGGCGCGCCAGGCAGTCGCGAAGAGATCAGCAAGACGTCGGTCAAAGGCGCATTCCAGACAGCTGGCCGTGCAGACCCGAGGCTCATAGGGACTACCGCATATGCCTCGATTGCCAGCTTGCTTGACCAGAATTTGACTCTGGCTGTGGCGAGAAGGGCCGGCGCTTTCGGTAGTTCTGATTCTAGATCGTCGAGTGATGATATGCGTCGTCGAGTTATGGACAGGGCAAAGTAGCACCCTTGCCGATTATGTTATAGACCGGGCGGGCAATAGAACCGCCTTGGGTAAACGATGAATGACCGACCATTCACCATCCTGCATAAGCCATGCAAAGCACAAATGCGAAACGCGCATCAGATGCCATGCAGAAAGTCAGAGATAAAGTCTGTCACGTATCCGTACATGTGCCCACAATGTGCCCACAAGGTGCCAGTCACTGATCATGCTGTGCGCTGGTCATCTACCTCTCACAACATCGCGTCAAGGCAAGAACCAGCTTTAGGCCCTTGATCGGCCCGCATCCCGCGCGCCGCACCGCATGGCGTGGTACCAGTATTGCATCACCAGCGTAACAGTGCGAGTGTACACTCGTAGTTACGAATCCTCAGTATGTCAGTCAACAGCTGTCAGCAGCACAGGGAACCTGGAAGTTCGGGACGTTGCGAAAAGAGGGCCTGTCAGCCACTTGGGGAGCGAGCCCACCCACACCATCTGCCGCCATGGCCCACTTGTTCAATTCTCACAGTTACACCACTTCAATCGACCCTTTCACCTCTGGCATGTTCGCTCAGCCATTGCAATTCGCATCAGGACTAGTTGTCGCGCTGCTTTTCTAGCCTTAGACCAAATTGCCTCGCACTCTTTTTTCCTTTCTTTTTTTTTTCCTATTCTTTTCTTTTTCATCACGAACCGGGGGGGCTTTGCATCTGGCTGTGGTGCTGCCCAACTCCATATTTATTTAGCGAGCCTTCTCCCTTCCCCAGTGCGCCGGGTGCCCGGACAATGCTGGGCATCGTCATTTAGACGGGAGCAGGCAGAGTGGCTGTTGACCTATCGGGAGTTGAGACGAAGAAAGAGGCGGGGCGGTGGAAGGGATTGACGCGTGGAGGAGGCGTTGATGACCGTTTCATCCAGAAATGATGGTTGATTCATCACCTCTACATTGTTTCTGTCATTTGATGCGAGGGCCGTGTGGCAGGGCTCTTTGATCACATAGAGCATGCATATCCTGGGACCAGGACCCTGGTGAGAGCGGAGAGCTTCGTCGAGACGCACAGCAAAAAGAAGGAAAAAGAAAAAGCAGCAACACACGGGAATGATGTATCCGTAATCCGTACTCCGTATGGAGTAGAAAGGGCAATCAATCAGTCAATCAATCCATTGCCTGGGGCCGCGGTTGCGTGGCTTGCCCAAAGAGGTCCAAGAGTCGTGGTCTTCGGCAAGACAGACGAGGGAGCTCGAGGGCTCCCCTCAGAAAAAAAGGTGAGACTGTGGAAATTGGCAACAGTGCGTGAAAGGAGACGACGTGTGATGTTGACTCAGGCTGATGAGAGTGTCTTGCTTTTTTCCTTTTTTTGCTTGTCGCGTCGCGGGCGGGACGAGGGTAAAAGCGGCGGCGAGGCTTGGCGTGGGCTGGTGATCGCTCCCTGGAACGCGGCTTGGCGGATAGGTAGGTACTGGACAGGCGGTATTGCACAGAGCAAATGGTAGCGAGCAAGCAAGGCAGGTACCTACCTACCTAGGCGTAGGTAGGTAATGCCGAATACCTTATGTGGGTGGGTGGGATGCGGGGAAGCGAAAGTACCTGCCCGTCCATTTTGCATGCTACTACTTCAGAGTACCTATTTACCGGTTTGCACCTGGCTCTTGTCACAAGTGCCTCAAATGCGGGTGCAAGCGACGGGAGGCCGAGGGAGACATTCCTGATGATTGCTTGCTGAGACTTTTGCCCCCGCAGCGCGACTTTTTTTTTTTCTCAGTAGATGTAAATGTCCTTGTGCCCACGCATCGCAGTGCCCTCATTGCGACGTTGCTTCAGCACAGGGCAGCCAAAGACTCCCCGTGCCCTCTAAGTGCCTGCCTGTAGCACACTCCAACGCACTGGCAATAGCGTATCTTGGTGCTGAAAGTGCGCCGAATATCATCAAAACCAAGGCACCTCTCCAGTGCGTGGGTATAGCGGCGTTGTCTCTGTAGGTACCGCGGCTGGTGGCTCACTGGAGTCACTGGGCCGCTGGCTCTCGTCCCCCAGACAAGACACAAGTCTCATTCTCTTTCCCAAAGACCCAGAGATACTGGCTCATACCAGGCCCATCCCACACCAACGCATGCTCCCTCTTTGCCACTGCCGTCCCATCCCATCCTTATCCCATCTCATCCACCATTCTTTTCCCTTCCTCGCCAACCTTGTTTCTCTCCCACACGACCACTCTCTTTCGACTCTCGACAAATTGACATTCGCTTTTCCTTCCTTGCGAATCTTGGCAAATTTTTTTTTTATCCCGGGGGTGTTGCCGGACTGTCGACTATACTTGAACCTGCCGACTTTCTACAGCCACCAGACGCCATTGCATCTCTTGTTTGTTGCTCCCCGCGCGCTGCACCGACCATGATCTCTCGTGCAACCCGCTTTGCGATTTGAACAACCACCCTATGGATCCTGCGCATCCGACTGTGCAACTCCGACCACCCTTCACCTCTTGACCGAACCAAGTCGCACCCCATTCTAGTGAGCCCGCGCTCAAGTCTGCTCGCCAAGAGCAAGTTTTCTGCATCGTGTCGCTCGACACTTGGCGACGCTATGCGGTCGAGTCGAATGGCCGCCGTCGCATCTGCCGCTGCCACGGCTGTTTTCGTCAATGCCTACGATCCCGCCGCGGTTTCTATTCCCTATGGCGACTGGTACGTCAACCCTGTCATCGTTTCGTGGACTGTGCTATTCACTCAAAGGCTTGAATTCTGACCTCTTGTTACATAGGCTTGGCATTGATGGCAACTGGTCAACCGTTCGCTTTCTCTTAGGTACCGAGTCAGACCTCGTAAATATCATACCCAGCACTTCTCTGTCAGAGCTATGGGCAGTTGGCCCGGGTGGTTGCCAAAGTAGTACGTTGCTGCCTCAGCCTCCGCCCTTAAAATGCTCCCAGCGCCGTTGGAAAACAAGTGGCGTACGCCAGACCGTCGACTAACAATTTCAACAGAAGAACAACACTGCATGACCGCGCGAGGCGGCATTTACACGCCTGGCGACTCAAAACGATGGACTTCATGGGGACAGTACTTTCTCGGCCTCGAGTACCTGGGCTACGGAGGCAACGGCGCCTATGGCATCGACAACATCAACACCTGGAGTCCCTTCACCAATATTGCTTTCGGCATGAGCAACGTTCTTGTTGCCGCATACAACACAACCGATTATTTCAACGGCCTCTTTGGTCTCGGGATATCTCAGGGTCGCTTTAAGGGGAATATTGGCGAGTCAGCTCTCACCCAAGCTGTGAAGACGTTTGGCTGGATTCCCAGCTACAGCTATGGCTATACTGCTGGAGCGAGCTACAAGAATATGCCCGGTTCCTTAACGCTCGGTGGTTTCGATTCAGCACGCCTTGTTGACCACGACACTCTCTTCACCATCACACAATCAGACAACTCGCCTCGCGTCAACGTTCGCAGTGTCAACGTATTCAATGATCGCAAGCCCAATGGATGGGACTCGTCCATCTACAAATTGTCTAGTTACAACGATACCTTCATGGCCCTCGTCGATAGCACTACACCCTATCTGTGGTTACCCGAAAGCATATGCGAGTCGTTCGCATCCGCCCTCAACCTCACCTACAACGACACATACAAATTATACACGTTAACCAACACCCAGTATCAAGACTATTCCACCTCCAACGCCTACTCGTTTACCTTCAGTCTTGCCAGCATTGACAACAACGACAACTTCGGTCTTCCTCTCAGCGCCCCCGGAGTCGTCAACATCACCGTTCCCATCAAGGCGTTCGTCGGTTCCCTTCAATATCCTTTCGCCAAGGAGGCCATCAAGTATGGACAGCCCGCCGTGCCCTACTTTATGCTTCGTAAAGCTACCAATAGCAGCAGTATCATCATTGGCCGCTCGTTTCTGCAAGAAGCTTACATTCGCACAAAATTCGACTCTGGCGTCTTCAGCCTGCACCAGGCAGCCTTTCCACGTGATCCCGATACAGATATCAAACTGAATCTCATCAAGCAACCGAGCAACAGCCCGTACCCACGACCTCCGCCAACCAATGATCATCACGGTCTGACAACACCCCAGATGATTGGAATTGCCGTTAGTGTCGTTGCCTTTTGCACCCTGCTCCTGGCCGCACTCTATTTCTGGAATCGCCGCCGCAAGCAGAAGCACGGTGAGACCGCTGCCAAGGAAGCCGAGTCACAAGACAGTTCGTCGACCATTTCTCCCGATTCTCCCATGACTCCAGTCTCTCGCATTTTGTCAAAAATTGTTCGCAGGAAGCGTTCAAGACGCGCAACCACCACAACTAGAACGAGCGCTCCTACGGAGGCACCCGCCTCAGAGATATACGAGCTGCCGGCACCGTTACCTCCAGCTGAGCTTTCCGCTCACAACGAGGATGATGACTCTGTTTTGGGTGGCACAGTGGCAGGCACCGACGACTCGCAGAACCTTAGCGCTTACGAGCTTGCCAGGCGCAAACTTGCTCGACAGCTAGCAGGACCTGTCCCAGCCTATGCGCCTCCCGAGAATGGCATTGTGCCTGCTGAAAAAGACATGCACATTGATACAAACGTAGTCCGGACTACAACTATTCCCCATCCGCAACCTACATACCACTTCCATAACGTATCTCCAGTGCGGTCACACGAGGGTATAGGGACCAACTCTCTGCCAGGCACTCTGCCTTCGCCGGTTTCTCCTCGCACCGACTGGAATACCAACGACCTGCCATCGCCCATCACTGCATCGCTGCACCCGAACTCGGCTTCTTCGCAGTCTGGCTCCACAAGTAGACGTCGCGCAGGCTCCAACACGATGAATGGCACATCAAGCGAATCTGGTAGTGCAAGGCGGTCCGACTCCAACTCTTCATCAAACTCAAACGGCCAGGAGCAGAGCCGCGAGAGAAAAGTTTCCTTTCCGCTCCCACAAGCATCTTTTCAAAAAACACCCATCGAGCCCTCGAAAGTCGTGTGCCTGGGCCCTCTACCAGCAAGTGTCTCCTTGTTCAAGCAGCAGATGCTACCCAGTGCATCTGCAACACGTGAACAATCGTGGACTGGACCAGCTCACCATTCGCATCACCGACCCTCAACAGGCAGCCTCGGCAGCAATTACACGGACGAGGAGGACGCCAGGGTGGAAGAATTGACGCGTCTATCCACGTCTGTCTCGCACTCGCTGGGCTCACAAAGCGTCAACCGACCGCCAGCACTTGTTGATCCTCTCATCCGTACCGTTTTGCCCGAGCGAACGGAAGAAGAAAACGTTTCGCCTACAAGCGACAAGAGTGGCGCTGATTCACATAGCAGCGGCGGGCGCATCGGCGGTGGCGATCTCATTCACGTTCCGCAGATGGCAGAGAAGCGCTACAGCTGGGAAGAGGAACGATGAAAACAATTTACTGAAAGAAGAACGGTTGTATGACGTGGAATAATAACTTAATGTGGCAAAGAAGATACTTCATTTTTTGCCATTTTAGATGAGGGTGTCGTGGGAAGAACCCCCACAACGATCATTACATCTGCGAGCAGATTTTGGTTTGGTTTTATATTTCTTCATTTTGATATTATTGGAGTTTGGGCATTTGGAGTTGGCGGTAGCGTGTTTGGGCATCGGGGCGTTTTTTTTTTTTGCTTTTTTCTTCTTGAAGAGAATAGGCGGTTCGAGTTCCCATTTCTGTCTTTTTTTTCCTTTTCGTCTCTCTCATCGGGAGTTTTCTCTCTCCCTCCCTCTCAAGACCTCTCATCGATATCCACCCACCTTTCTTTTACTGGCATGCTTCAATCAAGCACGCCATCATGTACGTTTTCTTGTTGTATGACGCGAGTCCCGTCTTTCTCTACGAGGCTCGCGCATGGGTTCTCTTGTGTTCTCTAGCTTTTTTTTATCGTCGTTTCCGCGCAGTAAGAGAAGGAAAGGAAAAACTCCTCATCGATACCGGAAATATGTGGGACATGGACGCGTTGGTCAACCTGATACCAGAAGAAGCTATTTAGTTGAAGCGATGCTCTTGACAAGGAATGACTGTTAAATCCAAACAAATTTCTCCATATATTGGCTTTCCATATCTTACACTTTATTAACGGTGGTGTTGGCATGTCACTACGAAATATGCCAGTCGAACAAGGGAAGGAATTTGAACCCTTTTCGATTTCGTTGCATCATATCTATATATTCATCCCTCAACCCTGCTACATCGCCAACCAAAACGAGCAATGACTTTGTAGCCAGTCCATCATCCACATTGCCGGCCTACCAAATCTCCTGCCACCACGTTACCGCGTCAAGCATCCTCTTGCGCTCCTCCCGTGCCGCATCGTCGTCGTTGTCGTCGTCGCCCTCCCCGGCCAAGAACGGCTCCCACACAGCCGCCTTGCACGCCTCGGCCATGCGCGACGACCCGCCACACACGGCAAAGATGGGTTTCTGCGGGATGAGCCTCGCCAGCGCGGCCGCCTCGCGCCTCACGAGGTCCTGCACGTAGACCTTTTCGCGCTGGTCGCGCGAGAAGGCGGGAAAAATGGTGAGCAGTCGTCGACGTCGGCCGTCATCGTCGTCGTTATTGCCCTTGTCCTCCACCGCCGCCGCTTCGCTGCCTAGAGCCAGCCACTCCGTCTCGAAAAAGTAGTCCGCGGCGCGGTTGCGGTTGCCGAAAAAGAGGAGCATGGGCCCGACGGCGTCGTGCGTCAGACGCTCGTGGATGAGGCTGCGAACGGGCGCGACACCAGTGCCGGTGGCCATGGCGATGAGCGGCCGGCGGGCGTGGGCGGCGCCGTGGATGGGCGACTGCACGTCCTTTTTGGTGACTGTGAGGGTGGCGCCGACGGGCAGGTCCGCGAGGTAGCGCGAGCAAAGGCCCTGGCGGGGCTTGCGCAGGACGGTCTGATAGCGGACGAGGGCGACGAGCAGGTCAACGCGCGTAGTGGCGGCAGCGGCGGCGGCAGCGGCGGCGGCGGCGGCGGCAACGGCAGTTCCATTCTGCGACGCTGGTGCTGCTGCGGGATGGCGCAGCTGCTCTCCTCCGTTGGCAATGCTAAAGTCGCGACCGCGAATCAGCGGGAAGATGTCGAGGAGCCGCGCGGCGGGCAGCCGCACCGACGTAAACTCCTCGAGTACCTCGATGATGGTGCGGCGCGCGCGCGTGGCATAGTCAAAGTACTCGTCCACGTACTCGGGCGCGGTGAATTCGAGCAGGCGCTCTCTGTGGTAGGCGTCGTCGGAGAAGAAGGACATGCTCTTGAGGAACGAGCGGCGCGGGATGGCTGTCACGTCGACATTGTGCAGGAGCAGGCTGCGCAGGGTCGTCTGCGGTGGGGCAAAGAGGCCGCGAGGCAGCGCAGGGCATCGGGACAGGTCGAGGGGCGCGTCGGCGATGGCGTCCCAGCCCATGAGGGTGATGAGCCGCTGGGCGTCTTCGGGGAAGTTTTTGGGGTAGATGGTGAGGCAGTCGCCGGGCTGACACCAGAGGGGTTCGGACGTGGTGGCTTGGCCGCCGGAGGAGGATGAAGTGGTGCTAGGTCGAGGGGGGATGTCGAAGGAGGCGAGGCGGACGTCTTGCCAGTGAGACTCGGGGGTGGTCCGCGTGTTGGCGGCGAGGGTGGCTGTCCAGCCGTCAGGGACGGGGAGGAGGTCTATGGGAGGCGTAGTGGGCAAGGACCGTTGGGCGGGGGAGTCGCCGTTCACTTGGGGCTTGGACGGGGCGACCACAATTTCCCGAAGAGCTGGTTCCAATGACCAGCGAGGTGGAAGGATGGCATCTTCGGGAATGGGCTTCAGTCCATCGGGGTGTGGGTGCTCCTCCAGCAAGTGCTTGGAGAGCCCACTTGACCAGCGAGAAAACGACCCTTCGATGCTGCATGTGTAAGTAGATGACACCAGAATGGGGAGCAGGCGGCGACTTACCCATCAGGAAACTGCTCGTCAGCCTCGAATGTGTCGTAAAATGCCGAGGCGCCCAGCTGGCCCAAACGCCGGATCAATTTGCGCGCAGCCCAGTTAAATCTGTTCTGTGGGTTAACTAGACGACTTCGAGACAGAACAAGCCATGAATGTCAAGCAAGACAGTGCTCAAACACTCACTTGAGATATGTACTGTCACCGAGCCCAAAACACGTGTATTGAACCGGCGCCAGGCAGTCTGCTGGTAGTTTCCTTTGAAGGAGCCTCTTCCAGAATAGAGTTGAATTGTGCGGCATGTCACCTTGCCCTGTGGTAGAAATGACAAAAATGACAAGCTCATTCTGCAGCAGTGCTCGCTACCGTCCCGTCATCCGCAAGTCAGTTGATTGTCGGGTGCGACATGTAAGGAGGACGAACCAGTGTCACGGCATTCATCTCTTCGACTGTACTTTGAAAGTGCAGGCGCTGGCATGTTCTTCCCAGCTCCTCGGCCAGTTCCTGCGCATTGCCCGTCTCGGAGCCGTACAGGACCAGAACGGTCCTTGGCTGCGCGGCAGTCATCTTATCCAGCAATGCGTTCTGCGCCGCGCCGCGCAGCAGGCCTCGCTATTGCTCCAGGGTGCGTCGATATTTAGTGGAGTTTCCATGCAGCGTCCTTTGTGCGGTACGCGCCAGCAAAGGGTTGGCGGGATAAATGGCGAGTAACCGTCGTGTTGCTGCAGTTTCGACGAATTCCTGCGCTTGTGGAAGCGGCAAGACGTTGACAGAAAACCGGGTCTAGAGCCGATGGCGGCGTAAAGTACGGGGGAGCCACCAAGTTGTAGCAGAGAGCCGCGATTGAGCAGCTCGCTGCGCGATCATGATAAAAGTATGCTAGACAAATTGATAGTGGTTCGAGCAAGAAGTTTGCAAGATATGTAAGCGCAGCCTTGTGCTTATGTTGGGCCGACTTGATGGTGGGGTGTCCTTCACGAGGTAGTTGAACTGGAAGGGCAATGACCAAGTACGATTTACGCATCTTCCCAACTAATTTGAAAGAATATAATGATACCCAATGAGCACGACAAGCACAGTATGATGCGACGCCAAAAAGAACAAGGATTTTCGTTCACTGCGTCGCCAGTTGTGCTATATGCCACACTTCATGCATTCGTGAAACCAAGTATCTAATTACGTGTCATCCATATGAACTGTCGCGAAAAGGTTTCTGGGGATTTCTTTTCTTGTATCTGGGCCATTGTACTGCTTCAAAAGAATAGACAGGCTACTGTACAGGTATATAAGCAGGCGAAAGTTTGCACTTGGGAGTAGCAACCCGCCTGGAAGATCTGGTCAACGCCATGACTATGCTCTGGACCACGGCAGAGGTCCTGTACGGGCCGAATATCTTCCCTCGAAAAGCTTCCAGGCAAAAGCTCAGGCTAGAGGCGCAAGGCCCGTAGCAGCTTGCGCTGATTAAGTTTTACATGTATCCTCAGCCGGCTTTGGATTCTCTGCATACGCCTAGAAGTGCCCAGTGTAGCGGTTTTTCTCACGTATCGTTGCTGGGCATGATGGGCGACTAGCTGAGAATCCGCAGCCCCTTTCGCTTTGCCACGCAGTACCTCGGATGCCATCTGCGGCGAATGCTAGACAGGCCCCAGACAAAGAAAAGTACGCACAGTGGCCGGTCGACGCGTACTTGCTGCATCGCTTTCTGCTCAACTTGGTGCCCGTCTTGACGCCCGCAGCTGCTTGCGATGGGAAGGTGTATCTCAAGCACGACGATGATAGAAGGGGATCACGTCTTGGTGAACAACAATTTCAATATCACGGGTGTTATTGATTGGAAGTGGGCGCACACGGCGGCGGCGGCAGAGGCTTTCAAATCTCCGGTCAGGCTGCTACCCGTGGCGAAGTTCTATGCCGGAAAAGGGGCCATTGAAGCAGACGAGGCCATCTTCGCAAAAACTCTGAGTGGGAAGGGCCACGGTCACCTGGCGCAGTTTGTCTCGGACGGTCGCATGCGGCACTTGCTTGCGTTTTGTTACGGCTTTGATCTCAGTAACTGGGACGGGTTTCTGGGGCTATCAAGTGCCTACGGGAGGCGACGGGCATAGACGCGGTCATGACATGTAAGGGATGGGAAGGAGCAGCATTGAATCGATACAAGTGCGATTCTGGGCTGCAGCAATTGCCCACTCGGCGTGGGAGTGGTGGTGCGTGAAGGGGTGCCGAGCAACGTTAGGTAGTTATTGGTGGCGGTGAGCTGGAGGCCATAAGTAAGGTAGCAAGTTGCGCACACCTGGCAAAAGCTTGTTGCGTCGCGTCCACGTGATTGGAGGAATTTGATGGTAACACAGCATATTGTATTGAGAGGCCTGCATAGCGAGGGGAAAAGATGACATTATCTGAAAACAAAAGTAACACAATCTCCTTTCATCTTAAATTTTCCTATACACGGTGCTATAAGCATGAATGAGCAAATTGAAGAACTACTTCGCTACTTGTAGCCTGCTGCATCTCTTGCTTGGGGTGGGGACAGGATAACAGGAGGACCCACTGTATAAAAGCCGCGAGCCAATACCAAAGAGGTTGAGCAGGCCTGTCTCCCTTCAAAAGGTCCAGAAGATCCTGTTTAGGGGACGGCTACAGGCTGGAGCCCGCTATTCGCCCTCTGCCTAGGTACCTCCTCCTATTAAAGTCTTGATCGATTGCGAGGTACGCTGCACGCCACAGAAAATGTAGGTAGGCATAATTCGTGCCCTGGCATGTCGTAGAGCCTCAGCCAAGAAAATTGCAGGGAGCTGAAGTAAGTAGCTGTGGCGGCCCCTGAACGCTTCGCGTGGCGGCTGCTGTGCATTTGCCTTGAGGTACTCATTGGCAGCCACTGTTATTCGCAGCGAGGTACCTGCAGGCTGCAGCACAACCGGTCGCTCATGCACCTGTCCGTTAAATTTATTCGGTTCTATCAGGTAGGCCAGACGGTTTAAGAAAGTAGAAAACGTCGGTACTACCTGACAACTCTTACGTATTGCCTCCGACTGGCTCTGCTGGGCTCGGCGGGCTGGGCTGGGCTGGACTGGGTCACCACCGCGCCTGCACTCTGTGCCGCCGTGGCGAAAAATATTATTTAGTATTCCTCTCCAGACTTGGCCGCCTCCCCCCCTTTCCCTCTCCTCCATCACAAACAAAAAGTTAACTTGTGTCTCCGCGCAACGCACCGTCGTCTGTCGATACTTTTCAACCGATTCTAGGGCACCAAGCTACCCTGACCAACTCCCTCCCTCATTGCACCAGAGTTCAAGTCCCGTCCTCCGCCACCAGAGGATACCTGAACCCCCGTCGACCTCGCAATCGTTTTAAGCGTCATTCATACCCCCAAAGCCACACCACGCGCCATCCATCTCCGTACAAACACGCACATCTTCAAAAATGTCTGCTACCAACGTGGAAAAGGTTGCTGATGCCACCGTTAATGACCTTGCCAACACTCTGAGCAACACCTCTATCAATGACAAGGCCGCCGCCAACGAGGCCGCCTCTGCCTCCGCCGCAGAGGGCCGCCGTCTGTACATTGGCAACCTGGCCTACCCGACAACTGAGGGAGAGTTGAAGGATTTTTTCAAGAACTATCTTGTGTATGTTAATACTCCTTTTGCCATATGGCCGACGCGCCCAGGCTTGCCCACCCATCCTCGTTTGCCTGTGCGAACCGAGATGGTTACCTGCGGCGCATCGCCCTCTACCATCACCGTTTCACATGCTAACTCTGGTCTGCTCGCAGCGAGTCTGTCTCCATCCCCAAGAATCCCCGCACCGACCGTCCTGTCGGCTACGCTTTTGTCGACCTCTCGACCCCCACCGAGGCTGAGCGTGCTATTGAGGAGCTTTCCGGCAAGGAGATCCTCGAACGTAAGGTCTCTGTCCAGCTCGCTCGCAAGCCCGAGCCCGCTGGCGAGAAAGTTGAAGCCTCCAATGGCGATGGTGCCGGTGCTGAAGGCGGTCGCCGTCGCACTGCTGGCCGTGGCCGTGGTCGTGGTGGCCGTGGCGCCCGTGGTGGTCGTGGTGCCCGCACTGGACGCGCTGCCGTAAGTTTTCCCATACTCATCGCCCGCGAACTGTGCAATCATCTAACCCTATCACAGGAGGGTGAGGAGAAGAAAGAAGGCGAGACTGGAACTGCTGCACCTGCTGCAACCACTGAGGCTGCTGCTCCTGCCCCCGCTGCTGACGCAGAGACGGCCAACACTGAGGTTCAGCCACTTAAAGACATTACCAACAAGAAGGCAACTGACACGACAAACAAGGCTTCCAAGAAAGAGCCTCGCGCGCCCCGTGAGCGTCGTGAGCGTGGCCCCCCCGCCGATGGCGTTGCTTCCAAGACCAAGGTCATGGTCGCCAACCTGCCCTACGATTTGACCGAGGACAAGGTATGAAAAGTTTACCCGTCAGATGCCAGCACGGTGGCTAATCCCTTTGACCTATGCAGCTTATCGAGCTTTTCAAAGCTTTCGAGCCTTCCTCTGCCAAAATTGCCCTGCGCCCCATCCCCCGCTTCATGATCAAGAAGCTGCAGGCTCGTGGTGAGGCTCGCAAGGGCCGTGGTTTTGGCTTCGTTACCCTGGCAACGGAGGAACTGCAGCAGAAGGCTGTCAACGAGATGAACGGCAAGGAGATTGAAGGCCGTGAGATTGCCGTCAAGGTTGCTATCGACAGCCCTGACAAGACTGATGAGGAGGCCAACGCCCCCGAGGGTGAGGCCGCTGGCAAGGACGCTGCTGCTACTGAGGCTCCTGCCGCCACCGCCACTGCTTAAAATAACAAGCAATCGGCAGCACGACAGGCCAACGCTGGCATGTTCGCCTTGCCTTATGACCACCGTTGACGATATGGCACGCATGTTCGACGAAATATCATAATTATGCTACGCAATATTTCCTTCCCGCACCATCGTGATATGAACGTCTCAATGGACGCTGTGATATTGGGTGGCTTATAACTATTATTTGCTGGCGATTTCGTATCTATATTAATGCATGAAGAGCATGGCATAGATGTGTTTGCCTGCAACGTTTTGATGTTTTCTGCTCCTGGAGATTCTTGCTTTAGATGTAATGGGACAGAAGACTAATGAAGCTAATTAATCGATGAATATGGGCGACTGGACAATACTGTGTTCCTCAAGTGTGCTCCTTCGAAGTAATTTTTACCTGCGTAACTTTCTAGTTAGAGCATTACAATCGCTGTTGCTCTTGGTTTCAGCAGGCGGCTTGTGGCGGTTGCCCCGCCTATGATCCGACGACGTCCCATAATAATCTGGGGCTACAGTGCAGGCACAAACGTGGGCTTCCTCCCTGATATCGACAGCACTCCCAAGTTCGACCAGGGAGTGACGTTGTACATCTGGCCCGACAAAGGGACCCTGATTTCAGCACCTCTTACGCAGCATAGTCCTTCACAATGGCGTCCAAAGCAATGTGGGAGGTAGACCCGGAGACGCGATCCAAGGTAAGGACACTTGTCACATGCCAACTGATCTCCCCCTTCCCCTGCAGTAATGTGCGCCGAGGCGACTGACGTGTGTTTCTGCACAGCTGGCCGCAATCCAAAAAGAATCCAAGAACAATGTCTGCTGCGATTGCAACGCCCCGTCCCCGCAGTGGGCTTCGCCCAAGTTTGGCGTCTTCATCTGCCTGTCCTGCGCGGGCGTCCACCGCGGCCTGGGCGTGCACATTTCCTTTGTGCGGAGCATCTCGATGGATGCATTCAAGGCGAGCGAGATTGAGCGCATGCGGCTGGGCGGCAACGACAACTGGCGCGCCTTTTTCGACGAGCACGACGATACGCAGATGCGCGGCATCTCGTGGGACGACGCCACGATTGCGGAGCGCTACGGCGGCGAGGTCGGCGAGGAGTACAAGGAGCGTCTGACGTGCAAGGTCGAGGGTAAGGACTACGTCCCGGGCGAGAAGAAGCCGGCGCCGGCGCCGGCGGTCGCCAAGGCACCCGTGTCGGGCTCGGCCACGTCGCGCGCGGGCACGCCGCTGAGCGGCACCGCCCACAGAAACGGCAGCCGCAGCCAGAGTCCGGCGCAGACCGGCAGCGGCAAGGTCAAGGTGGACGACAAGTATTTCGCCAAGCTGGGCGCGGATAATGCCTCGCGGCCCGACGACCTGCCCCCAAACCAGGGCGGCAAGTACGCCGGGTTTGGCAACATGCCGGCGTCGAGCAAGAGAGACGACTACAGTACATTGCCCAGATTGAACGATCTGCAGCAGGATCCGTGGGGCGCATTCTCTACTGGACTTGGCTGGTTTGCGTCCACCGTGACAAAGACGGCCAAGACGGTCAACGACGGATACATTCAGCCCACTGCCACCAAGGTAGGCAATTAAACGAGCAACTACTGCTATGTATATAGCGAGGTGTTTTTTCTTGTCACTAACAGTACTTTGTCAAAAATCATAGTTTGCCGAAGGCGACTTTGCCAAGCAAGCGCAGCTTACGGCATCGCAGCTTGCCAAGCAGGCGCAGGTGGCCGGCAAGAACGCCCAGGAGGGATTCAACCGATTCGTCGAGGGTGGCAACGAGTCTCATTCGGGAAGACGCCAGGTGCCGCTTGACGAGAGCAAAGCGGACTTTTGGGACTCGTTTTCGAGTCTGGCCGACCAGAAGCAGCAGAAGAACAGCTCCATAGGCACAAGCGCCATGGGTGTGGGCAAGAAGGGCAGCGCGGCGCCCGCGGCACAGAAAAAGAATGATGAATGGGACGACTGGTAAGCCCAAGGAGTTGGGGCAGCCTGAGCAGTTTTCCATGATATATCTATTTATTGATTTTCGCATGTGCTCGGATGATTTCCTTTTTTACAAACGTTTTGCATGGGAGTGTATGGCGTGTCATTGGTCGGGAGGGTAGTTGCATCAAGCAAATTGCTATAGAGCTTTTTTAATATTAGAAAGATTATACTTGCCAACATCCCCAACTACCATCTGACCCTCTCGATTGGCTTTATCTTTCAAGAGATGGATTTCCGGTCGGGCGCCGATGATCGGTCACCAGTCCGGACTCACGTGACACATCATGTCCGTCCAAATGGGTGCAGCCGGCGCAAGCCGGCATGTGTCGGATTCATGTGGGCTAACAGCAGCGACAAGACCAGAGCCGGTGCAGCGAGCTAGTTAACCTGTCAAAGCCGCCGGCCTTCTTCCCTGTACAACCCACCTCATCTATAACCTTCTCTACGCATCTCGTCTTGGGGCATTGAGACGTCAATCAACACGCAAAACATGACTTCGCTACGAATTCTCGTCCCCATTAAGCGGGTCATTGACTATGCCGTATGTTGTCATTTCCTTTCTACCGACTTTTGTTTTTCTCCCCAACTTGGTCGGAAACCCTTTTGCAGAAACGGGCGCGAGAAAGCTAATGACGTTTTTGATTCTTTTTTCCCACAGGTCAAGCCTCGCGTCAACAAGGCCCAGACGGGCGTCGAGACGGCCGGCGTCAAGCACTCGATGAACCCGTTTGACGAGCTCTCGGTCGAGGAATCGGTGCGCATCCGCGAAAAGAAGCGCAGCCCCGGCGGCGTCGAGGACATTTGCGTCGTGTCCGCCGGCCCGGCCAAGGCGCAAGACGTGCTGCGCACCGCCATGGCCATGGGCGCGGACCGCGGCGTGCACGTGGAGCTGGCCGAGGGCGAGGAGCTGGAGCCGCTGACGGTGGCCAAGATGCTGGCCGCGACGGTGGAGCGCCAGCGCAGCAACCTCGTCGTGCTCGGCAAGCAGAGCATCGACGACGACGCCGGCCAGACGGGCCAGATGCTCGCGGGCCTGCTGGGCTGGCCGCAGGCGACGCAGGCGAGCAAGGTCGAGTTTGGCGACGCGGATGCCGTCACCGTGACAAAGGAGGTGGACGGCGGCGTGGAGACGGTGAGGGCCAAGCTGCCCATGGTGATTACGACGGATCTGCGCCTGAATGAGCCCCGGTACGCGAGCCTGCCCAATATCATGAAGGCCAAGAAGAAGAAGCTGGAAAAGTTGAAGCTCGGGGATCTCGGCCTCGGCAACGAGACCCGCCTCAAGATTCTCAAGGTCACTGGTAAGTCGTTCTTTTTCTTTCTTCTTCTCCTATCCCAAGAGGCGGAAATTGCCTACACGGATGACTTGCTAATAAATGGATATCAGAACCCCCCGCGAGACAAGGCGGTGGCAAGGTCGAAGATGTCGACGGCCTTGTCAGCAAGCTCAAGGAGCTCGGCGCTCTGTGAGGCCAGCGGAGATGGCGGGACGGAAATACGATAGATAAAATACCTGTAGAACCACGACCAACACTGCGAGCCTAGATTTGAATTTCTAGCTCACAAATGCAATACAAATGCTATATATATGACACAATGATTCCACATCAAACCGCAGAAAGTGCAGTGCTGTTCAGTCGCTCATCCAACATGTCCATCTCCACCAATCTACGCGGTGCACCACCATCATCCACCTCAAAACCAAACACACCATACACATACACATACACATAATGCACACGGCACGCAAAAAACGTAATAAACGTAATGAATTCATAATACATAAACGTACACAAAGTACACGTGAACGTAGAATCCAAATAAACGCAACAGACGCTCAAGTGGAAAACATACGCACGCATACTTGCGCAGACCTTTTTAAAAATCGGCCTCTACGTTCCCAAATCAAATCCCAAACGCCATGGAACACGGCCGGCTTGGCCGTGTCGGGTATCATGAAAAAGATTCCGCCTTCTAAATATGAAATAATGTAAAACCAAGCAAACAGCTCCAACTTTTCCCCATTTGTTGCATCTCAAACAAAGTGAGTAAAATCACATGTCATCCATGAGTGAAAAGCAAAGAAAACATGCGTAAAACACAATCCGATGCACGGAAAGCGCTTCAAAACGGAAGACATCTCTAAGCTACAACACAGCTTGTTCAAGAGCTTGCCATGACCAAGGCCAACAATGCCATCCGACAGTAAAGGCCATATCTCATCTGAAGGGACGCGTTAGTATGCGAGTCTGCCAATTGGTAGTCACCGAGACTTACCTGTCTAAAGTACGCCGCGCGCTGATCAAAGTCGACCTCCTCGGCAACCTCCTCATTGCGTGGCAACGGGTGAAGAACGACCATGGAGCTCTTGGCATTCTTCAAGGTAGCATTGTCCAGACGGTACGAATTCTTGACCTGGTGGTACTTTTCCACGCTATCAAAGCGCTCACGCTGCACACGAGTGCAGTACAAGACGTCGGTGCGAGCCAAAATCTCCGGGGTGAGGGTCGCAGACTCGCAGAGCAGCTGACCAGAGGCAACGAGCTGATCGCGGACCTGAGCAGGAAGCTCCAGACCCTTGGGAGCAACAAGCTGCACCTGCACCTGATAGTGCTGGAGTAGGTAGACCAAGGAGTGCACGGGTCTGCCGTAAAGAAGATCGCCTAGAAAAGTGATTGTCAGGCCCTGGACGGTACCCAGTTCTTCGCGAATAGTGAACAGATCCAAGAAAGCCTGAGTAGGGTGCTCCTTGCTACCGTTGCCGCCGTTGACAACAGGAACAGGGCAGTACTTGGCAGCAATGTTGACAGAGTTCTCGTCCGGGTGGCGCAGAACAATTGCGTCGCTATAACAGCCCAGCGTGCGAAGAGTGTCCTGCAGCGACTCGCCCTTCTTGACGGAAGAATGGGCAGTATCAACGTTGATGGTGCGGCCTCCAAGACGCTGCATAGCAGCATCAAAGGAAGCAGATGTTCTAGTGGAGGGCTCGTAGAACAAGTTGCACATGACGCGACCGCTGAGAAGATTGAGAACACCTTCACGCTGCACACCAAGTCTCATTTCCTGAGCCACAGTGAACAGAATATGTAGATCCGCTCGCGTATACTGTTTGACGGAGAGAACGTGTGCGTTTCTGAAGGAGGAAGCCTGCGATAAGAGCTTCTGCAGAGAAGTGCTAACAGCAGGCTGAACCTGCAAAGGCAGACCGAAATCCTCGACCGCGCCACGAGGACCCTGCGCAGGCAGGGCCTGTGGAGAAGTGATGCCGCGTAGTCGTCCCAGAGGTCGGAGGTTACCAAACGCAGCCTGCTGGCGAGACTTGGGGCTCTCCAGGGAAATAGCAGCAGAAGTAGGCTTCATCGCGGGAGTTAGAGGAGGTATCGTGTGCGAAGACATATCCTTGCCGGTGGGAGGAACATCAAAGGCCTCACCGTCCAGGCACAGGGTAGCGTTTTGGAAAGTGACACGGCGAACAGAACCGAATAGGCGACGACCTTCCAAAGGAGACCAGAAAGAACCCTTCTCAACCTCAAAGGCGCGGTCGACTTCGACCTCAACAGAAGTGCCAGCCTGCTCGTGAAGCTCAAAGATCTCCTTTGGATTAGTGTACAGGCGGTCTTTGATGTCGTCGATGGTAAGCTTGCCCTCGGCGACAGCGGTGAGCAAAAGAGGAAGGGCTTCAGCAATGCCCATTGAGGGATCACCCTTGTGGCCCAGCGAGGTGGCCAGTTGATAAGGCAGGCTGCCAATAGAGAAAACATCAATGGTCTCCAGATTCTCCCAAAGAGTAGCCTGGTCCTCGGCGGTAGGAAGAAAGTCGGCACTTGGGAAATCCTTCTGGGAGAGGAACAGCGAGTAGATGGATACGTCGCAAGTGACCTGGAGGCCCTTAGCCTTGCTGAGAGCGATTAGTCGGATGTCGTCCTTGGTAGACACAGATGTGACGTGAATGTGTCTGTTGTGCAGACTGGCGAGCAGGAGAATCGAGGCAAGGTCAGTGAACTTGGCATCTGTGACCATAGGCTTGTTCGTGGGCCAGGCGTCGAAGTGAGCAGTCACAGCAGCAACCTTGCTAATGTTACCAGATCCAGACAGGTGGTTGAAGGGGATGAAAACTGAGCCGACTTCTCCAATGACAGTGCTAATCTGCTCAGCATTGTTGCTCGTGGCAGAGATGGAGAAGTTATAGTCACAGTATCCGCCAGCAGCACTATTGTGCTGGGCGGCCTTGAGCGTAATGGCATCGGTGATGGAACCCTCGACGCCAAGAGGCATGAGGCGGATCATGCTGAAACCAGCAGCAATGAAAGCCTTGCTCACGGTCTGGATGTCAGCGCTGTGAGGAGAAACAATGCCAGGAACAAAGGCGGCGATATTGATCAAGCCAGGGAAAACAACAGTCTGGTGGCTGGTTTGGAAATCACGCCCAGATACAGTGAGCTCGAAAGAGCGGGAGATGGCCTCAATCAGGATTTTGGCGTTCTTGACGTTCGTGACCAGAGGAACCTGGTAGTCGACAGCCATGCGGCGAGTCTGGTAACCCTTGCTGACGTAGTTGGCGGGACGGCGGTACTTGTTGCTGGAGGGCAGATTGATGTACAAATCAATCATGTTGTTCGCAAGATGTTGAGATAGAGAGAACTCGGAATTTCTATCCTCATCGCTTCCAAGAAC
Source organism: Beauveria varroae (assembly GCA_030780425.1). Taxonomy (NCBI): domain Eukaryota; kingdom Fungi; phylum Ascomycota; class Sordariomycetes; order Hypocreales; family Cordycipitaceae; genus Beauveria; species Beauveria varroae. The sequence goes on from JAPFUP010000099.1 coordinate 196,317, forward strand.
CTCAAGGTACTGGACGGGAACGCCGTGCTCTTGAAGAAAATCGGCGGTACCAGCCGTAGCAAAGAGTTTGTAGCCAAGACGCTGGAGCTTCTGCACTGAGGGGAGCATCTCCTTTTTGTCTTTGTAGGAGCCAACAGACAGGAGGATGTTTCTCTTGGGAATCTTAAAACCGGTGGAGAGCAGGGCCTTGAGGTAGGCCTCGTTCTTGTCAACACCGAAGCAAGCAACTTCACCAGTGGAAGCCATTTCGACACCCAAGACGGGATCAGCACCAGAGAGACGCGAGAAACTGAATTGGGGAACCTTGACACCGACACAGTTGGGTGCGAGATCAGTAGGAGGGTACTCCTGGAATGGCTGGCCAGTGATTGCTTTGGTAGCCATTTCAATCAGATCGACACCCATCACCTTGGAAACGAAGGGGAACGATCGAGAGGCACGAACGTTACATTCAATGACCTTGATGTCATTGTCTTTGGCAATGAACTGAATGTTGAAAGGACCAGTGACATTCAGTGCGACAGCAATCTTGCGGGTAGCATCCTCGATGCGGGCAATAGTGGTGCGTTCAAGATCCTGAGGTGGCAGAATGAGAGTAGCGTCACCCGAGTGGACACCAGCATTCTCAACGTGCTCGGAGACGAAGTGACCGACGACAGTGCCGTCCTTGGCAACGGCATCCATCTCGATCTCCTTGGCATTCTCAATGTACTTGGTAATGACAACGGGGTGCTCGCGAGAAACCTCGGCAGCTTGTGCGAGATACGACTCTAGGTCCTTCTCAGAGTAGACAGTGTTCATGGCAGCGCCAGAAAGCACGTAGGAAGGACGCACAAGAACAGGGTAGGAAACCTTATCGCAGAAAGCCTTGGCCTCCTTGAAGCTGGTCAACTCCTTCCAGGTAGGCTGGTCGACACCAATGCGGTCCAACATGCGAGAGAACTTGTATCTGTTCTCGGCATTGTCAATCATTTCAGGCGATGTCCCCAGAATCTTGACACCAGCGCGGTAGAGGGGCAGAGCGATGTTGTTGGGGGTTTGACCACCCATGGCACCCAAAACACCGGAGGCATTCTCGAGGTCGTAAATGTCGAGAACAGTTTCCTGGTTGATGTTCTCAAAGTAAAGCCTATCGGCCTCGTCGTAATCAGTAGATACGGTCTCGGGGTTGTAATTCACCATGACCGTCTTGAAACCACTGGCGCGCAGAGTGCGAATAGCGCGGACGGAGCACCAGTCGAACTCTACGGAGGAACCGATTCGGTAAACACCAGAGCCAAGAACCATGATACCGTGATCTTCGAAGTCGATATCGTGCTCGGAGGCGTTGTACGTTAGGTAGAGGTAATTTGTGAAAGCAGGAAATTCGGCAGCGACAGTGTCAATCTGCTTGACGAAGGGGTGGATGCCAGCATCGAGACGAAGTCTTCGAATGGCCATCTCATTGGAGCCGATAAACTTAGCAACCTGCGAGTCAGAGAAACCAAGTCTCTTGGCTTGGAGAATCAGAGAGGGAGACTTGGCAACATCAGCAGCAGTGAACTGGGACATATGCTTGCCGAAGTCGCTTAGGCCCTTGAGTTTGCGGAGGAACCACTTGTCGATGTTGGTAAGCTCCCAGATCTTGTCGACAGTGTAGCCCTGGTGCATAGCGTTGGCGATGGCGAATAGGCGCTGATCAGAGGGGGTCTGCAGTTCGTCATCGATTGCCATGAGAGCTTTGGTTTCGTTGAATCCAAGGTTGTGGAAGTCGATGGAACGAATGGCCTTCTGAATGGCTTCCTCAAAGGTGCGGCCGATACTCATGACCTCACCAACACTCTTCATAGACGAGCCAAGTTGGGTAGAGACGCGGGTGAATTTCTTTAAGTCCCAGCGAGGCATCTTGACGACAACGTAGTCGAGAGAAGGCTCAAAGCATGCGCAAGTAACCTTGGTGACGGAGTTCTTGATCTCCTTAAGAGGGATGCCGAGACCAAGCTTGGCAGCAATAAAAGCCAGAGGATAGCCGGTAGCCTTTGAAGCCAGAGCAGAAGAACGCGACAGACGAGCGTTGACTTCGATAATGCAGTACTCCCTAGAAAAGGGGTTCAGAGCATACTGGATGTTACACTCACCAACAACGCCAAGGTGACGAATGACATTGACGGCAGTAGTGCGGAGCATATTGTAGTCTTCATCAGAGAGGGTTTGCGAAGGTGCGACGACAATGGAATCACCGGTGTGGATACCGAGAGGATCGAAATTCTCCATGTTGCAAACAGTAATACAGTTGTCCTGAGCGTCACGGACAACCTCGTACTCGATTTCCTTCCAGCCCTTCATACTGCGCTCGACGAGAACCTGAGGACTAGCGGCGAAGGCTTTGTTGCAGAGATCAAGAAGCTCCTGTTCATTGTTGGCAAAACCACTGCCGAGACCACCAAGAGCGTAGGCAGCACGGACAATGACAGGGAAACCGATATCTTTGACGGCAGCAAGGGCCTCTTGGATGTTGTTGGCCGAGGCAGACTTGGCACACTTTTCGCCAATGGATTCCATGCTGCGGGCGAAAAGCTCGCGGTCCTCAGTGGTAATAATTGTGTCGATGGGTGTGCCGAGGACCTTGACTCCGAGGGCCTCAAACTCGTCCTTAAGCTGGATACCGACTTGCAGAGCAGTCTGGCCACCGAATGTGCAGTAAATGGCATCGGGATGCTCGTAATTGATGACCTTACGGACAAATTCAGCATTGACGGGCAGGAAGTACACCTTATCGGCGAGACCTTTAGAAGTCTGAATCGTGGCGATATTGGGGTTGATAAGAACAGTGTAGATGCCTTCTTCCTTGAGAGCCTTGATAGCCTGGCTACCAGAGTAATCGAATTCACCGGCCTGGCCAATGCTCAGACCACCGGAACCGAGAACAAGAACTTTCTTGACAGAGACACGCGGGTGAAGTCTCTCGTTTTCCTCGATGGCGCCGCCGGGGAAGCTGACAGGAGACTGTAGGAGAGACGGATTCTCGGCACAGCTAGCCATGGTGTTGATGAAGACGTCAAAGAGAAATTCGGTGTCGCGAGGACCAGGAGTGCTCTCGGGATGGAACTGCACGCTGAAGTAGGGCTTGTTTGTGTGCATAATACCCTCGTTGCTACCGTCGTTGGCGTTGACGAAGAGCTCTTTCCAGTTGGCGGGCAGAGTCTCGGCATCGACGGCGAAGCCGTGGTTCTGAGAAGTGATGTGACACTTGCCCGAGACAAGACTTGTGCAGGGAATGTTGTGGCCTCTGTTACCGAACTTCATCTTCTTGGTGGCTGCACCGGAAGCACGAGCTAAGAGCTGGTGACCCAAGCAGATACCGAAGACGGGAATCGTGTTCTTTTGCATGACGGCAGAGATGTTCTTAACGGTAGTTTCAAGGACTGCAGGATCTCCAGGGCCGTTGGAGATAAAGAGACCATCGTACTCTTCGCCAGCGGCTGTGGTCAGGTCGTAGTCCCAAGGGCAGACCAGAACTTCGACACCACGCTTGAGGAAGCAGCGCAGCTGGTTATACTTCATACCGACATCGACACAGAGAACACGGATGGCGCGGCCGGAGGGATGCTTGCGAACAGAAGACGCCGGCGGTTCGTAGAGCTTGGGAGCTTTGATGGAGACTGCAAATGCAATTAGTATATTATCAAGCACAGGCATAGGGGTAGGGGAATTTACCTTGAGCAACCAAATTGTCGGCGTTGGGATTGGACCACTCGAGCTGCTCGAAAGCGTCGAGGGTGGTGTGAGTGCGCTCGTCGCTGGCGGTGCCATTGATGGCGCCGGGAAGCTCGCGACGCATCTTTCCGAGCATGCTTCCCTTTTCACGGATCTTCTTGGTCAGGGCGCGAGTGTCGACACCGTACATGGCCGGGACACCCTGCTCCTGGAGCCATGAGCTGAGGGAAGACTGAGCGAGGAAGTGGGAGTAGTCCTCGCCGCAGTACGAGGCAACAACCAGACCAGCAACATGGATCTGGGAAGACTCGAAGTGGGCGGGCAGATCGCCGAGGAGCTCGTCGACGGTCTCACGCGAGGGCACACCATAGTTACCGACCAGAGGAAAGGTAATGACGAGGATCTGACCGCGGTATGAAGGGTCGGTGACCGACTCAGGGTAGCCAACCATACCGGTTTGGAAGACGAGCTCTCCAGCAATAGACTTGTTGGCGCCGAAGCTGTAGCCTTGATAGGCAGAGCCGTCTTCGATTTCGAGGCAGACGAGGCCATCATCCTCGCAGCCGCGGAAGCGGGCGGTGGCAGGGGCCGTGACCTTGACTGGCATTTTTATGGAATTGGTCGGCGATGCGAAGGCGTAGTGCCTGTTGATGTAAGGAGGAACGGGATTTGGTACGAAAAGCAGCAGTTGAGGGGTTGAGGCCCTGCTCAACAGAGAATGGCAGGTTGGAGGGGGTTCGGCGCCAGCTCGAAGAGCTGCAACAGGCAGTAGGAGCTAGCGACAGCAGGCAAGACGGCTCGTTTCCAGAGGTCCTTCGAGCAAGTCAGTTCGCTACCTCGCTATCATCTGCCACGACAAGAGAAGAGGAGAGTCGTATCAAGGCAGACGATTTCTTTTACAGGACAAAAGAGAGGAAGGGAAAAAAAAGGTCGACGCGATAGCGGGCCAGTGAACTTTTTTTTTCTGGTCCACCAGTTGCGGTCTGCGGTTCAACTTGGTACCTAACTAATTTTGACTAGGTGGTTTTAGGCTAAGATTTTGGACGTGGTGATTGGTCAACAGTGGCGCCAGCCTATACCAAATACGTCAAAGGTTCTGAATATCATGAGTGCTGCCTCAGCCTCTCTTACGCGTTTCGCCCTTCTAGGCGGAACAACGTGCTAATGCTTTGTGAGTTACAAGAGCTTCTTCTATATTTATGGTGGTGAATTCTCAAGGCTAGAGGTCATCTTCGAATTGAGCTCCCAGATTGTTGTGACTTAGATAGTTACATTATTTCTAAGGCTGTTACGAATTCCGCCACTCATTGGTCAATTGCAGAGTAAACCCGCGATGGTCCACTTGAGCCTCCACAGCTTTGCTCTGCAAAGACGTGATTTTGCAGGGCAGCTTGTAGTTGAGTACATGAATGATCGTGTCGCATACGGATACAGGATATGAATGTAAATATCAAAGCATCGAAGAAAGCGCGTACACGTAGATGTTGGGATAATGTTTCAAATTGAGCGTCATTGTTCGAAACAGTGATGCAAGAGTCTCGCCGTGATGACTCGCGCAAGCGTGCCTGTCTGTATACGTATTTTCACAGCTAGTTTGAAATGAACAATTTCGCCGCTTCCGATGCGTGCCATTACATGACAACGCAGATCTCGTAGTAGCTAAGTAGCTGGCCAGCCAGCCAGGCAGACTACCTACGCGGGAGGGTGTTTGCTGGCGTGCCCTCTGACATATTCCGCCATCTGATATTATTTTGAGACAGGTTGCAAGAAGATCGCACTTTCTGATATTACTTAGAAAAATTCTGACATCCTATCCGATAAGCCTAAATCTATGACAACATGCCTCAAAAATGTTCTATATTCGAAAATCTATCCGAGGGCATACTTAATTAGAAAACACTCCCGCGTAGGCAATAAGCCAGCCCTGGCAGAATCGCAGCAACCTGGCCACGACTCCGCCTGGGGCTGCGAGACATGCTGGGGTACGCAGTTACCATAGATTTTCGGATGAAGGTGCCTCAAGTTTGGCTGACAATTGGGCGGCTTGGAAAGGCGTTGGCGAGACATCACTGAAGTCTGCAGAAAAGCTCAGAACTGAATCTGCGTCACGTGCAGCAACGCCCGGCACTTCTACATATGAAGGGATGAAAGTCTGCTGTGCCAGCTCAACTGTTCGAGAGTGACAGTTGCCCTGAGAAGCAAATAGATTTTCAGGAATGCCTTGCTTGCACACGAAGCGTGGTGAATGCAATAGCCGTCTGCAGCCACTCATGACATGGTACAAGCCCAGCCAACCCCAACTCGTCCAATCACAAGCTCTGCCCACTGGATTTTGAGGCGGGACCAGATCACATCTGCAGCGCATTGGCAGGCACATGACACGCCGACATGAAAGGCCCATTCGCAATGCTGTATATGCAAGCCATTACTCCCAGCCCCAATTACGCAAATGAATTCGACTATGGGATCAGATGGGCTGAAATTGGCATCAATTGGAACTCAGGCTGACGAGCCACGGCTTCAGCCTCTTCTCCGAAAGAAAAAAAAAAAGATGTTAGAAGTGGAGCGACATAGATAAGGCGTAGAAAAGAGGGACTTGGGGGCTTTTCCGGCCAATCCAAGACGGCGCATTTTTTTATTAGTGCCAGCTGCGTATACAGGTAACTAGGGGAAAAAAGCGCCGATACCGTCCGGCTGCCCCAACACCTACCATCACTACTCCGTACTGAGTACTTCGTATTATCAAGAGACATTCTTCTGCAAGTCTGAAATTGCCGCGGCTTAGTGCAGTACCCAGGCGTGCCCCGAGAAAGTCTGCCCTGGAAAAGCCTGCGCTACCTATCTGGGTACGCCCTAACGTTATCGCTTAGCCTACCTACCTAGTCGTGCCTAAGATAGGTAGCACGGTGCCTATTTGGGTGGGTTAAGGTAAGTACGGATTACTGAGTGATTGTCTTGCCCTGCTCTCGCTCCAATTGCAATTATTTCTCTTACTCTCTGCTGGCTGGCATCCGGCACACTTGTGTACTCTGTCTGTGATGAGCTTCTCCTTTGCCTCTTTCGTCTTGCTTTTATCAATCAATTCATTTATCAATCAATTCATTTATCAATCAATCCAATTTGACCTGCGTCCTGCTTGTCTTGTCATTATTACCCCATATCTTTTTTTTGCACCAGTCGGGGAACATCCTATATTTTAGTACTGCGTACCCGCCTAATAATAATAAGCCTTTATAATGTTAGCTGAGGTAGGTAGGTAAGCTCACCCGCCGCCGGTCTCGGGCTGCTAGACAGTCATTGTCACGCACCACCAAAACTTCTGGCGCTGGTACCTCTGCCGCAAACCTCTGCCACAAACCTCTGCCGCAAATCTCTCCTCTCCTTCCTCCACAACAATTCCATCATCCGCCTCTGCGACTCTACGGACGACCGCAGCGATCTCTTTTTCCCATTCGACTATATTTATTGCAATACTTGCAACATTCGCTGCTTCTTTCTCAACTATATCTCATCGACAGCGGCCGCTGCCTTTGGTACGTCGCTCCACCAGCAAAATACTTGCATACACCGCTCTCCATGCAGCATCACGCCGCCAGCACGTAACATAAGCTAATCATTGACCTGCCTGCCATATAGATTGCGCGGCCTCCATCACCATTCCCCCGACCCCTTTGCGTCGCCCTCAGATTATGAACAAGACCCCTCCTTCGAAACAGATCTGGAACCCGGCTTTCAAGCAAATCTAAATGTTTTCGCCCAAAATGTTTGCCCGCCTGACAAGCCATGTTGTCCAGCCGGCTGCCCGAATGGCGATGCCGGCTCGCAGCAAGTTCATGACGGGTCAAGTTCAATTTCTCTCTACTGGTAGCAAAGGCAGAGCCATGCCCAACCGCGGCACCATCGGAACCACACCCGCCGCCTCTGTGCCTGCCACTTTTACCATCCGCGTACGTCCTGCTTCCTACCCATACCTTCCCGTCGTGCCGCCCTGCTAATTCTGTGAACTCCAGGACGGTCCTATTTTCCGTGGAAAAGCCTTTGGCGCCAATGCTAATATCTCCGGCGAGGCTGTCTTTACCACGTCCCTCGTTGGATACCCCGAGTCTATGACCGACCCCTCCTACCGCGGTCAGATCCTCGTCTTCACCCAGCCCTTGATTGGCAACTATGGAGTTCCCTCAAATGAGCGTGACCAGTACAATCTTCTCAAGTACTTCGAGTCCCCCCACATCCAGTGTGCGGGCGTTGTCGTCTCCGATGTTGCCCTCAACTACAGTCACTGGACTGCCGTTGAGAGTTTGGGACAGTGGTGCGCTCGCGAGGGTATTCCTGCCATCTCCGGAGTTGATACCCGAGAAATCGTCACTTTTCTCCGAGAGCAGGGCTCTTCCCTTGCCAGAATCTCCATCGGCGACGAATACGATGCCGACGAGGACGAAGGCTTCCTCGACCCTGGCCAGATCAATCTGGTCAAGCGCGTCAGCACCAAGGCCCCCTTTGTTGTTGAGTCGCCTGACGCCGACCTGCATGTTGCCCTTATCGACTGTGGTGTCAAGGAGAACATTATGCGAAGCCTTGTCAGCCGCGGCGCCTCGGTCACTGTTCTTCCCTACAACTACCCGATCCACAAGCACGCTCAGCACTTTGACGGCGTCTTCATCTCCAACGGCCCCGGCGATCCGACTCATTGTCAGGAAACTGTCTACAGTCTTGCCCGCCTCATGGAGACTTCCTCCATCCCCATCATGGGCATCTGCCTCGGCCACCAACTTCTGGCCCTCGCTGTGGGCGCCCGAACGATTAAGCTCAAGTACGGCAACCGCGCTCACAACATTCCCGCTCTCGACTTGACCACCGGTCAGTGCCATATTACGAGCCAGAATCACGGCTACGCAATTGATGCTAGCACGCTGCCTAGCGAGTTCAAGGAATATTTTGTCAACCTGAATGATGGCAGCAATGAGGGTAAGCACTGCGAATCTGGCGTGACAATGATGATGTGAACTAACCGAATGTCTAGGCATGATCCACAAGACTCGCCCCATCTTCTCGACCCAGTTCCATCCTGAGGCTAAGGGTGGCCCCATGGACAGCTCGTACCTCTTTGAGAAGTACCTCGAGAGCGTTCGCCAGGCCAAGAGCGCCCAGACCGTCTACAAGGACAATCGCCCAAGCCAGTACCTCCTCGACATCATAAGCCGCGAGCGTGTTGGTGTCAAGCCCGAGTCACTTGCCAGCGCCGCCTAAGCCTAGAAAAAAGCTCGATTTGAGAAACAGAGCTGACGACTTGGAAGAGGAACGGAAGCAATGCAGGAAAGTGAAGGAAAAGGAAATCTAGTCTGAAATAGATAAGAAAATGGTATGAATCCCAAGCCAGAATCAAAACATTTTAGTTCTGTGCACCACTAGAGTCGAACTATTGAAACCCAATCCCAAGGGGCCATGAAAGCGTAAACACCTGGCAAGATCGAATTTGTCTGCTTGGGGTACAGCCCCTCATTATTTCGAGTCTCTAGTCCTATTTCTCTCTCGATATTCGCCCATAAAGTTGCCTTTTCGAATCCGGCTCTATCAATCAACCGCCTCTGTCCGATGAAAGCAAAAGTAGTCTCATTATTTTCACCATGTCGTTTTATCCTTTCGCGACCTCGCAAAACGCCCACTGCCAATCCTGGAAAACCTCCTAATGACAAAATAAAATGCAAACCCAAAGAATCAAGTACAGCCAAGAAATTTGAAAAAAAAAAAGAAAAGAGATGGTCTCGCTGATCTCAGTAGCGACGATCGCCACTCCGGTCATTATCCCATCGTCGTCCACCACCGCCACCAAAAGATGACCCAGGAAGGTAGCGATCACTTCGCGGCCTGTCACCGCCACCGTTGCGGCGTCCACGGCCACCACCACCACCACCGCCGCCGCCTCGGCCGCCAAACTTGCCCCCTCCGCGACGACCACCGCCACCGCGCTCCCTATGCGGCGGGCGAATCCCCTCAAATACCTCCTTGCCACGATCGACAAAGCCGTCGCCTTCCTCGAACGAATAGCGGTTGATCTCGCGGCCGAGCACGCGGCGCGTGTCCTTTGTGTAATAGGAGCGCATGTTGTCGATGCGTCGCTCGGCGAGCGTCGGCGCCACGAGCTGAAACTTGATGGACGGCCGGGCGCGCGTCCGCTGCAGTTCGTAGTCGAGCTCGCTGGGAGGCGGGGGGATGGCGCGCTCCTGTCGGGAGTTGGGGCCATCGCGGCGGCTGCCGCGGGGCGACCCCAGATCGCCGCCGCCGCCACGCCCGCGGTCGCGGTCACGGTCGCCTCTAAAACCAGCGGTGTCGGTAGCGCTCGCTTGGCTGAATGATGGCAGCTGCGGGGGACCGCCGCGTGACGGTGCCGGGCCGCCGCCAGCCTGCTGCAGACGGGCCTCGACAACGCCGTCTGGGCCCGTGGTGTAGATGACCTCCCAGCGCGCCGTCGAGCGTCCCGGTCTCCCTCCACCACCACCTTCACCACCACCTTGTTCCATGGCGATCCAGTCGTCAATTTTTTCCGCAGGCACGAAATCGACGCAGAGCGCTTTGCGGTTGCTCTCATTCGGCCAGACGCGGTCGTGGAGCTTGGAGCGTACGCGCGCGGCGGCTTGTACGGACGAGAGCACGACAAAGGCGTGCGTGCGAATCTGATCAAGATGAAACTGGACAATGACGCCGCCGCCGCCGTCGGCGGGGGTGGCCTGGCTATTAGAAGAGGAGGAGCCGGCGGCGAGCTCGCAGATGTGCGCCTGGACGTCGGCAGGGCGAAGGGGGCGCATGAGATTGCTAATGTACAGCGCCGCGGTGGCCGGGTGCACAGCCGGCGCGACGCTGGGGTCCTCGTCGACGTCCATTTTATCGTAGTTGTCGTCGTCGTTGTCGCTAACGGCAGGAGCGATTGTTTCGGGTAGCTGCGTGGGAGGAGGGGATGCAAGCGGTTGTTGATGTTGTGCTGCTTTGTTTGATGCCGTTGGCGGCGTTTGCTCAACGGCCATGGGGCTCCCTGATCTGTCAGCTGGCGCCCCTGTATCCTCGCTGCCTGGTGCGGAGGCTAGGTCGGCTCGCTGTTGTTCTTCTTCTTGTTCTAGAAGGGCCCGCGCTCGTTTGAATGCGACTTCTTCCTCGTCGGGGGACGGCGTGGCCGATTTGCGTTTGCGCTTCTGCGATGCGTCGCTTGGTGCGTCGACCACGGCCGGCAAGGGTTGCTGTTCGGCATTTCCCGGTTGCGTTTCCGCAGCCGCATCGGCAGGCTCCTCAGAGGCCTCTGCGGTCACAGAAGCTTCCCTGTTTTCTGACTTTTCTGCCGTAGTCTGTGGCGTAGGGCTGGGGGGCGCCGCTGGCGTTTCTGTTTCGGGGACGGCCTCTTCAGCTGGCGGCGCTGGTTCTGCGTTGACCGCATCGATCGGTGGAGCTTCGTCTGCAACGGGCGCCGTAGCCTCTTCGAGTCGCGCAACAAGCTCTGCCTTGAGGCCGTGCTGCGGAAGATCGCGTCGTTTGAGCTCCGCCTTGAGGTCCACGACCTTGAGTTTGGCCCAGTCGGTCATGATGGGCAGGGGCTGCGTTCTCGAAGGTAGCGTGGGTGCAATAGGTGGATGCGAATGGACGCGTAGGATCGGCTCTTTCGAAGGATGAAGCGATGCGACAATAGCTATCGCTTCAAGGACTAAGACGCTTGGCACAGGAGAGCTCTGTAGTCTGTTTCGGCGACTTTGCGCCCGCGCCGACAAATGTAAACAAGGCGATTCAATGCACCGTAGTAACGAACGAGTCAAGTAAGCGTGTCGCAGCTCATGAACCTTTCCGTTCAATGTGGGCGATTGGCAACAAGAGATGAAGAGCGAGCGCGTTTAACCACTTCAAGGGCAAAGGTACGGGCGACGGCTTGCGCTTGTATTACCCAGGTAGTCAGGCTTTTAGCAACTCGCGACGCGATTGGACAAAGCTTGGGGCGTTAGTTAATATGGGATGAATTATCTAGAGCTGTCCCTTGACTTAAAAGTGGGCGATCGAGTCTAGCAGCTAAGATGGCGCTGCGCGTTGAGAGCAAAGTGAGCAAAATGAGCAAAATGAGCAAAATCGCTGTGAACAAGAAGCAATTCGGGAGTTACTGCTTCACTTCAAGGGCACACAGTAGTCATTCAACGTGATTCACATGGACGGCCTACGCCGTGAGTTGTACGCAGCAAAGTACATGATATTTAGCGACACAGCTCCGCACTTTGCAGCTTCATTGGTGGGGCCGTGGACGCATGCATCAGACAGTAGAGTGAAAGCAATGCCAGGAGATGGTGATGGTCCTTTCTACAGCCGAGAATGTTTTTCCGCTCGGCCGGGTTTGCGATGGCTTGCTCGAAAGATTCTTTCCGGTCGCGATTTGGCATGACAAGCGAGGCTGATATTGATGCGCGGAGTTGCCGCTTCGCGACAATACAACGTGAATGGCAGGTAGTAGACCTCAAGTCCCGAGGGGTCACAGGTCAATTCCAAGCAGAGCCAAAAGCGACAGAAAAATGCAGCTCCATTGCATGTACTTTGCAGATGCGCTATAGCCTACAGGTGGTACTTGATAGCCAGTCTTGAAATCAGCAATCAGTCAAACAACAGCCAGTCAATCAGCAGCCGATCAATCAACAAATGTCGATCATCAATAGTCAGTCAATTAGCAGCTAGTTGATTAGCAATTAGTTTTCAAGTTCTGGATAACTAGCTGCTAATTCACTGATTGACTGGTTGTTGACCGACTAGCTGTTGATTAATTGGTTAGGTAGTTGGTTGAGGATGGCTGTTGATCAAGATGGCTACCGAAATGTTACCTGTCGCCTGTATCGCATCTGCAAAAGAGCTGGACTTGAGGCTTACCGCCACCCCCAACGTGAACCCACTCCAAGCCTTCCTACAGCGTATCCAATTTACCAATTTCTAGTTAGCTGCAGTAGGGAAGCAGGGAGACAAAAGTTCCTACTAGCTAGATCATTAATAAACGCACCGATTCTAATAGATTGTTGTTGTTTGTGTGCCCGTACTTTTCTTGTGCTTTCTGTCATCGAACGCTTACCACCACATCAGCGCTGTCTTTCGGCCTATTCTCCGGTAGATGGCATCGCTGACTGCAAGTAGAAAAAAAAAGCATCTTTATCTCGGAAAAGCCTTGCGACACTGCAATTTGACTCTAATAATAACCAACTTTGTCAACCTTTTAGGCATTGCATTCAATACCAACGGCTCATTACTTGGAGTCGGAAATAACAATGCAATACATAATTGGAGGAACCAAGCACGACGATGCAGTTGTCACCAAATGCATTTTTGAAGAACCCACTTTGTCTGTTGCGCTGGACAATGGAGAGATACACGTCCTCAACGTCGAGAATGAGGAAACAATGGTACTTCCAGGCCACGCGTCGGCGGTATGGGCATTAGAGAGCGACGGTGACCGAATTGCCAGCGGAGACAATGGTGACTCTCCAGAAATACGAATATGGAATCTCATGCAAGGAGGGTAAGCATTGACTGATCTGCCTCGAATGTTGCTGGAAAAGTTACTGAAATTTGGCAGAGCTTGCACGCATGTGCTCAAAGGACACCGAGCTACTATCCGAGCCTTGCGGCTCCTATCAGACGGGAAGACTCTCGTGTCTGCGTCAAAAGACGGTAATATAAAGGTCTGGAGTCTGGACAAGTCCGAGTGCATTCAAGAGCTTAGTGCACACGAAGGTGCTGTGAGATGTCTTGGCGTTGACCAAAGTCGACATCTGCTTGTCTCCGGCAGTTCAGACCGCACTGTCCGCGTTTGGGACATTGAAAACGGTTTTAACTGTGAAAAGGTATTGCGAGGCCACATGGGCACCATCTTTTGTCTAGGTGTTCAAAGTGAAAAAGGAATTGTTGCTTCCGGTGGTGAAAAGGGCATGCTCATGCTCTGGAATATCGAAGATGGGTAGGCACTACTGCGTCAGGAAAGACGGTTGTTCAAGCTGACGAGATTAGATCATGCCTACTGACCAGTCAGACACATCCAGATAGCGTTATTGGCTCTCTAAAGTTCTTCAACAACGGTATTGCAGGACGGCATTCCACTGGATATATTACGACATGGTCACTGGAGCCGACTTTTGGTCTTACTGCCTCTGTTCCTTTACACTTACCTGGCGCTACCTGCATTGATGCTGCAGGGAACTACATTGTTTCAGGCGGCAAGGATCACAAAATCAAGATCTGGTGTCCGCAGGAAAGCTCAGAGCCTATAACGCTATCTCCAAGATATCTGGCAATTTGGGCAGTGGCCCTTGTGGGCTCTAATCGAGTTGCCGTTGCTGCAAGCCGTGACGGATTTGCACTAGTTGAGATGTTACCATTTCAAGGACGTTGGCCATGACAACAACAGTGGTGATAATAAACGTGAAGGACTTGCTCAATCCTTTCAGGTAGCAAATCTACAACTACTTGCTCTGAGCAACCGCAGATTCAAACGGCCTTACCTAGGTTGCGGACTACCAGTAAATAAGGGAAAGAGCCTTGCATTTGTTGCCTATGCACGGAATCGGTCTGTCGCAGAAGAGGAATATTCTCTGTCAACTTTGGTCATATTCTGTGGTTGCCGTCTTGTTTCATGAACTTTGGTCGTAACAGTGTATGCTTGAGGCGGCCGTCTACTGCACCATCAACCTGTACCACTACCCATTACCTAATTGCTAAGGTAGGAAGCTCATGTAACGAAGTCGCACCCTTGCGCACTCAATGGCGGCGCCGTCAAACGGTTCGGCTCTTAATCGTGGATGCAACCGGCAAAATGGTGACTACACTGCAAATATGAACAGCGACAATAAACAACGGCTCTTTTTCAAGGTCACTTAGATTGAGCGTGTTTGTCTTTGTATTCGTCATTATGACTTGGGACCTGAGGCGTCGGTGCCGTGGCGCCTTCGGTTGGCGGGCTTGATCGATCACAGCCTTATCCAACAACACCCACCGCCTTCCCCCCCCTCTTGTGCTCGCAAAACATGGCGCAACACGTCAATGGTAGCCGCGAGCAGCCAGCGCGCACGGCTGACGAAACGACTGCTCTGCTATCGCCCCGGCGCACCGAATTGGAAGCCGAAGCCGGAGCTGACGCTGAACAAGGGCCTTGCTCCTCGACCAACGAGCACCATGCGTTGCCTCACCGATCACGACAGCGAGCATGGCCCTGGATCCATGTCGTCGCCGTCCTCGTCTGTCTCGCCTTTATCGCCGACATGGGCGAAACTCTCTTCACAGCGCCCAGGGTTCGCTTCTTGGAGTCGGTCGCCTGCTCCAGGTACTACACGCGCCATGATCCGTCTCGCCTGGAACCCGGCGGCTCCGTGCCCGAGCGCCTCTGCAAGATTGACGCCGTTCAGACCGAAGTAGCCTCCGTCATGGGCTGGCAGCTCTTCTTCGACGGCATACCCGCCATCTTGCTTCCGATCCCCTATGGATACTTGGCCGATACTCGCGGAAGAAAGTGGATTTTGATCATGGGCCTCACAGGCTACACACTGTCCTTGGCATCCATCCCATACCTGGTACGTGCTGTCCAGGTTACTTTGGCAAGATCTTCAATATAACATTGTCTTGTTCAATCTCCAGATAGGGGTGCTTGACCTGCCGCTTAGATTCACCTGGTTTTCGTCCCTCTTCTTCCTTATCGGTGGAGGGCCGACGGTGGCCACAACCATGCTTACGACCATGGTTGCCGACGTCGTGCCAACCAACCTTAGGTATACAACGCTTGCCCTACAGTCAATCAAGTTGTGGACTGCTAATAACCATGGTCCTCTTCTCAGGAGTACCGTCTTTTTTTATCGCTTCTGCTCTGATCAGCTCGCCGACCTCGTAGTTCCGCCCATTGCGCCCATGTTGATGGCCAGGGGAACAATGCATCCCCTCATAGTCGCCGTCGGGCTGCAGTTGCTGGCTCTCGCACTGGCTCTCCCCCTACCCGAGACCCTATCTTCCACCGATCCGAAAACTTCTGATGGCATTTGCACTGCGAGCCCTGTTCCAAGTGTCCCGCAATCCTCTGATACATGCAGACCAAAACAGGGCCTCGCTTCTTGGCTTGCACGCATCAAAGAGTCATTTGCATTTGTTCTACGCGACACCACCGTCGCTTGTTTAGTCTACACCTTTTTCATTTCGAAATTAGGACGCCAGGCAAATAGTGTTCTCTTTCAATATGCATCCACGAGATACGGATGGAGCATCGCCCAGGCAAGTTACAGCTGTAAAAGTAGCAATCATGGGCTCGACTAACGCGATCACAGGCAGGACTCTTGGTTTCACTGCGTGCTGGTGTAAATATTATCCTATTTACGGTCATCTTACCTGCTGTTACCAACTTGCTCCTCGCGAGTAAGCCGGCTACAACCAGAGATTTTCTCGTTGGAGCTGGCAGCATTTTCTTCCTAACGCTTGGCTACTTTGTTCTATTTTTTTCTAGCACAGCAGCTATTATGATAATAGGTATGTTACTTCAGCCTTGAAATACTCCTAAACACCAAGATAACACTTTGCCTCTCCAGGCGTTGCGATAACTACTCTTGGTGCGGGATTTGCTCCGGTTATGCGAAGTCTAGTAACGTCCCTCGTCGAAGCTCAACAAGACAACCATGCAAGCGATATTGGTCGCCTCTATGCGCTCATTTCCGTTGTTGAAGGAGTAGGGAGCCTCGTGGCAGGACCGGGAATGGCGTGGGCTTTCGCCGCAGGCATTAACTTGGGTCGCGCATGGCTTGGAGTCCCCTTCGCTGTGGCTTGTTTACTATTTGCTCTAGTCTCAGTACTTGTCTTTAGCTTGAAGATTTAGGAATCCAGCGGCTACTTCAGTCGAGGTAAGGGTAGAGCGATATCGAGACAGGTCAACAATGGCAAAAGGTGAATTGGCATGGACAGAGTCACTGTAGTGCCTTGACCATGTTTAAGAGGCGCAACTACGGCAGTGAGGACGTGTAACAACGTGACAAAAAGTGAAAGGAATCGTATATCGCACTGCCGACGCTAAAGTCACCACAGCCTGAAGGTATCACGAGTCATCTCGTAGAATACTTCTAAGTACTCGCCATCCAAGTCTCGCTAGCGCATGTAGGGTAACAGCGGCACATGTGCGGGCTCGGGTGCCATCTACGACTTGCACAAAGCTGATAAAGCAAAGCTTCTCGCCGAAAAACTTACTATATACCTTGCTTCGTGTCCGAGGGCCTCCCAAAGGTGGAATCCCACTGGCCGAGGAGGTTAGAGCACCATTTGCATTTATCTGCAAACTTTGCATCCGTTTCTTGCACCTCATCTGCCACTTCTTGGAGACGTTGTCTCCAAAATTGCATTCTGGACGGGTTAAACCCAGGTTCACTCATGCCTCGTGAGACGGCGAGCTGTCCAACATCAGCCCATAGACTGTCCATGGCACTGAGCTCAGCATCCACTGAAAGGGCTCCTTTCGCGTGCAGAGACGCCAGATTGGGTAGCTGCCCCAGTAGAGCCAAACAAAGACTGATTGAAACAGCTCTTGGAAAGAAATCTCTGGCCGGGGCTGCCCGGCGGTCAATGCCTCGTTGAGAGGAAGAGTCGGGCGTGGCGTTTCAAGAGCCGCGCGCAGCAATATGAGGGCGCACGACGTCATCTGCTCGCCACAGACATTGCTCGCAGACAAGCGCGCCGTGACACCGGCCAAGTTGTCGCGCTCCGTAGCTGTCATGCTGTATAGGCTGGTAGTCCACGCTGCGCGCATGTCCGCGACCAGGAACGGCAAGTCGGTCCACATTGAGGCACCGCTGCTTGTGATGGCAACTTGGTCCGCCATGGCAGGGTTGTCAGCATCCTGCGGCGTCGCATAATCCGAGGCGATTGGCCGACTAAGATTGCCGATTTCGCGGATGCGGACAACCTGGGCAACAATCCTGTCGGCATCGGCCTCGTCGGCCGGCGTGACCTTGGCAATCTGAATCAGGTTGTACCAGAGGTCATGGAGGTCGATTTCAGATACGCCTATGGGGTGTTTGTATACCATGTAGCGTGACCTTGCGTTTTTTGCGGATGACCATAGAGTATACCAAAGTCTGTCGCTGTTTTGTGTGATGCGATGAATAGCTGGGCGGACGTGTTTCCTACTAAACTCGTCGCGTCGCGAGACGCGCTCGTCGGTGTCTGCCATCGAGGCTTTTCTTGGTTAGGGATGAGAAAAGGCGATGACATGCGTTTTCAAAGAAAAAAACAAGGGAAAAAAAAACAAGGAAGAAAAAAAATTTGAAACGGTCGCCTGATTTTGCAGCGAAACCGCGTTGGACAGAAGACAAGGTTAGATACTTGCCTGCATTGCATGTGCCTTTATCGAGAAAGCTAAACGTCAAAGCGAGGAGGTGGGCAGCCAGCTCGGGCACGGCAAAAGGCCTGATATCAGTAATAGTTTCTACAGGTAATTGACTACATCCATGACCTGGTGAGTTTGGAGGCAGTCAAAGCAGTGAAGCGGGTGTCGGGAATAAGCAAGATGACAGTGTGAACGAAGGCAGACCCACTTTGAGGTTGGCAGCCAAATTATGGTCTCGACAACTCCTCCTCCTTCCTCTTCTTCTGTTTCGGTGTAAAGTCGTGCGTGTCGCCCCCAGACTATCGACGCCACAGAGCCTTGTCAACAATGTGGGCTCATAAAAAACCGGTTTCCTGATAAGAACCAAAGCGGACTGACGCGCCGCTCGGCCAAATCGGATAATCGGAATTCGGTCTCTCAGACACTCCTCCCGAAAACATAATCGACAGGCTGGAAATACACCAACGCGTAAGGGACTTGAACTGAGCAAGTAGCCTGATACTGGGCGATTCGCAAGTCAAGACACGTATTATACGGTCCACCGAGTAGCTTCTCTGCAAATTAGCCCGTCTAAATGCCAAGAATGGTTATTCGCCGATACATCAGCTGAAGACACGGGAACCAAATATGCTGCGGGCGCTGCGTACAAATCACAGCCTACATGTTCGTCCAATCGACTGTCTGCCCGCCGGCTTATTAGTTCACATTGGTCAAATGTGAATCTGCAGCCTGGTGTCCTTTGATCATGTAGACGCGGGCGCTTGTCCGTCTGTCAGTGTTAATGCACACGTCAACGAGCAGGAAACTATCAACGCTGTATTAGGTTATACCACCGTATTCGTGGCCGAGCTTGCTGTTTGGGTTTTCCACGTGGCTGAGGTCGCCAGCTGATACGCCTTTTGCGGTTTCTGTTTTGTTCACATATCGCTGACCAGGCTCGTCACATAAACGGTCCGTCACCTACGTCGCTCCTATTCTCAGAATCACATACTCCGCCGGTTGCGTTGAAAAAATGTCACCGCATTGGTGGAAAGCGTTTACTTCGCAAGGAATTCCCGAGATCCCGGCGAATCGCCTCGTGTCCAACGAGGAGCACGCATCATTTCTGGGCAAATTGTTATTTACCTGTCTCGATCCTCTCATGAGCGTACGTTGCCAGTCTACAGTTCTATGACGAGTCTAATACGCGAACCAACGGCGGCGCAGACTGGACACAAGCGGCCCCTCGACCGAAACGACATCTGGATCGTCCCCAATAAAAGGCAAATAGACAATGTTGCACAGAATCTTTGTCAGGCATTCACAGAACGACTAGTGTCTCGCAGTCGCTTCTCTCTGCTACTTGCACTATACGACACTTTCAAAGTCGACTTTTGGCTCGGAGCCTTCAATCAGTTTGTCGTCTCAACATTTCAGGTCATGGCCCCCTTCACCCTGCGCTTCTTGATTCGTTGGCAACGATCGAGCCACTTCGCAGTGAAAAGCCCTGGCACCACAGTTTCCATCGGAATAGGAATCAGATACGTCATCGGTATCGCCGCCATGCAGCTATTACAAGTATTTGCGTCTGGCCATTTCTACTACCGTAGCATGTTGCTTAGCGGCCAGACTCACAGCGCCATCATTACACTCACGTTCAGCAAGGCCCTAAAGCTTTCCAACAGAGCAAAGGCTAGAGGTAAGCTCGGGACCGGGGAAAGTGGCTCGCACAATGGCAATGCTTGGCGGGTCGACCCCAAAGGCTAGTCAAATAGGCGTGTTATAAGTCACATCTCAAATAATACCACGCGCGTTAAGCAGGCCCTCACAGCCTTTCATCTATCTTAGTTGTCACTGTATCAGCTTATGCTGACGGTCGGGCTCCTAGTTTATAACTTAGGCTGGACCGCCTTGACTAGAATAGCAACCCTTATGATCGGCCTATCTACAGTGACATATGCTACGAAGCCGCTAATTACTAGCCGAGCTCACATCGCCAAATTCACTAACCAGCGCGTAACACTCACCCAGGAAGTGCTTCAAGGCATTCGTTTCGTCAAGTATTTAAGCTAGGAGAGCTTCTTCCTGGGCGTCTAAAGCACATACGAGCAACAGAGACGCGAGCAATACAGTTGATGCATCTGATTAGGTGCGCGGTCGGAACATTGGCTCAATTCCTTCCCGTTCTCGGCTTCATGATAACATTCATTGTTTATGCCGTCATTCACAAGCGCCTAGAGCCGGATGTTGTCTTTTCCTCCATGGCCATGTTTTACCTGCTGCGTACGCCGACCATCTGGCTACCGATATCTATAACACTTGCTGCTGATGCCGTTGAGTCCCTCGAGCGGCTTGAAAACTTCCTGCTTGCGGAGGAGATATCGCAGCAGATTGCCCCGGACCCCAGACTTTCATCTGCTGTTAAGCTGATCGGCGCCTCCTTTTCTTGGGAGACGTCGCTCGGAAGCGGAGATCTGGGAAAGTCGTCCGAGGACCCAAAAAAAGCCTACCAAAAAGAAGACTGCCGGTCAGCCACCACTTGATGCTCAGAACTGGCACGCGTTGCCATTTTCACTGAACAATATCTCACTTGACTGCAAAGACGGAGATTTGGTCGGCATCATTGGAAACGTGGGATCTGGCAGGACGTCGCTCCTTAGCTCTCTGGCTGGTGACATGCGACAATGTGGAGGCAGCATGCAATTCTCTGCGAATAGAGCGTACTGTCCCCAGGATTCTTGGATTCAAAATGCCTCTGTTAGAGACAACATCATCTTTGGTCAAGCATTCAATGAGGAACGGTATGCGGCCGTGGTGCAAGCTTGCGCGCTTCGACCGGATTTTGAGCTCCTGCCGCACGGTGATTGAACCGAAATTGGTGAAAGGGGTGTCACTCTCTCTGGGGGTCAAAAACAACGTATCAATATCGCTCGCGCTGCATACTCGGATGCGAGAATCGTACTGCTCGATGATCCCCTCTCGGCAGTCGACGCCCATGTCGGCATGCATCTCTTTGATAAAGCCATTTGCAGTTTGATGCTGTCGAAATGTCGAAGACTAGCAACGCACCATCTACATCTGTTGTCGCGCTTCGACAAGATTATTTAAATGGCCAATGGCCAAATCACAGCCGAAGGTACCTTGGCAGAGTTGATGGAATCTAACCCCAAGTTCCGTCATCTGATTGCCACGCGGGGCCAGCAGCACCCCGGCGAGAAAGATGGTGATGAGCAGAAGAAAACCGAGACACAGTCTACAACGGGAGATGAGCGCGACAACGGAGGCAAGAGCTTATGCAAGAGGACGTCAAAGCAGTTGACGGCGTTCCTTTGTCTGTGTACGTCGCATGGCTGCGAGCATCAGGAACCTTGTGGAATGGAGTCGCCATGGCAGTCTCACAGTCAATGTTCAGAGCCTCGAGCATACTTGGGGGTTTATGGCTCTCTCGGTGGGTTGACAACAGATTTGGTCTCACGCAGGGCCAGAATGTAAGTTTGCAACACTCTGCCTTTCTCATGGCACGAGCGCACTGACTATTTCTCCAGATAGGCATATATGCCGGAATGAGCGTCGCTCAGTGTGTACTCGTGATTTCGTCGTCAGTCATTACCTGCATGGTTCACATTCGGGCGAGCCAAGTAATGTCCAACGCCGCGCTATGGTAAACTCTCCGAGCGCCCATCTCGCTGTTCAACACAACCCCATTAGGGCGCATCATATATCGCTTCACAAGAGATATCGATACGCTCGACAACAACCTGGTGGTTACTGTTCAAAAGCTAACGATAAACAGCTTTGGACTCTTCGGTTCATATGTGCTCATAGTCTCTTACTTTTACTATATAAAGTGCAGCAATTGCTTGGTACAGGCAAGGCATTGAAGCTAACCAGATCGCAGTTCGCTATCGCGCTTGTGTTAGGTGCTTGTGCGCTCGGTTGGTGTTTCTCATACTACAGAGCTAGCGCACGGGAGCTCAGGAGGCACCATCTGATTTTAGATGCCGCTATATTTACTCGCTTCAATAAGGCTCTTATTAGTACAACGACTATCCGCGCCTATAATTCGCGGTCTCATTTCGTGAGGCAGGTGCACAATACTATTAATGATATAAATGGTACTTGATTTTAACCTTTGCCAGTCACAATTAGCTATCAATTCAATTAGACAACATTAGCATCTTCCTTAGTCTCATCACAGGACTTCTTATAGTTACGAATACACTACACGTCTCGCCAAGTATATCTAGACTGTTAATGACCTATAGCATATCTATAGTAGGAATAATGCAAATCGTCATAAAGTACCTCATAGAGGTCAACAACTCGATGTCAGACACAAAACAGCTATACCAGTACACACACTCACTAGAACAAGAAGCATCACTTAAAGGAGCTCCCGTTGCGTCTTCATGGCCTAAGAGAGGCGCCATCATATACGAGCAAGTGCAGATGCGTTACCGACCAGATCTTCCCCTCATCATCAATAGCTTCTCTCTTAACATTTCATGAGGTGAGAGACTAGGTATTATCGGCCGCACCAGTGCTAGGAAGAGCACGATCCTATCAACTCTTTTCAGGCTCACGGAAATTTCCAGAGGCACCATCACTATAGACGGTGCTGATATTCGTAAAGTCGGTCTGCACCGTCTTCGATCATCCATGGCCATTATGCCGCAGAATCCGACCCTCTCTCAAGGCACCATTCGCTCAAACTTGGACCCTTTCGATGAGCACGCTGATTCGGAGCTACTCGATGCCCTACGGGAGGCTCTTTTACTCCCAAAAGGTCCAATCGCAAAAGCTGCACCAAATTTACACGGCGGCGATGGTGCTGAACAGGACGGCCAAGGCAGTGATAGCGGCACTGACGCCTTTCAACACCGCGGTGTAACGCTGGATGCGCCGGTTGAAGCCGAGGGCCTCAACTTTACTCTCGGGCAGCGACAACTTTTTGCCCTGGCGAGAGCTCTTTTACGCAACATACGCATTGTTCTAGTGGATGAAGGAACAAGCAGTGTCGATCCGGAAACGAATGCGCTTGTCCAGAAAACCCTTGCGACTGGGCTAGCAGGGAAGACGCTGGTGGCTATCGCTCACCGACTACGGACCGTCATTCGATATGACCGCATTTGCGTCATGGCGAATGGGTAAGATGGTGGAATTGGGCCTTCCGTTGGCTTTGTGGGACATGGACGGTGTTTTTAGGGCCATGAGCGAAAGTAACGGGATAAAACGGGACATGTTCTCATAGCAGCTTTACCGAGATGAAAATCCAAATGCTGAGAAGCTCTCTTTCAAACTTACACACATCCAGAAAGAGACATCCACTCAACGTACTTTATTTCTTCTCGCTTACATTGTTCTCTTTCGGTGTATCTTCTATCTGGGTGTCATCATCATCATTATCATGCTCGGGAGGAGGCACCGAATAAAAGGCCTTGAGGTCAGTAATGTTTTCCAAGTTGTCAGCGTCAGTGTAGCGTTGATTTTCTGCTCAACGGGTTTGTATTAGCCATAGACGCACATAAGAAAAGGGACTCGAGTTGGGGGAAACAGAGCTTACCCCATTTGGGAAATTTGGCCAGCTCATCCCATTCTTCTTTTCTAAAGTGAGCCATTGCTCTGTAGAAGTCGCGGGCGGGCATGTAAATCTCCCTTCGCTCGCCCTTGTCATCCGTAAACACCATCTTGTTCGGGTGGTTCACCACCTTGCATTCCTCGGACGCCATCATGCTTGATTCTCCCAATGGGTGTTCCACTACCCCGCACAGCCGTTATCGCCGACGAGGTCTGTTAGGCAGCAGCGACTTCCTCGACCTTGCTTCGCGTACGAGTTACCCCGGTAGCTTGGAATTGAAAATGCGCAAGTAGAGGTCGTGGCCTGTCTGGCAGTTGTTGCAAAAGAGCCGGCCGCAAACTAGTATTGGCCCAGTGTTAGCGCGAAGATGCCACATGTGGTACGTCAGAGCCAACTTGCAAAGGGCGTTTCTGCAGTGTAGCAGCCTCCTTGTCTGTAGGGTCGCACTGGATGTGCTGGAGTGTGAGGATGTAGGCCGTGCTGGTGATGCAGATGAGGTCGTTTCCAGCGACGGAAATAAGGAAAATGATTCAGGTTGCTATGTAAAAGCTAAGCTTGGGCATAGTGGCGAATGGTGATCGATCCTTTCAAAAGAACGGTTGCGTAATCATGCACCATCTCACTTCATTTACCCTATTTGGATGGCAAAAGGTCTGGCTGGATAGCTATGTTCTCGTTGCTGCCCCGCTGAGAGCCTTACAGGCCATCAGCACTGACAAGCCATCAGATCTCAAGCCCAAGAAGGGTGTTTAGATGTATAGTCCTATTAGGCTATAATACAACGGACTATACAAAATCGATTTAGACATCAAGACCATCGACAACCACGCCCTTGCTCCAGTTCCACTGCATGATCCGGGAGACTTCCGCCGCACACCCATCATCAACTAGAGCGCTGACAAGATACAAAGCCGCATCAATGCCAGCGCTGTTTCCTCCAGCTGTAATGACTCGGAGACCGCCAAGGCGCATGGCAGCGCGGCGGGCAATCGACTCACGGCGGCCCATGTCCTTGAAAGACATGCTACCCTTGCTACAGAGCATTGTTATTAGTATGGCAATATCGTTGTTGTGCAGTGTCGTATTTGCGAGGGGTGGGGCTTACCGAGCAGTCTGAGAGGGTCGGCGTCCAGCATCGGACTTGCGACGAATGTATGGGTTCTCGTCCTCATCACCGAGGTCAAAACGAAGGTTGTTGACTACGTAACGGGCGTCCTCGAGAACGTCAGTGCGCTCCTGGAGGTTGAGGGTAGCAGCATCGCTGCACTCGTTCTCAAACTTGGTCATGTAGTCGGGGTGGCAGGTGGCAGAAAGGCCAGAGAGGATGCCCTCGCGGGCGAGGAAGAGAGATCCACCAGAGACGGACAGGACAGTTCGTTCTCTGCCAGGGTCGCGCTTCTGGAGCTCGGCAAAGTCGTTGATGAGGCCGAGGGGCTGAGCATCGGTCTTGAGGATCTCCTCCGAGTTGCCGCCGAGGATGACGAGAATGTCAAAATCCTCGAGGCGCTCGTGGGCCTCCTTAAAGGTGATTTGGGAGCCAATGATGGCACCCTGCTCGGAGAGAACCTTGGGTTCGTCTCCAACAATGGTGACCTCAAAGGCTTTGCTGGCTGTAGTGCGAGAGCGGGGTCAGCGAGAGGCTGCAAACGCCACTGCGGACGTGGCGGGGTAAAGCACTTACATTCGTCGTTGAAGTCGTGAGCGGCCGTGGTGAAGACCTTGAGGGGGCCAGTGAGGTCAAGAATGTCAAACTTGGGGTGCAGGGCGATGAGCACGTCAATGGGCTCATCCGCCACTGCAGAGGTCTTGTTCACACTCATTTTGCCGGTATTGTCTGTTGGAATTGTGATGTCAGGGGGGTATGGTGTAGTGCGGTATGGTCACGCGAGTCAATTGGAGGAAATAAATGGTGGTAGATTGAAAGAGGCGAATGAAGAACAACGTGGTAGCTGATTGGCGAGGATGTAGATGAGAAATTATTGAAGAATTGGATAGCTTTGATGGACAGATGATGAAGAAGAAAGAGGAGAAGAAGAGTGAGGGGTCCAGGAGGAGGGGGATGATATAAAAGACACGCCAGACCAGAGAGTCAGAAGGTGACTTGGGGTGCCTCAGGGCTCAAGTACAAGGGCGGCACCGAGGCCAGCTGCGCATGTTGGAACAATTACCCCGCGTTTGGCCAGCTTGACAGAAGCTTCTTGGGTACGTAGGCCGCTGTGGATGGCGCAGCCAATGCCAGCCAGCAATACACGCTGCGCCGCATTCGTCTGGTTGCGTTGGAGGTACGAGTACAAAGCCAAATGGCACCCTTACCCAGCCAGCCAGCCATGCGGGACTAGCTTGGAAGGATCGATGGTGGAAAGATGGTAGCCCAAGTCTTGCTAGAGGTCTCTTTTGAGAACCTACCTGGATCCATAATGCACTTCTTCTTTCTTCTCAAAGGTTGAATTGATGAAGATATTTTCTTACTATTCTTCAGCCAGCATCAACCATTTCGGTCAATAAACTTGCTCAGTTGCTATACGTTGTGTTGGGCAAGTCGAACGAGACGCTACCAGCTACCTACCTTCCCAGAGCTTGTCCTTCCGCCGTGGGGTCGGTCATGCGCCCTGGATGCGGGGTTTAGGGGCTCCATTTCCATGCATAGTGGGCCGACACAAGTACTCACTACAGCATGTACTGTCAACGATTACGCCTGCTCAACGGTATCCGCTACCTCCATGACCTAGGTGCCCACCCCTGCGACCACTGCCAGCCTGCCACTTGCTCTCGCCAGCGATCGCGCCGCTGTAACTATCAGTAACACCAGTCGGGTGCGGGCTCCATACTTCAGTGGAACTCTAACCTGACCTCGTCACCAAGATCGGACCACGCTTGCTTGCCCGTCACCACATTGCCTGTTCCAAACTCGTGCTACCTGTCGTGACATCACGGAACTTTTCCAGTCACGACCTTTACTTTCCCCCAGACTATCAGGCAACACGAATTCTTCGAGCTCGGGCTCGTCTGAGCCCGCAGCAAACAATCAAATAAAAATTTAAATCTCTGCAGCTGACCAAATGGCCTCGTCAAGGTATGGCATCATCGCCTTCCCTTCCCCGCTCCGTTGCCCTCATCCCGCCGCCTTTGGTTGTCATTGCATTTTGCTGATTGGGCCCACTCGAACAGCTCCGTCAAGGATCTCTGCAAGGTCATCACAGCCTACATAGTAGAGCCTGCATTGCCGCTGCCGGACGATGTCAGGGCTGCTATCGACGCATACCTCGACAAGCACGAGACCTACGATGACGCTGTTGCCGACCGACTTCAGGAAGAGCTTGTCGCCATCTTTGAAAAATATGTCCGAGGGAATACATCTGCTACTGGTCCATGGATGGCAGTCCTGCGCCGCATCCAAATGGCCTTGCAGAGCCCAGAAAAGGTGCTCTTTTGGTTCGATGCATGCCAAAATATCCTCGACAATACGCCTCTGGACAAGGCTGTGGTCAAGGAGACAATTGCTGCCATGATGAACACGGCCCTCCTGGCCGAGAAGTTACAGGATTCTTTCGAGAAAGAATCGACATCCAATCCCATCATAGACCGTCTCCTTTCCATTTGGATAGATAACTTCTACCCTGCCCACATCGAAGGCAACAAATCATTAGAGCACAACGAGCAGCTTCTGAGAGAAGCTCTGGGTCAATTTGGGAGGAGGAAACCAAAGGTTGGCCTGGGCACGTTGTCCCGCAGTTCTCAATTTACTGACTCTGATCTAGGAGTTCTTCGCTTCGCTCAACAAGCTCTTTGTCAAGAAAACGCATCGAAAACCCCTTCTAAGATTCTTCTGCGCCTTCATCCAAGGACGGCCACCACATTTGTACCAGATCCTTGAGACACGACTCTGGACGAGCCTGCTGCTGTGCTTGCAGCTCGACACATCCACGACAGTGGTGTCCGCAGCCTTGACTGCTCTGATCATGCTGCTGCCACACATGCCTAGCGACCTAGTGCCCCATCTGCCGACGCTATTTAATATATACGCGCGTTTATTGTTTTGGGAGCAGGAACGATCGGGCTCCATAGAGATTCCGTCTCTAGACGTCGCTCACACAGCGAGCTGGGAATCATGCGTCTATGAGCCAGAGTCTGAGGACTTGGAAATCGGCCACCTTGGGCAGTACTTTTCCGTCTTATATGGTCTCTACCCCATCAACTTGATGGATTACATTCGGAAACCGCAACGCCATCTCCGTCACGCCGAAACTTCGGACTCTAGCAGTATTGTGGTGCAGCCTACAGAGATTAGGCATCATTCTGAACAGTTCTGCAGCATACATGTTTTGCACCCCAACTTTTACACATTGACAATCGAATCCGAAAAGACGGATTTCTCGCGATGGATGAAGTGTGAAGCCGCTGAAGTCGTCGCAGGGTGTATGGGACTACGCACGACAACTGAGGCTGATCCTTTCACCGAGGGCGGGCTTCCGCCTGTGCAAGCAGTGGATGTCATTGCCTCAGCACATAGTTGCGACGAGCCTCGGCGTGTGACGTCTGATCCGGCCTTGCTAAGCAGCAACAAGGTGGACAACTGGCGTAAAGCTCAGTTCTGCAGTGCAGAGTCCGTGTGCAGCGACCGAACCCCTTCGATGATGCTACGCAGAGGTTCACAATCCAGTCAACCGTCCAATAGAGAGTCGGGCGACACCAGGACTAGACACACGGATAGCCCTACGCAACTGACACAGTCGCCATCCCACACGCAGTTGCAAGATATGATCAAGTCGAACAAGACAATCAAATCAGGCCTCCATCAGACTCTTGCGAACGATAGTGTTGCTTCACTGGCTTTGAGTCATCCTGATTCGAACGCTGACAGGTCGACGAAAGATTCGATGCCACCGCCTGTCCTGCCACCCACATCTGGCGCCATACCGCCGTCGAGTGATCTCAATGCTCTAGTGGTGCAGCTTCGACGTCGCGTACTTCTTTTGGAGAATGACTTGAGCTTTGAGCGTTTCTTAAAGCAACAACACATGACGCACATTGGGGACCTCCGACGACGTCAGGTTGTGGAAGCTGCAACAGAAGCTGAAACGCAAAACTTGCTCATGACCAACCGCAACCTCAAGAACCGGTACGATGAAGCCAAGAAGGCGGAGATGCAAGTGCGGAAAGAATCGGAAAAAAGTCGTGCAATGGCAAAGAAGTGGGAGACGGACTTCTACAATAAGCTGAAGAATATGCGAGAAGACCTCAAGAAGTCGACTGCAGAGGTAGAAGAGCTAGAGAATGAGCTTGCCGCATCCAGAGAGGAGTGCGACAAGTTGCGAGTACTCCTGTGCGATGCTGAAGTAAAAGAGCTCAACTGGAAGCAGCACGCGCAGTCTGTTGAGATTCACAGTGTCGAGATGGAACGTCTTCGTGACGAGGTCAGTCGACTTACTGTATCCGAGCGAGATTTCCAGGCCAAGGATTTAGAGAGGCAAGAGGCCATCAACAGAGCAGCAGAGACACAGAACAGACTGGAAGAGCTGCAGATGAAGCTGACAGCACAGGAAGCTGAAGTTCAGCGAACCAAGAGACTCTTTCAAGGTCAGCTGGCAGCTTTACAGGAACAACTGTCAAGGACACAAGAGGAGCGTTCACGACCGGGGGCCAACTCGGACCTGGCAATCGAATCGTCGCTAGCTGGCAGCCGCGCCAAGCAGGCAGAATTGCAGAAGCAGTTTGATCTGCTCCAACGCAAGTATACAAAACTACAGTCGTCGCTCCTGGACATGAACTCGTCAGCACAGGCACCGATGCACACTTCTACAGGAGAGGAGCGTGACGGCAGTGACTATCTGTCGACTTCGGCAAGCCCTGTGATGATGCGAGCGGCAGCCCACGGGCCACCAGAAAGCGCAGCAGATGCGAAGCCGCACAATGGGATGCCGCCATTGGATTCGAAGGTGGGAGCAGGGATGACTGCGATGCCAAGTCCTTCAGGCAAAGGTCAAGAAGGGACGGGGCGAAGTCCTGAGCAAAGACATTTTGGTAAAGGAGCAAAGCGTTGTACACATGTTGAATACGGCTAACTCATTATTCAGCAGGTTTACACAGTCGGCTGCGACGGGATGGTGGTGACAAGGGAAAGGATGATGGAGGTAGCTCATCGAGTAAGCCCAAGAAGGAGAAGAGATCTACGCTGAGAGGAATTCGAGGATTTGTTTAGCAGTCCGGCTTCTTCGACCAACACATGTTTGGCTGTAAATGATAAAGGAGAAGAAGCAGTGGTGTGTTTTAACTGGTATCATGTTGCATTCTATTACGGTGCGTGGCCCAGGTGAATTAAGGGTCCAGACAGGAGGAAGCACGGCTAAAAGAGCGCGTAGTCAAGCTGTATTGGCATGGTTGCATGTTGGTTGGTGGAAATGAAGAAGAAAAAGGCAATTTTACAATAACAATGGGTTTTAAATGTTGTGAAGTCGGCATGATGCCGAATAAGATTAAGTCTGGGCCACACAGTGGACATGTTGTGGAAAGACGCATTCCAGCGAATGGTGTGGTGGCTGTTGCACAGCGGAGCAGGAAACAAGGGTTACAATGGCACATGGTATTAATACTGCAGATGCTGAAATATGCTCTCAGAAAGACACTGGGCGCAGGGGTTGCATATATTCGTAAGAAAGGGAGCAAAGTAGCCAAGAATGGAAACAATATAATAATACAGGGCGAAATGATATAACGGCGAGTCGTGAGCTTTGTGGCCCAGCCCGGGCCCAGGGACGCGTCAGTGGACCAGTGGACAGCAACGAATCGTACCTTTTAGGTACTGGCAATAATAGTAAGTAGTCGTTGGTGGTGAGATGCACCGCAAAAATGGAGTGAGAGCAGTTGGCAGCGCAGCAAGCGTGTGCGAAGCCAGCAGCCAAGCAGCCAAGCCGAACAGTTTGCAACCTAAATTATTCAACAAGCCCAAGGTGTGGTGGGGGTGAGGCGGCATGGACGGACAAGAGTCAATCTGTGGACAAGTAAATATGTGGGCAAGAAGAGTCTCGACTTTGAGCGTGCGTGTGCGTACTCATAGATTCCGTACTGTATCAGTAAGCTTTCTCGGCCAGTATCCTTTGTAGCCGGGTGGCTTTATGGGTAGACCGATACGGAAACGGCAATTGTGACGTTTCGACTTTCCAATTTCTTTTTTCCAATCCCAGTACGCATCCGTAGGTAAAGCGTTGCACAGCGTGGCCTCGACGGATGTGGTATGATGGAATCGCACGAGCGTTGTGGATTCCAGGTGATGCGAGCCCCTACAGTGCATGTGATGACAATGCACAGTGTAGATGAACCACGGCGCGTATTGTGATGAGCAGAAAAGGGCATTTTTTGGTTGGTTCGACTAATCAGTGCCCAATTTTTGCCTGACGAATTTGAGGGATGCTTGGATGCATCTCCGATCAGTATTATTATCGAGCAAGCCTAACGGGCAAACAAGTCAAGTGGAAGTTGGCATTTGACATCGACGTATAGTTCCTGATTAGTGGCGCCATGACGTGTTGGGCCTTCGTATTTTTGCCCCCAGGCTGGGCATCCCGCAGCCCGAGGTATGCAGAGCCGTTTGGTTGCCAGAAACATGAGGTTTGTTTTTGTTATTTACTTTCTGCGCCTGGGTAAATACAATGTTGATTTATTGACTGAGCAACACATGGAATAGACCAGTTGTTTACCTTAGGACCCAAGACAGTCACATCAGAGACATGGCCGATGAGCAGCTTGAATGTTTTTGTTTCCCTCGTCAAAATCTTACAGCGCTAGCGGCTAAACATTTAGTGCGTCCAAGGCGAAGCCGACGAAAAAAGACCAAAAAAAGAAACAGTCGATTGAAAAAAGTTGGTACTGTGGATGCGCTGCAAGGTACGGAAAGCTCCAGGAGGAACGGCCCCTGGTTGAAGAAGCCCAAGAGGTGGCGGACCTGGCGGACGGCAAAAGGTGGCGGACTGGTGGAATACGAGCGGTTCGATTGCTGAGGCGAGAGGTTCTTTTAGTGGACGCATCCCCTGTAGATGCGCTGTAACTGGCGGCCGTAGGGTGGAACGTGCAGGACATGAGTGGATCTTTGGGGTGAGCTTGTAGTGGTACTATCACTGCTCGTACCTTGTCGACTGCGTACTGCGGCCGCATTAGTGGGGCCACTACACCCGCTGACCATTGCAGCCTCCTACAAGCCGGCGTTACAGCGGCTCCTTGGCCACGTCAAACTTTGCTCACTGCAGGGGCCAGTCTCCACGGCTACCCCAGTGCCGTGTACCTGTACTTTATTCGCTGGCCACCCGTTCCACTTGCCGCCGTCGGCCCCCCGAGAAACAAGGAACTCCGCCTCTCGATTCAGATGCTTCTGCCAGATTCCTTTTTCTACCCGACCTGCCCCCAGTTCTTTCTGCCTTTGCTCCCCTCTACTTCTCTTTCTTTCTTCATCTCTTGTTTGTATTGTGTATAATCGTCCCATCTTTGATTTTCATATCTCTCAACATCGCAGTTCCTTTCTGCATACAGTCGTTGCCGTAATATTATCGTCTCTTATACCACCACCAACCTCCTATACGCCACAACAGTCGCTATCACTATACATTAATAATACAAGATGCCTTCCTCCGCGAGCATCCTCACTCTGGCCGCCGCCGTCACCGGTGCCACCGCCGCTTTCCAGGGTTTCAATGTCGAGAGCAAGGGCCAAACCCAGCAGAGCTTCGAGGCCGAGTTTAAGACTGCCCAGAACCTCGAGGGTACCAATGGCGGCTTCAACTCGGCCCGCCTCTACACCATGATCCAGGACGGCACTGCCAACGACCCCATTTCCGCCATTCCCGCCGCCATTAGCACCAAGACCAATCTTCTCTTTGGCCTTTGGGCCTCTGCCGGCCAGGCCCAGTTCAACAATGAGATCTCGGCCCTGAAGAAGACGGCCCAGCAGTACTGCGATAAGCTCGATGGCCTCGTCGCTGGCATCTCCGTCGGCTCTGAGGATCTCTACCGCGATTCTGAGCTCGGCCAGGCCGCCGGCGAGTATGTCGGTGTCGGCCCCGACGTCCTCGCTGACTACGTCCAGCAGACCCGTGATGCTATCAAAGGCACCTGCCTCGAAAAGGCTCCCATCGGCCACGTCGACACCTGGACCGCCTATGCCAACGAGACTAACCGCCAGCTGAGTGACAAGCTCGACTGGGTCGGCATGGACGCTTACCCTTACTACGAAAATAAGAAGGACAACGGCATCGAGAACGCCGCAGCGCTCTTCCAGAAGGCCATTGACAACACTAACGCTGGCACCGGTAACAAGCCTCTCTGGATCACCGAGACCGGCTGGCCCGTCAGCGGCAAGACGGAGAACAAGGCCACGGCCAACATTGAGAACGCACAGAAGTTCTGGCGCGAGGTCGGCTGCCCCCGCTTTGGCAAGGTCAACACGTTCTGGTTCATCATGCAGGACGGCGGCCCTACCCAGTCGGACAAGCCCAGCTTCGGCATCGTCGGCGGCAACACCCTGAGCACCAAGCCCCTCTTTGACCTCTCGTGCGATGGCTACACCGACGGCGGCTCCAGCTCCGGCGCGTCTAGCAGCGCTAGCCAGCAGTCCAGCTCGACCTCGGTCGCCACTGGTAGCCAGACCGAGACCTCTGCCGCTGCCGGTAGCCAGACTCAGACCGGAACCTCGTCCGCTGAGGCCGTCACCACTTCGGGCCCGGCCTCATCTGCCTCGGGCGCTCCCTCTACCCTGAGCACCTCGGCCGCCACCAACCCCGGCTCCGGCCCCGGCCCCGTCGTTCCCGTGCCCTCGCAGAGCCAGCCTGCTGGCACTGGCGTCGTCCCCAGCGGCACTGGCGTCGTTCCCGGCGGTACCGGCGTCCCTACTAGCCGCACTCCCACGGGCCCCTCTGGCTCCAGCATTCCCTCCCAGGTCAGCTCCGCCGCTGGCCTCAACTCCATCGCCGCCGCTGTTGCCGCCATCGTGGTCGCTGTTGCTGCCTTTTAAAGCAGACTGGCTAGCAACACCCACTCCCCTGCGGAAGCCGTATCGGCTTGGCAGGTCTTGATGTGTACATTGTAGCCTCACGGCATCAATTTTGTCCGAGGCGCTCTCTACTTTTCTGCGCTCGTGCGTTTTGATGATTTTCAGTAGACTTGAAAAAACGGGATATGGGTCCAGGAAACGGGAATTGTTGGATTAATGCATTGCTCGGCTATACGGAATTATTACCTTCATTTGACACGACCTAAAATTGAATTAAACACAATTGCAATCTAAAAAGGAATCCATCACTGTGACTACCTTAACACAATTGCAATATAAATGGCTGTCAAGATTGACTACATGAGACGAAACTGCAATATAAATGATCGTCGAGACTACAATTACACTGACTAAGCTAGCTACCTTGCCTGATGAACCACAATTGCTATCCATCTCATGATCCATGTGTCTGCTGTGCCACTCTGCCTGATTTGTGGCGCGTTTGGCTTGCGGCCGAGCCGAGCCATGATCCGAGAAAGGAACCAAAAGCTGGAACGCGGCTGCTGCGCGTACGCCCCATCACTACCGACTGGTCGTAGCTTTTTTTTTCTGGCAACCTGGCCCCTTGATCGCACGACACACATACTTGGCCTTTGTCAATCACGTTCAGACTCATTTTCTCTTAATTACTGAACAATTGAGTCGATAGAGATATACCCAAGACCAGCACTATACCCAAAAGTGGTTCAGCAAATCAGAAAGAATGGCGTTTAGCCCTCACGTGCGAACCTGGGCTCTGTGCCTGGCCGTGCTCGCCGTCTGTGTATATGCAGCTCCACAGAGCGTCACGGCCGCCGATGCTGCTGAAAGCTTGAGCTTGGAGCAGCTCGGCGAGGAACTGCAGGTATGAACCCAGTGACGAGGGCGTGAGAGAGAAAGGGGGACCAGACGGCCGATTGAACAAGGCGCTTTACTGCCCGATGAGCCGTGGCTGCTCGGCGCGCTGCTCATGACGGGTCGCGTGAGAAACTCACAGAGAGAGGGCAGACGTACGAGAAGAAGCAGTGCATTAAGGGACTCTCATCGCTGACTGAACCGAAACAACCCGACAGGCCTGCCCCGTTGTGCAGCAACTCAACGCTGCCAAGGCGGCGCACCACGATGCGCAGCCCTCGTCGCTAACGACGCGCCTCTTTGCCGTGCTCTTCCCCGGCTCGCCCGCCGTCAATGCGCTGCTCGCGACGCTCTACATCTCGGGCCCGCCCAACTTTTTGCTGGCCCTGTGCCCGACCGACATTGACCCGGGCTCGCTGTCCATCATGGTGGCCTTTGCCGTCGGCGGCCTGCTCGGCGACACGCTCTTCCACCTGCTGCCCGAGATTTTTGTCGGCGAGGACGACCCGACGCGTGCCACGTTTGTGCTCGTCGA
This sequence comes from Beauveria varroae, assembly GCA_030780425.1. Classification (NCBI taxonomy): domain Eukaryota; kingdom Fungi; phylum Ascomycota; class Sordariomycetes; order Hypocreales; family Cordycipitaceae; genus Beauveria; species Beauveria varroae. The sequence continues at coordinate 231,325 of JAPFUP010000099.1, forward strand.
GCCCAACCGTAATCTGGTGCTGGGTCTGGCCATCATGGTGGGCTTTTTGGTGTTTGTGGCGCTGGACAAGGGCCTGCGCATCGCGACGGGCGGCGCGGGGGAGCATGGGCATTCGCATAGCCATGCGCACGCGCACGAGGAGAGCGTGACGGCAATGGCGACGGCTGTGGATGCGGCTGGTGGAAGCGTAAAGTCGCGCAAGGGAAAAAAGGCCGGCAATGCGGTGGTGGCTGTTGTCCAAGACAAGAAGGAGATTAATCCGAGCGTCAAGCTCGGCGGCTACCTCAACCTCATGTGAGTTATACTTAGCCTCGACGCAAGTAGAAAAAGGTTGTGTGCTAACATGGACACAAGTGCCGACTTTACCCACAACATCACGGATGGCCTGGCCATGTCGGCCAGCTTCTACGCCTCCCCGACCATTGGCGCCACCACCACTGTCGCCGTCTTCTTCCACGAGATCCCCCACGAGGTTGGCGACTTTGCCCTGCTCGTCCAGTCCGGCTTCTCCAAGCGCGCCGCCATGGGGTCGCAGTTTATCACCGCCATCGGCGCATTTCTCGGCACTCTCATCGGCATCGCGGTGCAGGAGTTTGGCGGCCCCGGCGTCGAGGTGGCGGCAGGCATGCCTCGAAATGCCGGTCTCTGGGGCACCAGTCTGGTGAGTCCGTCCAATGCCAACGGCTAGCCTGCTTTTACCACTATGTGTGTGCGATTCGCTAATAAAAACGTAGACCTGGGGCGATATGCTGCTTCCCTTCACGGCAGGCACTTTTCTCTACGTTGGCACAGTGGCAGTCATTCCGGAGCTGCTTGAGACAGGGTCCAATAAGATGCAGGAGCTGCGCAAGACGCTCACGCAATTTGCGGCTATAGCTCTGGGCGCTGGCATCATGCTCTACATCTCATGGCATGATTAAGCTACTGCTAGTTCAGCTGCATGGATCGGGAAGAAAATGAGGTAGCACGAGGCGCGGTTGGATTCGACCAGCGACTGAAGGCTTTTTCGAACACGTACCGAGACGATTAGCTCTAGGCGGCCGCATTACTTGAGTTCATCGCCCATCTGAAAGGATTTACACGCGAAAACAAACATCAAAAGCAGAGTTTCTCGACTAACGCTTGTCTAATAACAAAACCTCGCCCATTTACCAATAAGACCCTAATTCAATGACCCCAACACGCCTGCACTCTACCAACTCAAACATTATTCTTTATGCCTCCATCCATAACGGTTGTTTGGCTTTCCCATGATTCCAAAGAGATGATAGTCCAGATAGTTGAAAGCCAGCCTCAAGCACTCTACCTGCAGGCCCTGGCGGGAGGACGGATACGCCAGCTGGTAGAATTCAACCGACCAGGTCAGCCGGTTGAGCTTGTCAATGTAGAGCCTCAGTGCGTCTTTTTCAGTAAGATTGTGTTCTCGAATCCCCACCCGGACGAGGTTCAAGTACGCAGAGCCGTCATTTTGCTGCTCGACTGCCTTGAGATCCTTGTACAGCCCGATGATGTCGTTGATGAGAATCATCAGCACGGATGCCTGCAGCATCTCTGGGTTGTCGAGCGCGCATTGCTCTGCTTGCTCGGACGACAGTGTCAAGGCCATGGGAATCAGGCCACCAACTGTAATGGCTCGTGTTTGAAGCACCTCCTGCGACGACGCCTCGGTGCAAAACTTTTTTCCTTCATCGTACTCGGAGTCGAAGAATTGAATGAGGAGATCGCTGCACAGCCCAACGTGCTGTCTCGAGAGCAGCTTCCTCTTCAAGGGCATCAAGTCTTCTGCAAGGATTCTTTGCGCGAGTTGGGCTGCGTCGATGACTTTTGCCGGGCATTGGTTTTTGAACCGGGCCATGTCCTGCGTCTTACCGCCCACGACGATGCTTTTGAGATTCTCCAGATACAGCTTCCCCGCAGTGTCGTGAAGACCATACAGCGGCATCGTCTCTGTAACGTCGTCCATGAGAAAGATCCACGCAACATGGCGGTGCAGCAGGACTCGTCGCTCATAGCTCAAGGTAGACTTGTACGAGCAGAGATGCGAGAGGTGCACGGCAAGCTGTTGCAGCTTGGGTGGCAGGAGATTAAAGAATGGCCATTGTTGCATGTCTTTGGCGAGCCGACGCTCCAACTCATCGTCGTACTGGAGGTTCATGCTTTCTGGAAAGTAGAGGGCGAATGTATCGGAGCCCGCGCGAGAATGCCTTTCCACTTGAGCCCATTCTGACAAGACCACCAAGATTGATTCACTCTGCTCATGCTTGAATTGCACCGTGCCATCAACATAGTGAGGGTACTCTGTCTTGTGTTCCATCATCTTGTTGGCAGCTGCTTTGTAGCAAAAGAAAAGTGTGAACAAGGTAAGAAGATGTTATGGACCGATTTAATACTAGAGATGATGGGCTATTGGAATCTCATCATACATCAGATCAAGCACCTTCTTATATTCGTCAAAATCATAAACGGCATCGGCAAATGAAGGACTCTTTTGTGCCGATATTCGGTGACCCAGCTTCAGGCTCCAGGCAAAGACTTTGTCGGGCTTTCTGCAGATGCCGGCGGGCTCGCGTGATCGCATCTGTGTTCGAGCTGCTACACGAACAGAAGAACTTACATAAAAATTTGCCCAGTGTGTCCATACACAGGCAATATGGCTTGCTACCCATTTTGCATGGCCAAGCTCAGCCAGCCACCAATGACTCGGTATTACGGTAACGAGTTCCACGGGCATACCGTCGTCCCAAGTCATCGCGGCTACTCCGAATTAGTGCTTTTCAGCCATCGTCTAAAAAAGCCTTTGCACGGCTTTACTGCGGCGCGTTCATCCAGACACGGCAATAGTCAGGCTTTTTGCTGTTGCCAGCTGAGCCACAGCATGTCTGCTTACTTCGTTTAGCCGGGTAAGACATGGGCGTACGCATGGGATTTCGACAGGATACGACAAACGAGCTATGGAATTGTTGCATTCCGGTGTCCGCACCACCTATTTTATACCACGTTGTATACCATCGTGGTTTTAGGGCCGCCACTCGACGTGCTTTGCTCGCATGGGCTTCTAGAAATGATACTATAATCCATGAAATACATGTGACCGGAATTTATTGTCCAGTTATAATCATGAAGGGGTTTTTTTTTTCTCTCTTTCTCTTTTGGCAAAATCTCACTCGCTCTTGTGGGTGCTATGGCGAAAATAAAGGCAGTGAGCATATATGCATATTTAGCGGGCGGGTTTTTTGGATACCCCCTCGGCGAACAAAGCAAACAACTCAATAGTTGACTATAATACCCACCAGAATCGGTCAGTTTTTACAATCTCGTGAAGAGACATTCTTTTAGCATGTTTCCGATTGGTCATGTCCGCGGCCAACTGCGGTCATGGCTTCCAGCTGAGATACCTCTGGTGGCACCTATGGGTGCAGGGGTGGGCAAGTACCTACCCCCAAATAAACCCTCTGTATGGAGTACCTACCTAACCTAGGCCTTGGCACATGCTTTCTCGTCCCTCCGTTTTTGGCCTTATCCAAGACACTCCTCGATCTCAAAGCCTCCCAAGGTCTTTAGCAAACATCACTCTGCTGCTCCATTTGTGATTCCTCTCAACTGACTGCTTATTACCCACACCATCGTCAGCGGCCCTCGCTCCCACCTCCGATCAAGGACCGAGTTCCGAATCTGCTGCTCGTCAAGTTATGCACAGCCCGACATTGTAGCCCCAAGGTCCGTCCGAACCTCGACTCACCGGGCCGTCTCCCGCCATACGCCTGGCGCAGGAGCATGTGCTAGGCCCTCCACGCCATGGCGGACGTCCACGCCGATGACGCTCCCGAGCATCGCTACCCTCCAGTAACGCCCGACTCGCGCCATGGTCAAAGTCACGATGCTACTGGCGAGTCGAGTAGCACCTGCAGTCGTCACGACGGGGCCATCGCCAGCAGCCACTCGGCCCCCTCTGACCTCACGCGCGAGCGTCTACTGCTGTACCAGTCGAGGCTCACCGCGGAGCAGGCAGAAGGGCCAGCGCGATACGATACAATGAGGAGGAAGCGCAGAGACCGGCCAAACGGCTCGTTTCTGCTCCATGACAGAGGCGTCAAGCGCAGCCAAAGCTCCCGACTCCCAAAGCCCACCATCGCCGCTACTCATACCCGTGCTACGACCGATTCGCTCTCCAACACTCCCGAATCCGCGCGATCGATTGCCCTGCGAGATAAGGCTTTGCGAGTAGTCTCTGATCCCTTTGCCGGGAAGCTTCTCACGCCGTCTCCCGAGGTGGCCAATAACCCGAGTACTGGTTCGCTCAACGAATCTTCCCCTGCGTCCTCTCAGAACAGCCATGCTCTGGCTACTGTGGACGCCGACTCTACACAGATTGTGAACATGGCACTGAGCCTTAGCGAATCACGCCGTCTCGTCTCTCGTCGGAATGTGTCCCGTGGCACGCCGCCCAAACTCTTGCCTTTGCCGGATTCGGCTACATCCAACGACCTTCGCCAACAGCTCAAACAGCAACGACAATTCTCTCGAAACATCTCCCCTCGCTCTGAACAAGTTACGATACCGAGGCAAAGCACAGGATTGTCAGTGTCAAGTCCACTACACTCCAACTTTCACGCTGGACAAGGCGACATGCACGGCTACCACTTCTCCGCCTCAACCTTGACCCGCGCTCAAAAGGCAAAGGATCACCTAGAGCTCATGGCCCATTACAGAAGGCTTCTCAATGTGCTGCCGCCGTTGAAGCCGGCGCATTTACGAACTGTCACGACGAGCCCACCTGCCTCTCCAGCAGGCGGTGCAAAAGTCTTTACATGGAGTTCGACCACCAGCCCTGTGCAGATGGGGCGCAAGTACAACCCGCTGCAGTATATTCGAAATAGAAAAGTGAGAGCGCGAGAGAGAAAGGTTATTGATGCCGAACGACAAGGATTCGGAGATGTCGACAGTGTCAAGTGTTGGGTTGAGGCATGTGAGAAAAAAGTTACTTTGCAACTACCAGAGGATGATTCAGAGTGCATGGTGCCTTTTCCCGGTGTTGAGGAATCGGTTGCACAGTCTGCGCTTGATCCTGCGACCAAGGCGGCTCGAGCCCGTCGACCTCGCGTGGACTGGTTCGTTGAACCGTGCGACATGATTGCCGATGCCTATTGGATTGAACAGGGTCAGAATAAGAAACTCATCGAAGATCGCCACTGGCGCAGAATATTTCCTTCGAATTCTGACCTTTCACGCCCCATGTCACGAGAAAATGAAGAGCCGAGGCATGGCGTTATGCCCTTTTCCCCGGATACTGGTAACCGTTTCCCGAGCCTTCCAGATATCAACCACACCCACAGGACTCACGAGTGGGAACATGGTCGTCAGCGTACCATCGAGCGCGCAAGAGAGAAGCTTCATAACATCAAGGACTCAAACCACTGGCGTGTCTCTGATCATCTTCACGGTGGACCTCGCTCTAAAAAGGACTCTGCCTCTGAGTACTCGGAAAGCGACAACGAGGCACGCAACCGAACAATACGCGATACACGAAAGCTGGCAGAGAGCAACGATGTGCAGCCAGGTGAAATATTGCACAAGCAAATGTTGGATATGATTGCCACGGAAAATGGAGACAAGGATGTCATGGAGTTTGCAGGGGTCGAGCATTTTGTGCCACCCAGCATGACGAGCCCGGATCGAAACGTACTCTCGAAGCCAGGCAGCCGCCTACACAGCCGTAGGGGATCTTTGATGGACATTAGCGATCATGAACCACGGGGCGCATTGCAAAAAATACACACGACTTCTGCTTCTCGCTCCCGCGCTGAAGATCAGGGCGTCGACGCGCCTCATCTCCGAGCGTCCAGGTCGATAGACAACGACTCGTCGCTGCCTACATCGCCAGAGATGCGACCGTCAAGGAAGCCGACTCTCGAGTCTGTGTCACTAGAGCCGCCGACTCCTTGGAGCCGCTCAGGATCTCCCTCAAAAAAACAGATAGCAAAGATTCACACGACTCCTGAAGCAAACTCTGGTACAGACGGGGATATAGCTGCAGGCAGCAGAGCTGACACGATACCACGAGAGATGGCCGGCTCGGCGCCTCTTGACGGGGAGCCATCTTTAACGAGGAATGCATCAGCTCCATTAGCTGGGGCCACCACTAAAAGCCATCGCCGGATGGGTAGTCTCCTGCAGCGCGCTGATGATCCCAACTCTGGTCTTCGTGGCATTTTCAAAGGCCCACGCATTGACACAGTTTTGCGAGGCGGCGTGTCCCGCATCGGTGATATTCTACGCAAAAAGGATGGTTCTGGAGAAGTGCAAGAGATAGATTCCACGGATGAATCTGACAGTGAGCGCAACAGAGGAAGGAGACGCGCCTCGATCTCTTTGTCTCGTCATCCCTCCAAGAATGAAAAGAACAAGAGACAGGACTCGAGGCACTTTCTCGATGTCATGCCACAGTTCCAGCACGCTCCGGGTGCTTCCAGCGAGACTGATAATCATAAATCTGTGTCATCGGCTGGTCATGGGACCCAAAGCAACTATTCCTCGCGTGTTGAGTTGCTAAAACCACCTCAGACTGAAACTCGAAGTCCATCCATGTCAACCTCTCCACCACCCGAAGCAGCCGGTCGTCTGGGCAAGCCTGACGCTTCCGAGCCCGATTTGAGTAACGGCCGTGTTTCCACTGGAGTCCGCGAGACTGACCGCCGACTCAATGCCATCCTGAGTGACTCGTCTGCACGCCGCGTCGACCGTAACGAACGAACCAAGAGCCGCCAGTGGTCCATTGCGGACCAGGGCGGCAGGTCAGTCGAACAAAGCCAGTTATCGAGACGCGAGATGGCGCGCGTGAAGACGCTCGTCCTCAGCTCTGGCATCAAGGCCATGGAAATCAGCAGACGCGCCAAGGTGACGCACAAGCCGTTTAGTAAAGACGGCGCAAGAGACTGTGCGAAGCTGGCGAATATTGACTGGAACGGCATCGCCAAGCTGTGCCCGGAAAGCAAGCAGCTGCAGGAGCTCGACGTGTCGTTTGCCGAAGCGTACTCGCTCGCCGCGCACACGCTGACGAGCAACATGCAGCTCTCTGGCCAGCGTTGGAAGCAGGCCGCCGACAAGCTGTCGTCGCACACGGGGCCGGAGCTGCACCGGCGCGTCGGAGCCGTTCGGTCGCGCGTGGCCGATGACCTGGCGCCGATGACGCGCGCGGCCGTCGAGGAGGCGGACGAGGCGAGCCGCAACCTGGCGCTGGACCAGCCGCTGCGCATCAAGCACGTCGTAGACACGATGGAGAAGATGCTCCGCAAGAGGCGGCGCCGGCTGCGCTGGTTGCGCCGTGGCCTATGGCTCAGCGTCGAGTGGCTCCTCGTCGGCTTCATGTGGTACGTCTGGTTCGTGGTCATGATCTTCCGCGTGTTTCTCGGCATTGGCCGGGGGATCTGGAACGCTGTCAAATGGGTGCTGTGGCTTGCCTAGATGCTCATTTTCACGATTTTCTTTTGTCCTCATCTTTTGTCGTCGTTTTTTTTCTCACTTAACGTTACATTTTTGTGCTATCCTTCTCTATCGCCCCTTTCTTTACCTCTTTGTTTCAACACATTTTGCTATGCTCCATAGAGCTCTTTTTGTTTGGATTCTGTTGAAGCGACAATTGATACCCTGCTTTGGCATCTTGTTCCTATTCTGGATCTTGCACTTTTTTCACGTCTTCATTTTCTGTTATTTTTTTTTTTTTTTTGCTGTGTAACGCTCGGCATAGGCATGGCGATATTGTAGTGCTTCCTTTCAAGGAGGAAAAAGCAGCACAAGTGTCATTTTAGAATAACGCTCGAATACCGTGTTCTTTATATAATTCAACAACTTCTCTTCACTTGGCTGGCCCCATCGATCAATGAAACTTTCGAATGCAGATTCATTCTTACATGTACAGGTTCAATCCTGCTCTACAACAACAGACAGCCTATGCAAGAATAATCGGGATGATGAGTGAGAGATCATGGTATAATAGCAATTTAGCTAGACAAAGGGCTCAATGAAACAGCAGTGGATGCTCTATTTCTTCTGCATCGAGGGCTTCCTCCAAGCAGGTTCATGTAATTAAAACACATAGAAGAACAAGAGGATCGCAAAAGAATCTAGACACAGAAAACTCAATATATATTTTCGCCAAGGCTTCTTCCTTCCTTTACTCAATTCTCTTCTTGCCTTCCTCGGCACTAAGGAAGCGTGCCGTGCTGAGACCGCGCTCATGGCGGGCCACAAAGCTGCCCAGTAGTGCGTCCTTGCGTGCTTTGGAGTAGTGCTCGTTGTAGCCTTCCGAGGCAAAGGGACGAGGGTTGAGTATGGGCCAATTGACCTGGGGTGAAACGTGTTAGTACCAAAAAAACCGTGGAAATAATGGCCGTTGAGAATCTTACGTAGAGCATGCCGTGTCCGAGGATAAAGTGCATACACCAGGCTGCCACGGCGGTCCAAAAGAGAATGAAGAGACGCATGGGCAGGACCCTAGCGTCAGGCTCGCGCTTGGTGAAGATGCCAATCAAGACGATAAAGGTGCTAAAAGCGAGCAGGTAGGGGATGGACTGTATCAGGATGGGACGCCTGTCGACAAAGATGCGGCCGAGGCCAACGCCAGACTTGCCCGGTTGGTAGGCACCTAGAAAGAGATCAAAGCTGTCCTGGCGAGGACCGTCGAGAAAGTTGTTGAGAAAATAGCGAGTGACACCAATGCGTCCGTCCTGAAGAGCACCGAGCTTGGTGCGCTTACCCGTACGGGTGACATCCGTCTTCATGGCTCCAGTGCCGGAGTAGGAGCCAGAGACGATATCGGCGTTATCAGCCCAGAGGTTGCGGAAGAGGAATTCAAAGTCGGGATCCTCGTCACGGAAGGAGGCGCCGCGGGGCATGAGGCCGAGCTCGCTGAAAATTCGGTCGAGGACAGCGCGAGCAAACATGCTCTGGACAACGTTGGTGCGGTCGAGGCAATCCATGCAGTTGGTGCGCATTACGCTCGTCTGCAGACTGCGGGCCTCGAGCTTGTCGTCAAGACCACCGGGCATATCCACGCCGCGGAAGTATGATTGTTTCTCAAGCTCTTCATGCATGCGTGTGACCAGATTGTAGGCCTTGTCCATTCTCATACCTTTGGTTTCAGTGTGAAAGTCAAAGTAGACGTAATGAATCCTGTCAAAGTGATTGCGGCTGTTGCTGCTGGGGGTCACGGTGAACTTTTCGTTTGTGACATCGGCAATACTTCCGGCTCTAGATAATGATTCGCACATCTTCTCGTATGATTCTTTGACATTGCGTTCACGGCCCTTGGAGTTGACCAGATTGATGAGGTAGTTGTCGCCGTATATGCGAATCTGCTCGTCGAAATGACGGGCGGCGGGGGCGGTAGCAGCCTCGGTGGAGCGGACTTGCAGTTTGGGTGTATAACGCAAGCTGTTGATCTCGGCCCAATACGTGGGAACACTACCTCGAGTCTGAACGTAGGACATGATTTGCATGTCCTTGCCGTCGGTACCACCGAGCTTGCCGCTCTGCATGTCGGTACTGCCAACGAAGCCGCCCATCCCAGTGCTAGCCTCGTTGAGAATAACAATTTGCTCTGTCTCGTTATAATTGGCGACATGACCGTCTTCATCAACGCCACGGGTGAAGAATCGGGTACCACCACGGTATCTTGATCGGCGAGAGATGAGGGTCAGGCTGAGGGGTGTGCCCTTGAATTTCGTCTGCTTTATCTCAAACATGCCAAACATACAGGGCAGAATGTAGGGGTCGATGGCGGGTTGGGCGCCAGGCTGGGCGCGGGAGCCGAGGTTGCGGAAGTCAACGAGGTCTGACTGGAGAAATCTGTTGTAGAAGAAGCGGTCGTCGGCGCGCATCCAGAGTGGTTTGGTGGTATCGGCCTGGGACTGCCTTTGAAACGAGTTTGTCAGGTCGAGAGAGTAGGAGAAGTAGAGGGGCGCCTTTTGGAGGAAAGTGTTGAGGAGGCGGACAAAGGTATCCTCGTCGGGATCGTGAATCTGGCGCTCGCGCATGGGTAGGATTTCGGCGGCGAGGACCTTGTAAACCATCTGGCCTTTGAGACGGCCGACGGGCTTGGTCTTGTTGATGATGACGACATATTTGTCTAGTTGAAGTGCATGTTAGCAAAGCGACGAGCAAACGAGGCGGTCTAAGGAGGGTAGGCAACGGACCGAGCTTGAGCTGTATGACGCCGAGAATACCGGCAATGCTGGATACGCGAGTAGCGCGCTTGCTGGTTTGTAGGGAGGGTTCAGTCAAGCTGACATCACCGGTAGGGCGGTCGAGAACCAATGCCGGGGCATTGGGTGAGGATGGAGAGGTAAAGGTGTAGGCATCGTTGCTAACACGCAAGTTGATGTCGCGGTAAGGAAACAGGGGACCGGTGATGGGGGCCATGGTGTGGATGGTTGTGTTTTGGAGGTGCAGGAAGCGATCCGAATATTGAGGGGCAGCAGTATATGCGCCTGGATGTGAGGTGAGCGATGCAGGAGCGCAAGGCAGGCTGAGAAAGTGTAGCCGAGGAGCTGAAAGAGCGGGAGGGCGGCGAGTGGGCAGAGTTGAGGCCAACGAGGCAAGGCGAAGCTGGAGGTCGTGGAGTGGCTTGGGCGCTGCAAGGCACAGGACTGAGGAACCGAGCCGCTGAGCCACTGTAGCTGCCAGCTGCTGAAAGGTAAATTTAGCTTCCGAATCCAACCCGCGGCTCCTTCAACGTCACTGTTCCTTGTTGAAGCCATGACGCTAACCGAAAGGGGCTTAGCCGGGGGACGGGTTGATTGTTTTTCAGGGAAGCGGCAGCGCTGAAGACGGCCACTGAGCAGCGGGCAGGCAGGGTGACAGCCATGCTGCAACGTAGAGAAGTCAGAGTGTGATGAGCAAGACAAGATGTGTATATAGAATCAATAAAAGACGAAGAAAAGATGACTAGAGAAGCCAGAAAGAAAGGAAAAGAATCAATACATAGCATGGTACGGAACAGCTTCTGTCGGTTCAATGCACGGTTTGTGCGGATATAAGCCAGAGAAACAGGCAAACTGGTGGAAGAAGGTACTAGTACCTACCTAGGTACCAGTACGTCTATTACCCCGCCACAGCTGCCCGTAGTCGTCGAGATTGCGCGAAAAAATGTCGCCTGCGTACCATTCTATGCAGACATCTAAAACCATAGAAATGATTCCATACTGTTCGCCTCATCACATCAATGCCATATGCAAGCGGATGCGTGTCTGGGTGGCTTCGGTTTCATTGTCCGCCTCTCGATCCGCATAGATCCAGATCCACGACGATTACAGATCCAGAAACCAAATATAGTTTCCATGGCGTTTCATCAGTAACAGCGAAAAAATTGATAAGCAAAAATTAAATTAGTGGTGCATCTTTGACCAGTTCATCTTGCGCAATCCCGAGACTTCTGCGCCAGCGAGCATTTGTCAGCCCACCAGTCAACGTTGCAACGCAAACTCCGTCGGAGCGTGCCTCGGTCTGCCTGCATTGACTATTCGTTGCTTTGAAAGCATGCATAGACCTGCGATGCGGGATTGCGCCTCGCAATTTGCGTCGACAATTGCAAAAGTAATTGAAGATTCCGTTTCGATCCAAGTATGAGCATCTACCATCAAGCACCTGGGCAACCTCGGGGTTTCCAGCTTCGGAGCGCACACTTGCTCCCACTGTTGGTTGTGTTGGTGATGTGGTCATTCACGTCAGTGTTCCTAATCAAAGATACAGACGAGGGCTAAAGAAAAGGCTGGGATGCTAGCTTGAACAAGTGTCAAACTAAAGCTACAAAGTACGGCTACTAAGTACGGCAATTCTGCATCCCATTACATTGACACCAAGTTTTCATCGTCCGTAATCCCAGCACGACCAGTGACGTTTTCCCCATAATATCTCCCCATTAGTCTTTCGAAACCATGCGGGTAGCTCAAAGTCCGCAGCTTGATTAGTTGATCAGTTATATCCAAGAACGAAGTCCACCATGGATAAACCCACACACCACACTAAGTACGTTCCGAGCACGCAAGATAGTGGCACGACATTCGATGCCATTAATAATGCTCTTCAAGTTAGGAAGGACCTCGAGCGCCTGGACACAAGCTAAATCCATGATCCACTCCAATCTTTTGATCCTTCCTTGTTCAATATAAAAGCCTCGTTAGCCCCCCCATGATTATGATCTTTTCTCAATCAAAGTCACTCAACTCACAAGCTAGCGTCTTCCTTGTCCCATTATAGTCCGCCACAACTCTTTTACACAATGACTGCTTCCTCCTCCTCCAAGCTCTGGCAGCCTCTCCAGGTTGGCCGCACCCAAATCTCGCAGCGCATCGCCCTGGCGCCGCTGACTCGCTTCCGCAACGACGATGAACATGTCGCAACCGACATCATGACGCAGTATTATGCCGAGCGCGCCTCGGTGCCCGGCACACTGCTCGTGACCGAGGCCACAGGCATCTCACCCGCCGCCGAGGGCGCGGCCAACCTGCCCGGCGTGCATAGCCCCGCGCAGATCCAGGCCTGGCGCAAGGTCTACGACGCCGTCCACGCAAAGGGTGGCGTCGTCTTCCAGCAGATCTGGCACCAGGGTCGTGCCGTTGACCCTGAGTACGTCAGCTCCCGCGGCTTCAAATACGTCTCAAGCTCCGCCAAGGTCATGCCGGGCCGCGACGTCGCCCCCGAGCCGCTGACCGAGGACGAGATCCTGGCCATCATCGACGACTTCCGTCAGGCGGCCCGCAACGTTGTCGATGCCGGCGGCGATGGCGTCGAGATCCACGGCGCCCACGGCTACCTGATTGACCAGTTTACACGCGACAGCGTCAACGAGCGCACCGACAAGTGGGGTGGCTCCGTCGAGAACCGCGCGCGCTTCCTGCTCGAGATTGTCAAGGCTGTCAGCGACGAGATTGGCGCCGACCGCACAGCTCTGCGTCTTAGCCCCTTTGCCTCGTTCCAGGACGCCGTCTCGTCCGACACTTGGACTCAGACAAGCTACATTTTGAACCAGATCAAGGCTCGGGGTCACAAGCTCGCCTACCTGTCGCTCGTCGAGCCCCGTGGCGACCCCGTCCTCCTCTTCCTCGGACCTCAACAGGTCGACCCGTTTGCTGGCGGCGAAAAGTCGCTCAAGTACTTTTTGCGCCAGTGGGACAATTATAGCCCCGTGATTGTCACTGGCGCCTATGATCTCGAGGGTGCCGTGCCCGCCGTTGACGAGGAGTATGCCGAGTGGGATGTTATTATTGGCTATGGCCGTCCCTTCATCTCCAACCCGGATCTGGTGTTCCGCATCAAGAACCAGATTCCGTTCACGGAATACAACAGAAAGACCTTTTACCTTCCCAAGGTAGCCACAGGCTATATCGATTATCCCTTTAGCGAGCAGGCTCTGAAGGCCGGGCTTGGTCCTCTGAGGGCTGAGATCAAGCTCTAGAAAATTGTGCAGGAAGAGCAGGCATTAGTATGATAAAGCATGTCATGGAGAAAGGAGTTTTGTATTTAGGCATTTAGATTTGATGGAGCAATAGATTTGATTCATGATCAAAAGTCCGGTCTGGCATGTGAATTGCCAGTTATGCATGGTAGAAAGGTTGCGTAAAACGTCCGAATATTTCATTACTAGGTAGTGCACAATGTCGACAGCCGCCGAACAGCCACAATCGAGTTGACAGTGAGAAAAGTGGGGCCGGCAAACGCAACTGATCGCCTCGTCATGGCAGTCTCCTGATGGAGAGAAAGGGCAAAACTCAGGTGCATCGATGTATTTTAAGGTTGTTTGTCCGAGGAAAATGGCCGCTGTAAAAACAGTTTGACACATGATGAGGCCCTTACCGTGCCATATGCACATGCGGTCCCTCACATGACGCAAATGTATACTGGTCCCTGATAGGCAGCTAGGTAGGTACCAGTACTAAGGTACACTGTACATCTATCATACACCAACAGCTGCGCTTTGGCGGCCTGTTTATAGATACCTAGGTACCTTAGCACAGGTAATTTAGTCACTCACAGCGTTGGCACAGCCACTGTTGCTGCTCACACTCGCCACAATTGGCATCAAGTCTCCTGTAATCAATCACTGCAGATGATTTACAGCGGTCTGTCAGTCGCCAGGCTGCCACTCTGAGGACATACTACTGCCAACTCCACCCGCCCAACGCCCGTCCGCTTTACCCTGCCTCGCCCGCCATCCCGCCACCAGTCAGGTCAACCTGACGTGTGCCTCTCGACAACCGAAACCACCGGCCTCATCCACTGACGCCGACCACTCGCAACGTCCCACCGTCAACTCCTCCACCACCACCCCTTCCAACTGCTTCATCACTGATTACATCCACAGCTGCGCGTATCCGTTTTCATCTTCATTTCGTCGCATCTCAAATCCCCTTTCGTCCGACGCTTCCCACGACTTCATCCCTTTTTTGCTGGGGTAAATTCCGACGAGGCCTTCCACGTTCCACTTCACTCTCTCGCTTGCTCGCATACCACCTCATACAACAACCATAATGGCCTCCCGAGGACCCCCTGGCGCTCGCGGTGCCTCCAACAACCGCTTTGCTCAGTTCAAGCTAGTGCTTCTCGGTATGTTACGATGCAACAAACCTGTCCTGTCGGCTCGGGGAATGCTAACCGCTTGGCCGTGTAGGAGAATCCGCTGTCGGAAAGGTGCGACCGCCTGCCATAAAAAACATGAGCTTTCTTCGTCCAAATACCCAAACTAACGCTGCAGACGTGTAGAGCTCCATCGTTCTGAGATTTGTCAAGGTAAGCTGCTGACCCCAGGCTGTGCTTTCTCCATGGCAGCCGCTGACCTTTCTGCAGGACCAATTCGACTCGTTCCGCGAATCTACCATCGGCGCTGCTTTCCTCACCCAAACCATCTCCCTTGATGAGACAACTACTGTCAAGTTCGAAATTTGGGATACCGCCGGCCAGGAGCGCTACAAGTCTCTAGCCCCCATGTATTACCGCAACGCCAACTGCGCCGTCGTCGTTTACGACATAACACAGTCTGTACGTGCTTGCTTCTCATCTCTCGGTCATGCCGGAATTACGCTAATCATATGAACCACACAGGCTTCCCTCGACAAGGCCAAGGCCTGGGTCAAGGAACTTCAGCGCCAAGCAAACGAAAACATCATCATCGCCCTCGCCGGTAACAAGCTCGATCTCGTCACTGAACAGCCCGACAAGCGCGCCATTCCCACTGCCGAAGCCGAAGCCTACGCAAAGGAAGCAGGGCTTCTCTTCTTTGAGACCTCGGCCAAGACGGCTGAGAATGTTCCCGATCTCTTTACCGCCATCGCCAAGAAGCTTCCCCTCGACCAGGCCGGCCCCAGACACGCACGCCCTGGCCAACGCCCTGGCGTCAGCTTGGCTCCGGAAAACTCAAACACCAATGCTGCCGGCCCTTGCAGCTGTTAAAGTGCTCTCATTTTTCGGTTTGCGAAATCTCATGGCGGAATATGTATCGGGCCTGCAAAGACGACGGCGCCATTCAGCTGCGCATCGCGGCCCACACGCTTCAAGTAGACTAATGTCGTGAAGATCTGGCAAAGGCCTCTTTCTTACTTTTTTTTTCGTCCCCCTGGCCGAGGGCTTGCGCAGTATATTTCTTGGAGTCTTGGGTTTGTCTGGAATTCGGTTGATGACTTTTTCTTCTTGGTTTATCTCGATATCGACGTTGATTTCCGGTAGCTGGCCTGGCTTGCGATATTTGTTCTCTCAACAGGCCAGTCATAGCCGCGGAGGTCGCTGTGAGGCTTCCAGCAGAGTGATATACTGGACTGGTGGGCAAGCGGTCTCCAAGTACGTACGCCGGTTTGTACCATCAGATCTTAATGCATAGAATATGATATTGGATTCATATTTTGCACTGTGAAATGTCTGAATACTTTGACGCCAAGTAATGTGTATGCGTGGCTTCGATATGCGCTTGTGTTCTCGGTCAACGAGGTAATGCGGCAAGCTGAATAGTTCGAACGTCTCACAAGCTTGTGAATGGTCCACCCGCAACGAGAAGCCGTAATGACGACAAGCCAAACGCGTAAGAGCACTTCGGCCGCGGAACAATCATCATGAAATCGTAAAATAGTTTTTTTTCCTGGAGTTTTTCTTCTTTTCAAATTGTCATTGACGTGGCCATTATTCTTTCTACTCAATATTGACCACCTGCTACCATAGACTTGCATGTGTTGCGTCACTCCCGGTTCCTGCCGCGGCGCCCCAGCCCAGTCCGCTTTAGCGCAATCCAAGCTCTTAGCCGAACTTTTGCCCTGAGCGTTTTTGTCCACGGCATAGCGACCCGACAACTGAGCAGCATCTTGCTCCTCAACCACACCTCTCCCTGCCGGCCCTTGCATCTCCAATGTTGCGATCATCGCTCCGGTCAACCAGGCTGCTCAGCGGCCAGCCCATTGCGGCTGCTGCGGGGCGCCAATGGGCCGCCGCTGCGTCGCGACGCTCGGTTCTGCTTCAAAACGTGAGCTCGCCTGCCCTCGTTCCCTTGCCGCACCCGGTATCCCGACGACCGCCGCTGTTCCCCTAACGATGACGTGCCGACTGTCGGGCCTGCGATTTTATCAATTGGATATCGGCGCGCTCAGTGCTAACAAGCTAGCAGAGATACTACGCCGATCAGAAGCACCCCGATGTCCCCAAACCCCCCGTTCTGCCGACCTCCGAGATCAAGAGCTCCGAACGCTCCCCCGCGCCCGCCGAGGAGACAATTGAGAAGAAGGTCGGCCTTGATGAGGTCCCTCTGACTCCTCCTCCCGTGCCTGAGGATATTATCGCAAAGGCTGCCACCACTGCGGCTAATGCCCCTCAAGTCGCGGGCAGTGGCAGCAAGTCGACTCCTCCGCCTCCTCCGTCTCCTCCGCCTATCAAGAAGAAGGGCTTCATGGCCCGTCTCCGACGCTTTCTCACTTCTCTGATCCTCCTCGGTGTCATCGGGTTTGCCGGTGGTGTTTGGTACTCGCGCATCAACGACACCTTCCACGATATCTTCACCGAGTTTGTGCCCTTCGGTGAGCAGGCCGTTCTGTACCTCGAGGAGCTCGAGTTTCAGAAGAAGTTCCCTAATGCTCACCGCGCCGGCTCTACTCGTCCTGTTTCTAGCACCGGTGAGCAGGTGCGCATCCCTGCTCAGAGTGGCGCATCATGGCGAGTTGCGGACAGCGGCGAGCCTGTCGGCCGTCAATCAACCTCTGCTTCTTCCTCGCGCATCAAGGCAGCTCCCAAGTCCGATGAGGTCGTGAAGAAGGAGCCCGTACCTGCAGAGGCCAAGCCTGTCGAGACCCGACCTGCCACCGCTGCCAGCAAAGAATCCAAGGACTTCAAGGCCCCAGAGGTCAACGAACCTTCTCGCTTCCCTCCTCTGGAGCCCATCGACCTGATGAGTCTTCCCGACGCCAAGGAGCCAATCGTCCAAGACCTTGTCCGCATGCTCAATGACCTCATTCTCGTCATCAACGCCGACAATGCCCACGGAAAATACTCGACCACCGTTGCCAAGGCTAAGCGTGAAGTCGGCGAGGTTGGCGACAAGCTCAAGGCTCTTAAGACTGCCGTCGAGAAAAAGGCTGCCAGCGAGGTCAAGTCCACGATTGCCGAGTTTGACAAGGCGGCCACCGAGCTCGTAAAGAGGGTCGAGAACACCATGGTCCAGCAAGAGGCATCATGGCGCCAGGAATTTGAGCAGGAAATGAACAAAGTTCGCGACACATACGATCAGCGCGTCAAGCTCCTGCTTGAGCGTGAGCAAAAGCTCAACGAGGAGAAGCTCCAGACCAAGCTCCTGGAGCAGGCTCTCGCCCTGAAGAAGGAATATGTTAAGGAGGTTGAGAACCGCGTCGAGACTGAGCGCGAAGGTCGTTTGAGCAAGTTGAACGAGCTCACATCCGCTGTGGCCGAGCTCGAGAAGCTGACTGTTGGTTGGAACAACGTTCTTGACACTAACCTAAAGACTCAGCAGCTTCATGTTGCTGTCGAGGCCGTTCGTGCTAGCCTTGAGGGTGCAACCCACCCCAAACCCTTTATCAAAGAGCTCGTCGCGCTCAAAGAGATTGCTGCCAACGACGATGTCGTCGACGCTGCTATCTCCTCCATCAACCCTTCTGCCTATCAGAAGGGCATCTCTTCCCCTTCATATCTTATCGACCGCTTCCGTCGTGTAGCTGGTGAAGTCCGCAAGGCTTCCCTGCTGCCTGATGACGCCGGCGTTGCGAGCCACGCTTCCAGCTGGGTTTTGAGCCATCTCATGTTCAAGAAGCAGGGTCTTGCCGAGGGCGACGATGTTGAGAGCATCCTGACCCGCACGCAGACGTTCCTCGAGGAGGGCGATTTGGACGCTGCTGCCCGTGAGATGAACGGCCTCGAGGGTTGGGCCAAGACGCTTAGCCGCGACTGGCTCGGAGAGGTTCGCAAGGTGCTGGAGGTGCAACAAGCACTCGATGTAAGTTGACTTGCTGTGGCGCAGCGTGCCAATGAATTCGACTAATGCCTTTTTGTTTTAGGTCATTGCCACAGAGGCTCGCCTACAGAGCTTGCGTGTAGACTAAAAATAGGGGAGATTCTAAAACCATACGTCTGTTTTCTTTGTGGTGTTGTACATTGGTTTTCCGGGAGATGCGTCTAGGAGGCACATTGCCTGTGTATTAGATATAACAATAGACCGTCCTGAAAGTTTATCCCGAATTTCATAATGTGACACACAATGTCAGTTAATGGAGCAATCTCGACAGGTTCATGAAGCACTTGAAAAACTGTCGTAATGTATTCATGGTTAGCCTCAACGCCCCCGGCTGCTTAGCCGTGTCGTTGAATCGGCGCGTGGCGTGAGACCCGCAGATTTTCAACAATTCGCCAACCTCGATGCTTATGTTTCACCATTTACAACATTTGCAGCCCCATACGCCCAGCTCGTCATCGAAACGACCTCCCATCATTATCCAGAAATCTAGAGACTTACGAGTGGTGGAACTCGAGAATTGCTGCCCCAAGTGGGCATCCCAACGATGAACTCGAGGCGCATCCGCCCCTTGCAGAACGGCATCATTCACCCGCGCGCCACATCCTCACTCAAACCTCGAATACCGCGCAGGATGCGCTCATCGGTCGACACGGCCGCAACCGTGCGCGACTATGATGCGGCCCTAGCCAAGCTCAACCTTTTGGCCTCAAACCGCGCCATTACCGCGCTGTTCGAGACGCCGGCGGCGCGGCACACAGACCTGGCAGCGCCGCCGTCGCCATCGTCTCGGGATCTCAACGCGCAGGCCATTCCCGAGATGCAGACGTGGCTCCGCCGCGCGGGCTACACGCCGGACGACCTCGCCACCATGCGGCACATTCATGTCGCGGGCACCAAGGGCAAGGGCTCTGTGTGCGCCTTTGCCACGGCCCTCCTACGCGCGGCGACGGCGGCGGCGGACAGACGACGGCCGGTGGGCACGTACACGAGCCCGCACCTCGTGAGCCCGCGGGAGCGCATCGCCATTGACGGCGAACCCATCAGCCAGACCGTCTTCGCGGCCGCCTTTTGGCAGTTGTGGGAGCGGTTCACGGCGGCAGCGCGCGCCGAGGGCCGGTCGCGGGACGAGGCCGAGGGTCCGGCGTCGAAGCCGTTTTACTTTCGCTTCCTGACCATTATGGCCTGGCACGTGTTTCTGCAGGCCGGCGTCCGGGACGTGGTCATGGAGTGCGGCATCGGCGGGGAGTACGACGCGACCAATGTGCTGCCGCCGCTGGCCGTCTCGGCGGCGGTGGTGTCGCAGTTGGGTGTCGACCATGTGGCGATGCTGGGCAGCACGGTGGGCGAGATTGCGTGGCACAAGGCGGGCATCTTCAAGCCGGGCGCCACGGCGTTTGCGCTTGGTCTGCCGAGCGGGGGCGGGGCCGAGGCGGCGGCGGCGGTCATGGACGTGCTGCGGCGGCGGGCCGCGGAGCGCGGAGCGCAGCTCTTCGAGGTAGACGAGGCGGCGGTGGACGCCTGGGCCGGCGTCGAGGGCGCGGCGCTGCGCGGCGTCTTCCAGAAGCGCAACCAGGCGCTCGCCGTGCTCGCCGTCCAGCAGCACCTCGGCGTCCGGGACGCGGCGGCGAGCACGGCCGAGTCGCTCGCGCAACTCTCAGAGGAAATGCTGCAGGCGCTGCGCGGAGCGACGCTGCGTGGACGGTGCGAGGTCATCGACGACGAGGCGCACAATGTGCAGTGGATGCTCGACGGCGCGCACACGCGCGAGAGCATCGAGCAGGTGGCCGCGTGGCTGGCGGAGAGCGTGGCCGACGACGACGAGGCAGCAGGTGTGACGCTCGTGTTTAACCAACAGGAGCGCGATGCTCCCGCGCTGCTGACGTGCCTCGTGGACGCCGTCGCGGAAGCGACCAACGGCAGGCGGCGCATCGTCATTTCGCGGGCGCTGTTCACGAGGAACGAGCAGGCGGTGGAGGATCACGACGGCGATGTGAGCGTGCAGAGGGCGCTCGCAGAGACAATGGGGAGGCTGGCGCCGGGGTGTAACGTGAGTGTCTTTGATAATGTGCAGAGCGCCGTGGCCGAGGCGAGACGCACGGCGGAGGCGGCGGCTGGTCGCGGCAGGAAGCAAAAGGTGCTGGTCACTGGGAGTTTACATCTCGTTGGGGGTATCATGCGGGCGATTGAGCCCGACAGTCTAATATAGCCGTTCCTCGTAAATACAATTTTCTATTATTGTTTTTCCCCTGTTCCCAATCTACATCTGCATCTTCCCTCATCAACGCCTCCTACAGCGCATCCGCCTGCTCCAAAATCCCCAGCGCGCCGCCGACAAGATGTAAACTGCCCGTAACGTACGCCTGCACCGCGCTCCCCTCGGGCAGGCCCTCGCCGAACCCGCGCGCGCAGTCGAGCGCCTCCTCAATCGTGGGGAGCACGCGCACGTCCGCCCCTGGGTCGAGCCGCGCCCACGCCTCGGCGAAGCGCCGCTGCGCCGTCATGCCCGCAACGTCCTTGGGATCGACCTGGCGGTTGACAAAGTCGCGCTTGTAGCCCGTTGCAGCGTACGTCACGTTGGTGCAAAAGATGACGTGGTCAAAGGACTGCGCTCCTGTCGAGGCCGGTGACGGCTTCTTGTTGACGGCGTGGATGGAGGCGAGAAAGTCGACGGCTTCGGCGCGGCCTTGCTGGTTGAAGATGAGGACGCGCGGGGCGATGCTAGAAACGTTGAAGCGTTGTCAGTGTTTAGAAGGGGACTTGTTGCCATGGCGATTTCCTCTGGGGGAGGGGGAATTTCCGGACGCACCTCTTTTCCGTTTCGTTGGCAAACCACTTGGCAGATACCTTGAGACTGTCTGCCGTGTGCGCGCCGTCGACATGCCACTTGATCTTGTCCTCGGCCTTGACCTCGCACCGGCCGCGGAAGCTCGTCTTTTCCAAGCCACTGACGAATTCCCGCGGAAGACTCTTCCCATCTCTGCCCCTGTCCATCCCGACGCCGAGCTTCTCTAGAGCCGTTTCCGCGAGCGCCACCGCCAGCGAGGCGTTGCGCTTCTGAAACGTCGCCGCCGGCCTGATCCTCACGCCGTCGAGGCGCGGGTCAATGGGCAGCTCCGTCAGCTCAACCCGCTTCTCCTCGGCGCGCGCGCGCAGCACCGCAGCCGCGTCCGAAAACTGCTCAACGGTAAACGCCGGGCTGCCGTTCTTCATGATGCCGGCCTTGTGCCAGGCAATCTTGTCGAGGGTATCGCCGAGCACGTAGACGTGGTCGATGCCGAGTGTGCTGATGCCCGAGGCCAGCGGGCGCGGCACGAGGTTGGTCGCGTCAAACTCGCCGCCAACGCCCGTCTCGTAGACGGCCGCGTCGACGCCCTCTTGCAGAAAGGCGTGCCAGCTGACGAGCGTGAGATAGCGCCCGTAGATGGGCTTACTGCCGAGCGGCGGCAGCAGGCTACCCCCGTCATCGTGGTCTTCAGGCTGCTGCGGCGTAGACGGCGATTCGAGGCGGTCCCAGACTTCGAAAAAGTACTTGGCGAAGAGCGCTTCGGAGATGGGCGCCGAGTTGATGCGGATGCGCTCGCGCACGGCAATGAGGTGCGGCGAGATGAAGAGGCCCGTTTTGGCGGGGATGTTGCCGGCTTGCCGGTACTGGGCGAGGATGGAGTCGACAAAGGCGCATGTGCTGCCCTTGCCTTTGGTGCCTGCCACGTGGATAATGTTGAGGCGGTTTAGATCGGATGTCTGCGAGGGTTATGTTAGCGAGTCTCATCAGTTTCCAGAAAAGAGGGGGAGGCGCACCGAGTAGCCTATGCGGTTGAGATAGGTGCGCATCTCCCGGATGGAGGAGGCATCGGGCTTGACGCCAGCCTTGCGTCGGGCCTCTATCACTTCAAAAGGCGTCTGCAGCGTATTGAGCGCGTCAATCGCATCCTATTGGTGCGCCAGTGTCAGTGCATGTACGAGAAATGCCGCGGGTGGACGTGGCCAAAGTTTGACTCACATTGTAGGATCTGGTGGGGGTAGCAGAGGTCGTCATTGTGCGCCAAGGTTGTGGGCGCGAGGTAGTCAGGAGCCTTTCTAAGAGAGATAATGTGCGCCTCGATACATTCTGCATCGAAGATGGGCCGATGCTTGCGCAGGTCTCGGCTGCAGCAGTTGGAATGCGGGTTCGACAAAGAGAGGTTGAAGCTGCCAGCCCGAAATAAGCGCGGCCAGAAACTTGGTAGCGGCATCGGCGCCATAATTGACACTGGAGATTTGAGTCGGATCGGTTGACGGGTCACGACGATGATCATGTCAGAAAAGTAATGGGACGTTTGAAATGAAGATATATTAGGTAAAATTACAAAGATGAGAGTGTTGCAATTTTTGGGCCGTTTATTATTAGCGAGTGTTTGAGTGTTTGTCCTCTTTCATCAACCGACAGCGTATTAGCTCAGTGAGCTATTCGATGCGTAAGTACCTAACTATGGAAGAGCCGTGATTATCTACCTCATCATCATCCTCACCGTCTTCATCGTCCCCATCATCATCCATCTCGTCGCCTTCTGGCCATTCATCGTCATCAATATCATCAGAGTCGTCATCGTCATCTTCAAGGTTGATTTTGACACCTGGCCTCTCAGGCTGTCGGGCTTTGGCACTATTCCATCCTCGTTTTATTTCCTCCTTCTTGGTTACGCCGCCACTTTGCCATTCATGCGCTGGCACCCACCGTCTGACAATTCTCGTTGATGTGGGTTTCGAAATAAGCGTCTGTTATGTCACTTGCCCTGACACCAATCTGTCGTCCGAGCTGGGCTTTGGCTTGAGCCAGTTGCCGCCCATTCCCGTTTTGTGGACAGACAGATTGCGGGTTGGTAGCCATGAGCTCCAAGTACCTTTGGTTCGATTGCAGAAGTTGCAGGCTAAATTGTCCAGCGAACATGGCCGCTCCGCTGCCGTGAGCTGGCAAGACTGTTTGGATGTTATTCTCCCCTAGTATGCTTTGACTGATCTGCAGCTGATTGTTCTGTCGCTGGGTGTTGCTGCTAACAAGAAAGTTGACAGTGCTCTCAAGTTCGTCACCCATAAGTGCGACTCCGTTTATCATGGCGACTGTCCCCAGCTTAGTGTGGGCTTGGACATTCGTCACATTCATCACACCGTCCTGCATCTGGAAGGTGAATGATTCATCGCTCGACAGGGGGACATTTCCGCCTCCTCTGGCCCCCAATCTTTGTACGAGCGAGGATTGTGCCATGACTGGGACTCCCTTCAAACTGTTTGCATTGCGCCCGGCGACATGGTCTCCGTGCTCATGGCTGAGGATGATCATGTCAAT
Organism: Beauveria varroae; assembly: GCA_030780425.1. Lineage (NCBI taxonomy): Eukaryota > Fungi > Ascomycota > Sordariomycetes > Hypocreales > Cordycipitaceae > Beauveria > Beauveria varroae. The sequence continues at coordinate 255,138 of JAPFUP010000099.1, forward strand.
CCCCAGTCCTGTTTGCTGCTGCAACTCTTGATTGCAGCTCTCAGCAAGAACCTCTGCGGTCGATGTGTCAAACATGAAGACCGAGTTCTGGGATGCTTTTATGTAGTAGACCATGACGCCCAGATTAAGGTTTGGATCGAACCCCTCGCCGTTTAAGTTGACGGATCTGGGCTGAATTCCCCGAGGTATCTTGTCGGCATCATCAGAACCACCTGCGTAGCAGCCATATATCTCAGCTCCAACGTTTTGAATGCGGCCGAAGAAGATGTTGACTTGATTCTGCTGGTTCTGCCTCCTGAATATGGCACTTGATTGCGAGTTAGTTACCTCGCCATAGGCTATCTGAAATAGTTGGCTACTTACGGCACATATCGAGTTGACCAGTCAAGACTTGGTCCAAGCCGACGAGCATGGAGAGCATCACCGTGTATACAGGCAGTCGTGCTGCCGATCAGGGCCAACATAGCCTTGGGGATTTCTGGTCGCATAATGAACTGGTCGGCGCACCTTACCTGAGGCGCTGCAAGAAGAGTAAACGAGTTGAAAATGGATTGAGCTGAGGGATGAGATAGACGACGAATTATTTAAAGCTTGGATAGAAGCATATGTCGGTGGTCGCAGGCTGACTCTCTGTCAAGGTGGCCAGGCCACGACTGTAACAGTCTTGAAACGACATGTGCTACAAGGTCCAGCCGGTGCGCCTTAAGCCGGCGCGCCTCAAGCCAAACAGGCAAGACTAGTTAAAACAATCTTTTCACTTTGCTTAAGATCTTCAGATGGTCTAGACGTGGATTTAAAGCCCCAGAGCGGGAAGCTTTGAAACGGTTCGGTCATGCATTCGGCAACCCACGCTCGCGCACTCCTCCTCCTGGCTTCAAATCTCGTCTGTCAAGATTTTTCCACCATTTCTTTTCACCGTCCATTTTCTCATGCCCTCTACTACGCCTTCAGTCATGTCCTTGTCAAAAGCAAGACCATCGTTCTCAAAAGACAATCGCGTCCGCCAAGTGATCCAACTCTCGGCCATGGCTCCGTCCGGCGCTCTCAGTAATCCCGTCGAGATGTCAGCCACCGGTACGTGACCATACTGGCGGCTGTGCTGCAGAAAGAAAATTGTCGCGCTGCAGACGGAGCAAAAAGCGCGCGTCACACCTTCTGAGGAAGCGTACGTTTTGATGGTGCCAAGCATGAGATCCTCGCCCACAGCTGGCTCTATGGCATTGGTAGGCACGAAAATCCACGACGCCACAGGCGTTCCGTTGATAAGCCTACAGTCGTCGCAGATGTCGAGTGTGCCGTACCACTTGGTTGGGTCGAGCGGCGACACGAAGCGCTTCGCATAGGCGTGCTCTGCAATCTCCTTATGTGGCCGAGGGATGGTAAAGGACACACCGCCACAATGGCACTGAGCCCGAAGTCTCTCTTGTCCGTTGAAGCCGACTTCAGGCTTGGGTTTTGGGGCCGCTGCGTTGGGTTGGTCGTCTTCGGGGTTCCAGGTTCCTAAAGCTTTGCCTTGGATGTGTGTAAAGATACCTGCCAGTCCACCATCTCCGGCAGACTTGTTGAAGACATGCGAGACAATGTTGACAATATCGCGACCATGTTCTCCGAGTATTACTGTAGCCAGCGTCCATGTCCCATCATCATTTCCAACAGCACCGACATGGCAGCCGCACGTCGAGCACGACTTTGGGGTGTAGCCGACACCGGGTATCAGGTACGACGTCAGACATTTAATGTTTGACGGCGCAATCCAATTCGGCTCGATACCTTGAGCAAGATTGGCGTGCATGTTTGCCAGAGTTCCCGTATTGTAGCGGCATATGCTACAATGGCACAGATAGGCCTTGAGGGGAAGGTCTGCGACTGGGATGTCGAGGGTAAAGTGTACGCCACCGCAATAGCATTTCGCCTCTAGTGTGCGTATTTTCGTTGATTCAGCCATTTTGAAATGAAACTCGCTTCGCTAATTGTGCAAGAGAAGGGGCGAGTCGATAGTAGCCATTCGATCGTCTTATAAGCACCAACCTTCATCTTAGCCTGATGAATGGCGCGGAGGCGCTTCAGGCGTGGGGGAGCTGAAAATCTCAGCCGTGAACTTTTTGCCTAACATGTTAGTAAATTTGAACGGCTTGTCATTACTTCATCAAAGGGCATTCTGGGAATTTTTCGATCCCTGTAAAAGGGAAGGTTTTACATTCTCACCTTGTTTGTTACCTTTGCAAGAGTATTACTTTGTACAGCGCTGCTTTGCCCAGCTGACAGTGGTGGCAGCGCATTGTTAGCGGTCCGCTTTTTGCAACTGAAAATCGCCCCCACCAGATCGGCCAGCCAAAGAATAATTTTCTTTCTTCTGTTTGAAGCAACGTTCGTCATCTACTTAAACATTCATTTGTCTCGTTTCCATACCATGGCGGCGGCCTCGCATGTGCCTCCTGTTCATGAGACGCTAGCCGATATGGATGACCATCTCGCGCGGCTCAAGGTCAAGGTCCAGGAGCAACGGAACAGCCTGCAGCACTGGCAGACGTGGGACGCCGAGTATGAGGCTCTGAAGGAACAAGTACAAGCCCTTTCCGAGGCTCCGACGGCCGAGGATCTGCAGCGGCTTCGTAAAGACTTTGACGGCGAGCTTCTCGTGGGAAAGGAACTTGATGAGATTTTCGGCCAACAACAGCGCTCTCGTGACCAAATTATCAACGTCCTGGATCGCCGCATAGATTATGTCAGCCAGAACGTTCGCAGTCTACAGAAGCAATTAGAAAAGACCGAACTCTTGATTCTGGACGCGGAGGCGTCCAATGAACAGGGCGCCGTCGACGAAAATGGTCCTCACATCACGGAAATTGTCGAAGAGTTGGATGAAGACGATAATGTACTTTCATATCGCCTGAACCGACCCGGCGAGGTCTTGCCCCGAGTCAATGCAGCGCTTGAGAAGGTCGGCATTGATACCGCTTCACCTGAAGCTTCGTCGTCAAAGCCACCCCAAGAATCCAATGGTGCCAGTGCTGCCAAAAGTCTACCTGTCAGGAAAGTCAAGGAGTCAATACCGCTTTCCTCAGAGTCAGAGCCGGCTCAAGAGGTGACGCCTCCGGTCTCACGAATGGCAAAGCGTGTGGATGGTATCATGAAGACCGCCAAAGAACAAGAAAAAATAAGCAGTCAACCTGCAACTATTCCAGACGACGAGGATTCCGACGATGCAGACCTTCGCCAACAAATGCTGAAATACAGCATGGGTGAGATGGGCGCGATAGTGGCTGAACTCAACCTTGAAGATGACGATGACGACTCTGATGATCTCGACGACGATGAATGGCTAGAAGGCGACGAGATGGATGATGATGAAGACGATGACGATGAGGAAGATAAATACGGCCGTTTTACAGGCCGCATGGTTACTGACAAGTATCAAAGACGGATGCTAGAGCTGGAGACCAGACTAGGCGTCAAGTCTCGCTTCACACAAAAATTAGAGCAAAAAGCCGAAGAAAAGGACTCAGACGATGAAGACGGTGAAGGAATTGGCCGCATACGCATTCAATCAAAGTCCACGCCATCCCCAGCCTCTTCCTCAGCCGCACCTACACGATCCATTGTCCAAGAGAGACAATCCACCAAGAATGAGCCCAAAAAGGGTGTCCGATTCGCCGATGAGCTCGATATCGCCAACGAGGTGGAGTCAAGCCCGGCTCCCGCAGCAGCCAAGCCGGACACCGAAAAGCCAGTCGAGCCCATGAGCGATCTCATCGTGGAGCGAAAACCTGCCTCCAGGCCCACGGCAGCCCCTTCTTCAACACAACGGCCGTCACGCTTCAAAAAGGCCGCGGCCGGCGCGCAGACGGCACCCAGCATCATCCCCAAGGGTCCCTTTGACGTCCCCGCGTCCTTTCTCTCGCAGCAGCACGAGCAGCAGGAGGAGGAGGGGCCGGTGCCCACCGGTCCAGAGGGCAAGACTATTGCCGACACTCTGGTCGAAAAGGGCAGCGTGTCGCGGCCCACAGACCCCAGCGAGCTCGACGACACCATGGTCCACATGGGCGTCGCAGAGGAGCACCAGCGCCTGCGCAGCCGCTTTATACGTCGTGATGGCGAGGGCTTCGTCAAGGAAAAGGAGAGCCCTGTCGAACCACTCGACGGCGGCAGCGGCGAGCGCGTCAGCCGCTTCAAGGCCGCGCGTCTATCTCGGCAATAAAATCCATTACATATGCATGCATCATGGCGCAGGATACCGTGTTTTCTTTCTGGCATATAGACATTTGGGAAGAGGCGCAACATGATCATTTCTCTCTCCTTTAGAGAGCATCTTTTTTCCTCCCGACATCTTTTCTATTGTTCCTTTCTCTGTGACAAGTTATGCTACGTTTTTCTCAACGGAACGCCTAATACATGCACATGTATTTCCAAGGGTCTGCTGCATATCTTCTGCTCATCCTGAAGGCCAGTTCCTAGATTGAACTACTACGGGCTCTCTGAGGCCAAGTACCCGAATTCTTTTTCAACTCTGCAAAGGTCTTGGCTATTCGTTTCGTCCGTAACATTCTTCTTCCTTTCCAATACTCTTTCCCCCTTTGCTTGGCAGGTGACCGCTCCCTAGTGGGCATTCATATGCAGGGTAAGGGGGACGCTTAAATGTCAGCGCCCTTCGTGCGACCAGTTTGCTTTTCTCGACGTATGAGTAGACATGGCGAGTCCTATAACAATAATTTTCTTCTTACTCATTTTCAAGGGGTTTATCATGTTTGGTATTGTGGTCTTATTTCACGAGTAAGGCACTCTGAAACGTCGTTTTTGCACCTTCCATTCCCACGATATAGATCCGAATGATTAGGCACCTGCGCACAAGTACCAGTCAATTCCATGAGTCCTCTCCTGGAAATAAAACCCGATTTCTGGAACTCTTAAAATTCACGAACAGGGAAATTTGCACAGAGAAATAATACGGGATAAAACAAAAAAGTGGCAGCAAATAGTCTAAACGGCAAAAAAGTGTGATCCCGCCCGGGCTTGAACCGGGGACCTTCTCGGTGTTAACGAGATGCCATAACCAACTAGACCACGGGATCCGTTGTACTTGTTGAGGAACATTTGCTTAACAGGTACTATAGAGCTTGAGAAGAACGCCCGCAGATCTTTGATTTCGTCGGCCATGGGCAAACACATAGTGCATGCGGTTTCCTGTAATGTCAAGCAAATACATTTCGCTGATTGTCATAAGATGTGAAATATTGTACATATATGCTATACCCTCCGCGTAAACAGGCCAAATTTTGCTTGCACAGCGTCTTGTCTGCAGCCCATGCCCTCTACTTGCTGCTCTTCCCGCCAGACCAGAGCGCCGACAGCGTGTCAGTCAGGGTTCCCTCCCCCGCGGCCTGGCGCCCCTCTCTCTCCTTTTTCTTGGCGTCCATGATCCCCTTGATGTGCCTGGCCACGTCCTCCTTTGTCTGGTAGTCGGCGCGCAGCGCTGCCTCTTCCGCCTCGCGCTCGTCCTCGGGCAGTTTGGCCAGGGTGTCGCGCCACGTCTTCTCGACCTCCTCGGCGGGCGCGGGCATCTGCTGGGACGGCCGGGGCACGACAGACTCGAATACCGGTACCGGCCGACCCTCCTTCTTGGCCTCGGCGACGGCCCGTTCGTGGTCCAACATGCGGTTAAAAAGCTTATCGGCGTGCATCTGGATGTCCTCCTCGACCTGCGGGGGGCGATCTATCACCGAGCCGTATCCGAGCGCGCGCAAAAATCTCTGAAGAAACAGAAAAAAGAGAGCTGGTTAGCTGGGTGTTTGCTGAGGCACGGTGCGGGTTAGTAGCGAGAGCGTCCATACCGACTGCATGGTGTAGCAACGCTCGAAGCGTTGTACTTGGTGGCGGCACATTTGTAGTTGGTCGGACCAGCTGCCATTCTTCATGCAATTGATCCACTCCTCTTGCTGAACGGCGCAGTTTTCCAGGGCCGCGATGCCAATCGCCTGCTTGCGCTCCTTGTACCCATCCAGAATCTTCACGAGCTTCTCCTGCTCCGTCGTCGTTTCGTCCTCAATTTGCGCCAGCGGCCGGTAGTTCTTCCACAGATGCGCGTAGCGGCCATCTTGGTACAAGCTTTCTGAGGGCACGGCTTGCTTTGCGCTGTCAGTCGCGGGCGCGGCGCGGGCTTGCGCCTCTATAGCTGTCGTGGAGGATGGCGCCTCGGGCTGGGCTTTCGGCTTATTGTACTTGACTGGGGATTCTTTGTCAAGAAACTCACGAAGCTTGGGGTCCAGGTTGCTCATGGGGTCGCTGGAGGCTCCCCCTCCAAATATTGACGGTAGCCAACCCATTGCGAGTGCCGGGGCGGGTTGAAGACTTGGTTGACTACTCAGGTGCTGGAGCAAGTGCCAGCAAATATTGGGAATCGATAAGGTGCGGATTTTGTCTACACTGTGTTATGCACTGTACAAGCTCATGCGCATCATGATGCGCCGGACATGTCACTTGTTGAATGTTGCGGAAAAAGCCTACAAAAGATACACATCAAATGCAATTGATTTACAGGATCTTCTTTTGGAAGCCGTCTTCAACCTCGTCCAGCGAGCATACTAGAGATTGAGTTCTGCTTCTTCTCGCCGGCCACTTGGTGCGTCGTTCCAGCAAAGTGCCGAACCGGATTCACGAACGTCTCTGTATCGCCCAGCAATTGATACAGTTCCAGTCGTTGCACATTTTGTTGCGCGTCACTTCTCGGCCAAGTTCCGGATGTCGGTCCAGATTCGCGTCGATTATCGCCCAGTGTCACATAAGATGATCCAATTGCAGTCGTTATTCTTTTAAATTTTTGATTGCATTTGCCGTACAATCGTGTAAAGCAGCTTCCGGTGCCCAACCCTTCAGTGGGAATTTCCCATCCCGCTGTTGTTTATCACGCCAAAAAATGCCACAACATGACCCCAAAACATTTTTAGAACTTGGAGAACTTCTTAACCGACTTGCCGTTACGGGGGAGAACGCGCAAAACGTTGAAACGGATCTATCGCAAACATGTTAGTACTCGGCATTGTCGCTGCAGGGTCGCTCGAATATCGTATTGACAACGTACAGTCTTGCTCAGAGGACGGCACTGGCCGACGGTGACCTGGTCACCCTCCTCAACACGGAAAGCAGGGGAAACGTGAGCGGCGAGGTTCTTGTGGCGCTTCTCGTAACGGGAGTACTTGGGGATGAAGTGAAGGTACTCGCGGCGGATGACGACGGTGCGGTGCATCTTGGTGGAAACAACGGTGCCGGTGAGGATACGGCCGCGGATGGAGACGAGACCGGTGAAAGGGCACTTCTTGTCTATTGCGCAAGTTAGTACAGCCGCCCGAAGAAAAACCGATGTTGCATGTCCGTCTCAGCTCCATAATCCATTGTCGCGCTTCGATTCGTGTCTTCGTCTTGGTTTGCCGACCGGCGCTCCTCGTGGAAAATGGAGCCGACGTTTGTGGTGTCCCACGTACCAATGTAGCTACCCTCAATGGCGGTCTTGGGGGTACGGAAACCCAGACCGACATCCTTGTACCATCGGCGTCCGTTCTTGCCGGGTCTGGCGCTCTTGGCCTTGGTCTTGGAGTTGAGGAAGATATGAGGCTGCTTCTGGAAAGCACGCTCCGACTGGACGGTCAACTCGGTCGCCCTGATGTGGGAAAAAAGTCAGCAAAACAATGTTGCTGAGATATATGTCGTAGGCTCGTTCGGTAATTCTCACATCTTGAATGATCCTGCTCCTGGGGATTGTCGTTACAAGAGGACGTGTCGTTTGGGGATGGGTGAGGTCAAGGTCGGTAGAATTGCGCTGGATGGAGGTGTAGGGCACTGGCGCACCAATTTTTGCAACTTTCTTCACAGCTTAGGGCTTGCAAAAATTAGATTGGCTGCCTAGGCGAGCGCTATGATTGGTGAGTTGCGTACCGCACGTGACGAAGCGAGGTAGAGGGTCCCCACGTGATGCTCAATCAACCATCGAATCTGTGGGACCACTCACTTTGCTTACCCCCACCTTGAATCGGTACGTACCTTTCTTTGCGCCTTTCCATAGCGGGCCGAAAGTAAACAAACGCGGGTTGGCGCGAAACGTCACTTAGATGCTGGCCGTTCACGCTCATCGTTCAGCGCGTTCGCAACCTGACATCTTGTGTCAACGCCGTCAACATGTCTTCACCCGGCGACGCAACGATTCCTGCCACAAGACGCGCGAGGAAATCTATCGGTTCACATCATGATATACGTAAAGCTAGGGATAAAGAAAATGCGACTGTTGATATTGTCAGCGAGCTGGCTGCCAGTCGCAAAGCGAGAAGCAAAAGCATAGGGCCGGGTGGCCTGGATAGTGTCAAAGTTGGAACAGCAAATAGGAGAGCAGTACGTGCACGTGTTCAGCCGAGACGTACGAATACTGACACCTCTCAGTCTATTGCCGCGCCGCGATCAATTCTAAAGCCGCGCATGTCAGCCCTCGTCGAAATACCTTCGCTGCAGTCGACAAAACGAGTATCTAGTGGCGATGATGATACTTCTCGTCGAAGATCACCACGTAATTCGAGGAGTGGCGACTCTGCTGCATCCAAAATTGCCTTGCGCACCGAAGAAGAGCAGCAAGCAGCGGCCCGTGAACGCCAGGAGCAAGAACGCCGAGATGCTCGCCGCAAGTCACTTGCAAACCGAAGAGTATCTTTCGCTGCGGAAGCCACACTTCACACCTTTCATGATATAGATATGCCTGACTCGACGGCCTCGACCGACTACACGTCTCGCGGACAATCGAACGCGACAGGCGCTCAATCTCAGGCGACTCCTCAGCAACGACGTAATTCTGCATTCAACTCGACTGGATACGAAGATGATGATAGTGTCGCTTCTGTTCTCTATAGCGACGATTCAGAACCCGCGGATGGCGTGGAAGAAGTGGAGGATGCAGAGGAGGAAGACGAAATGTCAAATAGCGACTCGGACGACGGAACGATGATGACAATTGACACCGAAGAAGTTACTGGAACTACGGTTGCCTCGGACCGCTCGGTGCCATTCGATGATGAGTCCTCAACCCTCGAGGAAGCGCTCAGACTTGCTGCTGAACGGGCAGGTACGCAGCGGCTCGACGACTCCTCCTACGATGAGGCGGACGAAGAAGCTGAAGAGGACGAGGAGGAAGAGGTCATCCCATCGTTTGGATGGATCAGAAAAGACACACAGAAACAGAACGGTTCGGCAGCCAGCTCAAGTTCTGCGCCCTCTCGACCCAGCTACTCACTCAACGAAGTTACTCAAGCTGAGATGGAGATGGACATGACTCAAAATATGGGACGAATTATCAAGCCTGACATATCAAACGATATCGGCGACGAGGCAGAAATGTCTATGGATGTGACAACAGCGCTCGGAGGCATTCTACATGCACAATCTCCAGAAAGTAGTCCTATTCGAGACGTACCAAACGATACTCCACAACGAGATGAGGCGACAATGGAACTTACAACAGCGCTGGGGGGCATTCGGTTTGCGAGCCACGATGACACGTCGGACGCTTGCGCCGGTGACGAAGAAATGTCCATGGAGTTCACAATGGCAATGGGCGGTATTCTCGGCAACGAGAAGCGCAAAAGTATCGGCATTGCGCGCCGACGGACTCTCGATCAGCTGGAAGAAGCTGACGCAACAATGGACATGACAACCAGCGTTGGCCGGATCTTATCGATTGAAGCTCATCACGACACCGCAAACAGTTCTCAAAGCGGTGATGATGACGCCACTGCTGATATGGCGCTAACGGGGGCCATGGATATGACCGCGGCCATTGGGGGCATTTTGAATAGTCAAGGACGACGCAGCCTTGGCAGACAGATTATGGTTGAAGAAGCGAATAAGCCGAACAGTCCAGGAACTGCAATCTTCAATGCCATTGCGAAACAGCCACCAAGACGAAGATCGTCTCGCAATGCTGGTTCCGAGAGCCCCAGCATCAGCAATGGTTTTCCTCCCTTGCGAGGTAAATCACCGAGCCTGGAAGAGCAGGCTGGACCGCAACCTAACAGGAAATCATCTTCCCCGAAAAAGACGCTCGCGTTGCAGCCCGCACGAGGGGCCCGTCAGTCACAGAGTCATAGCCCGCCAGCTTCATCACCTGTGCGAAGGCGATCAAGTAGACTCTCGCCCTCAAAGTCGCCCGCCAAAAATCAAGCAGCATCGCCAGCCAAGACTTCGAACAATGCAACCCCCGTTCCCAATCGCAAGCCTGGCTCTGCTAAGAAAAGCCCCGCAACCTTTGCCACCCCCGAAAGTCGCCGTGTATCTGGCGTCGGGGCTGATCGAAATGGCTTAGGGTCACCACGAATTGCTGAGGTCTTGGACCGTCGAAGCTCGATCGGCGACTCTGCAAGCAAGTTTGTACCTGCTAATCGTCTAGTATCATTTGAGGACCCTCAAGCCCTCTCCAAAGAAATTGATGATGAGCGAATTCGCGAAGAAGAGCGTGAGCGTGCAGTTGCGCGCTCGGGCCGCCCCGGAAAGGACAAGGATGCTACTTTCAACTTAAAGGAGATGATTGACAGCCTCAGTCCTACGCGAAGGCCACTCAAGGGACGCAAAAGTCTACACGTTGGCAGTGCCAAAGGTCTCCTTGGTAAGCGTCCCGCAGAGCTCGACGAGGATGCGGAAGACAACGATGGTGTTAAGCGCCTGCGTGGTCACCAGGGCAGCCCTGTAAAAAACGTTAGACTGCAGAAACCAACCAAGACGGGCGGCATTTCTGGCGATATTTCTGGGTTCCGTGGTAAGATCACTGCACCAGACATGCACCATAGCCTGTCATCACCGCTCAAGGCCACTCAAACGACCACCCCTCGTAAAGAGGCACTACATGATATGAAAGCAAATCATACTGTGCATGGAACCAATATTCGTTCCCCCCAGGAAAGCCGTCCAGAGGAGAATGCTGGCGACCGGATCGACCTACAAGACTTTTTGAACATGATCTCTATTCGCTTCATGGAATTGCAGACGACGAAGCGACGACACACTACTGCCCCTGGAACTCTACAAGACGGTTCCACCGCTAATGGCGAGGATGATATGTCATTGGAACGCTGCGTGGTGGCGAGTGCTTGCACCGTACCAATGCTGGAGCTCTATCAACATTCTTGCCGTGAACTGAAAAAGTACATAGCGGAAGGGCGGCGAATGGTCAAGGAGATTGAGGCTGATACTCTAGAAGACAATCCGCCACTGTTCCAAGAGTATATCACTGCGACGCCAGATGTCAAGGCGTTGATGGATAACCAGTTCAGGAATGTCAAGACGCATGCTCGTCTTTTGAGTAAAGCCATGTGGTATGAATGGAGGATGAAACTCCAAGAAGGACTCAGAGAGGGACTTGTCAAGATTTCTAGTGACATGGATGGGGACTACCGAGTTCTGCAAGAACAAACGGACATGCTGGAATCGGTGCTACCTGAGCTCACACGGACCTACGAGAGCCTGGAGGAGGAGCGCGAGAATCTGGAGGAGGCCGCGAAAGAACTTGACGACTGCGATCCTGCGGAGCTCGAGTCTGCTCGCAAACAACTCTCTTCCTTGGATGCCGATATTGACGCAAAGAAGGAGCTCATTGCCGAATTACGGCTCCAGCTCCGAACCGCTGAAGAGAATAGCGACTCACTGTCATCCAAGAAGATCAGCTGCTTAGCCGACATAGCTCAATCAGAGAAGATCAGGGAAGATTGCCGTGGCTGGAGTAGCGCAGAAGTCAATAGTCTCAAAGGTGAGGGGTAACTCAAGGCTGGCCCATAGATGTTTGCTAACACGACAGATGTAGGGCGTGTGGACGCACTCGAAAAGCAACTTGGTTGGGCGGTGACCGGGGTCAACGGAACTTCCCTGTCTATGGCGTACAAGCGCGAGATTGAGATTGTCTTTGATGTGACATCGTTTCAACCAGGCGGAGCCAATTCGCAGATCGACCTGTGGTATATCGCCGATTGTCGAGAAAAAGATCCTCTCCCTCGCACTGTCGAGAAAGACTTTTTTCTGCAGTGTATTCGAGACTACACCCGAGCACTTCAGCAAAGTGCTACCAAGGTCCCAGAGCTGCTCGGCGTCGTTCAGCAGTCGTGGGACAGAGCGACCAAGGTCTCTTCTCAGATCCGTCGCGTCAATTCTACGTTTCCGACGCAAGTTAGGAAGACGTCAGACTCGAGCATCGAGATCGTGACGTCGCTACTAGTAGTACCTTTGCGCACGAGGGTACAAGTGACTCTGGAGCTCCAGAACCGTAACATTATAAAAGGGCTGGATATGGACATGGCTTTGTCAGTGGCAGTGGTTTACGGAGAGCACTTCAACGTGAACAAGATTGGCGAATTCCTGACTTCCAAGATTGGGCGGACGATGGGAGCGATGGAGGAAAACTGGAGCGATGTTTTTGTCGAGTTGCACAAGCGGTTGATCGCCCGGGGCCGAAAATAGTAGCCTGCAGTCCGGTCGGCGCACTGCTGTGCAAGTATGACCGTGATGAATTTTGGAGTTTTTGGGCAAAGGACTGGATATCATACGAGCATGGTCTGGCGGTTTGGTATTTTTGGACATTTTGAGCAGGAGAAAATGGAGTGTTTTTTTTTCATCTCTCAGCATATGTAGACTTGCCCTGCAGCCTGATTCTTGCTCGCAACCGAATATACGGTTGAGATAGCGCGGGCAAAGGAAGCGTTGCTCCGAAGTAGCACGAATATGCAAACAACATGGGATACCAGCTCTTCGATACCGCCAATCATTCAAGGCCCAAGCTCCCATTGCAGCACCTATTCACTTGTGCCTACGTCGTACAGACAGTTGGGCTGAAAATTCCTAATCATGTCGACAGACTGTTCAAGAAAACCAGGCAGACTGCATCGAATGTGTTCTGGGGCGGCGGCAGGTATTGATCTATTACCATATAAAGTACTATTCCATGGCGACACTTCTTATCACGCCGTCGTTCGCGAGATATCTTGCTCATTGCGCCTTGTTGGCTCGGTCGTACCATGCAAGTGGCCGGCGCAACACAGCAGCGGCCGTGCTGTTTCTCGTACGCCGCGATATTGGAACTATTTGTTTTCCGGTGACACGAAAGATTGGAGAAGTGGGAAGTGAGAGGAGTCACGAGCCGGGATCGGGCGAAAATCGAGAATTTGCTGGCCTCTGAGACAAATATATAAAGGACGGGAGGCCCTCTTGAAGGTTGCCTCGCTTTTGCCGTCTTGATCTTCACGAAAAAAAAAAAAAAAACACTGAGCCTCCTGTTTGAACGATCTGGAATCCGCACAAGACAATCGTCTTCTTCAAGCAGGTGGCTTTCTCAAACAACATTGATCTGAGCACTCGCATTCAGATTGACACCCTTCCGATCCCGATGTAGGTAGATGCTACTTACATAGAACACCTCTTGCCGTGTCCCTTCTGCTCCGCTCCCCCTCCATGAACACACTCGCTATTTTCTGCACCGTGGCCTATCCATTCCTGAGCATTGCTTGCTGCCCCAAACGTCATGCCTCGCCGTTGCATCTTGTCGCCCATGAGCGGCCGCTGTCCCTCCTCCCTCGACTTTCTTGATGAACCTTGTGGTTGACCGCTTCACTAGATTAGCAAAAGGGATCTGCCCTCTCTAGAACCATCCAGGTTCCTGAGAGTTAAACAAACCTTTCCCTCCGAGCAAACACGAACTCCGCTTCATCGCAGGCTCCAGCTCCCCTCACTTTCGTCGGCAACTTTCTCAGTTCTCCCGCGGCCAAGTACCGTTGGGATTCGATCGCTGAGCGAACACAGTTGGACCATCCGGGAGAAAGAGGACAAGCAGCAAAGAAATGAACCAGACAAGCGGGTTCTATTCTCTGCACGGGGCTGCTGGATGGGCTGGAGCGCCGACAGCATCGGTGGGAGGGTTCACAGATGGGGACCCTCGGGCTGTATGGAACAGCCACCACGACGAGGTGGATGCGTACGATGAGGTCTTCGCATCGACCACAAATCTCATGAAGCAGATGGACCTAAACTCGAGAGGTCCAGAAGCACCCATGACTTCCCAACCGCTGGGATCTGCCAGCATGCGCCCGCGGCCGCAACAAGACTGGTCGACCACGACTCAGCGGGGGAGATTAGGATGGGTGACGGACCGAAAAGGGGTCCGTCCCCAAAGACGACAGCAGCAAAGGCCTGCAGCGGCGGTTCATAGACACGGCATCCGCAAGTCGCCGTCGCAGAGCCAACGCGCGTCGCGCGGGCACAGCCAGCTGGGGCTGTACCTGGGACGGATCGAAGAGTGGCTCGATCCGGTGCGGGGGCTCGCGGGGAACACCCCCGCGAGCGGAGGCTACGGCCTGCAGGTGGCTACCTGTTGGGAGGCCGGCAGCATCACTAACATGAAGCAGGGGGCCGTCGTCGCTGCTGGCGATGACACGATGGCCTGGGAGGAGGTGCAGGAGGAGCACATGGACGACTCCGCCGCCGCCGCCGCCGTGCTCTGCTCGGACAACACGGATTCACTGGTCGGCTCAGAGCCGCTCGTCAAAAAAGGCCGAACCTGGACCGAGCTTGCCTGGGCGCCGCTCAAGGACGGCACGCTGGCCTGGCAAGACCCGTGGAACTGGTTCTTCGACGAGCTGGACCCGGCCAGCCGAGGCAGCCTGACCGAGCCTCCGCTCGAGTGGTTGCCGATGCACGACGGCAGCCACGCTTGGCAGGACCCGTTGCAGTGGCGTCGAGAACGTTTCCCGGAGAGCATCCCAGCCCAGTACGATGATGATGATGCCGACTTCTACTGAGGCGATCCGGGGCCAGGCTGGGACGACGGTGGCTGGGCGAGCCCCAGAGCCACCCCGCGGCAATAAAAGAAAAAACCGCCCGCGGCTGACTGGTAAACGGTTTCTGGCGCGGGCTGGCCGCTGGCGCCGCGGAAGTCCAATGTGTCAGGGAAAGTGAAAGAGTGGGAAATGTGTTCTTGCTTGTCTGTTTGAATTTGTTTGCTTGGATATGTTTGGAGTTAACGGAAGATACCCAGGGTGAATGGAATGAATGGACTCTGTCGTCATGCTTATTTGTACTTGTTCCTGTGTCCCGTTTCTCAGGGTCCTTAGATTATTCTTCATTTAGTAGCGATAGTAATCATATATCTCTATCTACCTCTGACTTTCATCCATCCTTTGGACTCTGTTTTCGGTGGTTCGGGCTCGACAGCAGAGGCCTCTTTTGCATGGTCGAATCCCGCAGCATCGTCTATTTTCCAAGCATCGTCATCCAAGAGCTCCCAGTCTGGCGCTGATGTCTCACCCAGGATTTTCTTCTTGAGCTTATCCGCAAGCTTCATTGGACCGGGCAATCTGAAAGTCCTGACCAATTCGGTGCCATCAGCCCCGCCGAGGGCGTAAAATGTTGTCCCATGGGAGTAGCGACCTATCCAACTCGGAGCGGCCTCTCCTTTATTCGTGACGGGCCTATTATTGTCCTTTGCTATATTTGCGAGCTGCGGACCTTGAGAACATGAACTGGCAAAGAGACTGTATAAATTTTTGCCCATGTTACAAACATCGTCAAATGAGGCCTTGTCGCCTATTGATACGCCTTGGGAACAACAGAGCCAAGCAATATTGTAAGCTAATAAAGTGACACCTTCGAGAAAGAAGGAAAAAGCGGCAGAGTTTTCCTTTGCAAATTGGCGCAATGGCTTGTCAATGTACAGTGGTCGTGGTGTTGGCGAATGTCCAGAGTCTGTTGATTGTGGCTCCTGAAGAATTGTGGTAGCACCCGGCGTCCCTGGGAATTGGACACGCCCATGATGATATGAACCTGCAAGATTGTATATGGTCGGCCGCGGGTAGTCGCGATGAGGCAGCGTGATTTCGGCTGGTAGGCGCACAGCGAGATAATGAGCGATGAGCATTAAAATATGAGATGTATGGGCAAGTGAAGAAGATATGGCTTCTGGTACTTGAGCTACGCTACAATCAGTACAGCGTATAGGATAGCATAATAATTGCAGATGACTTACATTCCATGTCTCTGAGGTCTATAATTAGAAGTTTGCCGAGCAAGTATTCGTAACGGCCAGAGCTAGGTTTTCGTATTCTCTTGAGACCGTAGAGCTTGATAGCCTCCCTGCATAAGAAGGAACGCGTGCTAGCCATGTCCTCTGCAGTCTGAGACCAGCGGAAATTGAACATCTGCGTCGACTTCTCCACGTCGCGCCGGTCCTTGAGGCGGCGATCGGCGACACCCTGAGAAGCGGCGGTAAGCTGCGACCGGCGGGCAGAAATGACCGCTTTCCTCTGCCGAATTTCCTCTTTTGCCTCGCGAATTTCTCGTCGAAGTTTTTCCGATGAGTCCAAGATTTGTCTGGTTCCGTCATCGGCCAAAATTTGAGCAGCTGTAGCCGTATCGACGGCCTCCGCGCCGTCTATTAGGGTGTTTATTTGACTGCAGAGACTTTGATTTTCGACAAGAAGCTGCAAGTTTGTGATGCGACTGCTGTAGATGCGGTTTCTCGCGTCCACTGGACAAAGAAACGGGAGCTTCTGAGCATCATGCCCGCGCAGGCAGACGTCGCAACTCATAACGGCGGTGGCGGTCGTTGCTGGCCAGGCTATTGGTGATGCGATGCGGGGCCGGTGATTTATGCTGCATCACTGGGGCGGCTGTTTGCGATAGCTAAAGTAATTGAGGAAGGTTTTTGAAGGTATATAAAAAGAAGAGGAAGGAGAATTGGTGAGGCGAGATGAAAGCGGCAGATGATGGCTCGTTTGAATGTGCCTAGTATCATGTCACGCGGATGGTAGACACGGGCTAGAACTGCGGCCCTAGCTGGATTCGAACCAACGACCTTACGTACCTAGATGGACTCCACGGAGGCTGCCTGCGACGGTCAACCACTCCGCCCAGGGCCAATTCATTTTTTTTTTCTAGGATTCTGCTTTTCTTCATTTGCATCTTGGTAGGCTGCTTGATCTCGTCCATAGATTCGATACGATATGCGTAGTCAATCCCATTTTATTACGGATGTTGATGGTTGCCTTCAGTGTTTCCGCTGCCCTTGAACGGGAGCTTTTTACACGCCTGAGCATTCTGTTAGTCACGTTGCATCAGACAGGTATAACTGATACACTGACATGGCTGACAGAGTGCTTTCTTGCGCTCATTCAAATCCTTCGTGCTTATTTAGCAGAATCGAGTTCGTTTTAACGCTTTCACATGATACTTCCTATTTTAGAAAGTCTTGAAACCTTAGTCGCTTTTCGATCCAAGATAGTCCACAGCGAGGAAAGAATTACGGTGTTGCCCATCGTTTATAATTGAAACAGTATACTTCATTTTAATGCGCTTAAATACATCATGTCCGACTCGCGATGATCTCTTTAGCGACTTTGGCTGTCGCACTAACAATGAGCGCATGCTCGTGCCCGTGAATCTTTTCCTTCAGCGCCTCTAGATCCTCGCCCTCCCACGGAATTTCCTGTACGAGGATGGGCGCGCCGCGGTCGACCTCAGCAATAACGTAGTGCGCCATGATTCCCGTGCGAGTGAGGGTACCGGCCTGGAAGGCAGCAAAGGCACGCTCGATAGCATTGGCGCCATCGAATTCGCCGGGCATGGCGGGGTGCAGGTTGATGATGCGGATGCCGGCCCTATCAATGGGATCCAAAAAGGCTGGCGAAAAGACGTACATCCAGCCAGCAAGCACAATCAGCTCCGGGCGTTGGTCCTGAGGCGCTGCTAGGATCTTGGCCGCAAGAGCGGCGTCGTACTTTTGACGGGCTTTTGTGATTTTGGCCTCGTCTGTCTCGCCCTTTTCCTGAAAGCCGTTGCTGATCAGGTTGAAGTATTGCCAAGGAATGCCGGCTTTGTCGGCACGCGCCGTAGCATATGCAGTCTTGCGGTTGGTGATGAGCCCAATGATGCGACTTTGTGGGAGGGAACCGCTAGCAATACTGTCAATGAGAGCCTGGAAGTTGGAACCAAAGCCCGAAGCCATGACTGTAATGCGACAGGGTGAGCCTTGTGACTCTACCATCTTGCAAACTTTTCTTTCTCAATAAATTAAAGCTAATGGTTGTGGTTGAATGTAAGGCAGCACGAGGGTTGACAAAAAACATCGCCGTCCCACATAAACTCGAGTTGGTTGGCCGCCCGGCGAACCGCCAGTGACTGTGGGTCTGGCTCCAGTGTCAGAGAGGGCGAATTACAGCAGACACAGCGCTAGATGCAACCGAGCCCGCTAAAAACCAGGGACTTGATCGCCACGATGCCGTGCCTACAGGGCGTCGATGCACTGTACCTACCCACCTGTTACTGTGACTTGTGCAAACCACCTGTGTACCTAGGCACCTCCAGCCGACTGGCGAGCTACCTGGGGCAGACAAGGAAGGAAGCTTCGCGTCGCCACTTGCCACCTCGTCCCTCCCAACAAGACATCTCTCATCTTATTTGCAATTCGGCCATCATCTCCAGCTTTTCAATCCAGGTTGTTGCCTCCAAATAGTATACTTGTGGTTTTTTTTCATCATTCTACATCATGGCAACGCCGCCAGGTGAACCAAACGGCGTCCTAGACCATCTTTCAGACAATGACCATGCGCCAGCCATCAATGGCCACATAGATGAACAACAAGATTTGCCCTCTCGGAGCCAATCTCCAGAGTCACCGCAGCACCAACTTCCTGATCCGCCATCGCCAGAAGCCCTAGAGGAACTACAAGCTTTCGACTGGGAAGCGTTTGAGTCACGATATGAAGCTGCCCTAGTCAAGGCTAGCGAAGAAGAAACGGCGATCCTGAAAGAGGCAGAGTCCCTGTCCAAGGCATGTGAACAATGGAAAACTTGTACGAACGAGTTTCATGTTAACCAATCACCAGTACTTCCAAGTCTGGGCTACTGCGGCATCTTCTCATGACGATGCCCGATCCGTGAAACGTTTGCAGACCAGGCAGCGCTTTGTCAACTTGTCCGAGGAGAAGCTTTCGCAGAAGCAAAAACATTGTTAGTATTCAAGGCAATTGATAGTACGTTGCTGCTGACTTTTCGGTAGATGTTGAAGTTGTTCGAGCTTTCGAGAGTGCGTTGGCGCTGCTCAAGTCGAGCTGAAATCGGCCCTGGAAACAACGACTTGCTTCTTTATTCCTGCTATGCGACTGAGGTTATGACCAGTGAATGCTCGAAGATTTGAATAAATCATCCTCGACGTTGATTTTGACACTCTTATACAGACACCGCTGCCTGGACAGTCGCGTCGCGTCTTCTCTTCAAAGTGGGGCACGTGACAGCTCTTCGGTGCCTGGTTATTCTTCTCTTCTCCTAGCCCTCTGTCTTGTTGACCCTTTACAACCACGGCTGTGCGTGGGCGCGAGAATGCCAGTTCACAATACGCAGGATACACAAACATTCAAAGTACCAACTATTCTACCTGTATGACTACGCTCCTGCCTTTTCTTTGCTCGAGAGATATGCAAGCTAACTTTCACAAGAATGAGCTGGCCGCATTTCACGATGCCCACTTCTCCAGCCCAGAAGTGAACAAGTTTCAGCAGGAATTTGTTTGGCCGGACCCGGAGGCCATTAGTAATTATGGCAAGACGGAAGAGTATTGGGAAGAAGATGATGATTTGGGCTACTATGATGATGGCGTAAAACGGACATTGACAGACGAACAAATTGCAATCTTTCGTCATTCGGAACTTCGAGAGCTTGAACGCACCAAGGAAAAAGCATCGAAGCAGCCGCAGAAGCAGCCGCACTCGGAAAATTCTGCTGAAGAGCTGGACACGTGCAGAGGCCAGCCTGACGCGAAAACCGCCAACAAGTCACGAGACGGCAACCAATGCAAGAGGAGAAGGACCAAGCAAGCCAGGCGAGAACCGAAACCTGATCTGCGGAAACGAACATGGGATGTTGTGGAAGCGGGACTTGACTCTCTTGATTATGATTAATGAAACGGAATGGCATTTACGAATACCCACGGAGCTACAAGGTAAGATGATTTTCCGTTTGTTGACTTGTTGACTTGCTTTGAACGGCGTATGATGAAAACCTTTGTATCGTCATCCTTAGTCAGATTAGTGTCAAGGGCTTAGGAACCATGGCTGTTGTCATTGGCGAGGCTCGAGGATGCTAAGAGGACGAGACATTAATCTTCTCTCTGACGCCAGAGAAATGTTTGAATTTGTTGAAACAGCTGAGGAAAGAAAACGTGCTAACATGGTCGTTGGACCTATAGGATGGTCTGGCTGTTTTTTTTTATATGGGATTCTCGGCATGGCTGAAGATTGAGATAAAGGAAGGACTGTTGTAATCGACTACAGAGTTGTTTAGCTTGAAGCAGGAGTGGGCATGACAATTGACTATCTCATTATTACTTTTGTTTTTAATCTTGATTTCTCCTTGCTACTTGTAAAGGAGTAGACTGATGACGTGCTCCAACGACAGCCGCTGCGAACCACTGGGGCGGGTGCTGGCTGCCCGCATGTGCCTCTGTCGAGTCCCGCTCGCCTCTTGGCTCCTTGGACCCCTCTAGGTACTAAGTAGGTAGCGTCCAATACCTGTGCAGCCTACCTACCTACCCAACGTACCTTATTAATTAGTTAGGTACCTACTCCGTAACTACCAGGCCTGCTTCTTCATCCCACCACCACCTTGGCTGATTCTGATTTTGCCCGCGCCCAGTCTCCGACCATCCTTCAGCGTCAAACACACCTGGTGCCGTTGGCCGAATCACAGCCTCGCCATCCAACCACTGCTCCTCGTTGACCCATCGTCGCTTGCTCGTGTCATTGCGATCTTCATCAGTTATTTTCCTTTCATCGCGTCGCGCCGCCTGTGCCGCCTCCCTCGCCCAACATGGCGCGCGTCTACGCAGATGTCAACTCCAACATGCCCCGCAGCTACTGGGACTACGACAGCGTCAATATCAGTACGTTGCACCGTCGTCCGCTTCCATCCCGGCGTGACTCAACTCTTGTGCTAACTCAGATACCAGGTTGGGGCGTCTTGGAGAACTACGAGGTCGTTCGCAAAATTGGTACGCTGCGTTGCACCCCCGCCCACCAGCTCGTCAGATAATGGCAGAAAATTAAAACCCGCGTGAACTGGGCCGACATGCAAAATTCCGATGCCATGTCATTATTAACATGTTCTTCTTCTGATTCTAGGCCGCGGGAAGTACTCTGAAGTTTTCGAGGGTATCAACACTATCAACTACCAGAAATGCGTCATCAAAGTCTTGAAGCCCGTTAAGAAGAAGAAGATCAAGCGGGAGATCAAAATTCTGCAGAACCTCGCCGGCGGCCCCAACGTCGTCGCGTTACTTGATGTTGTTCGCGACTCTCAGGTGAGCCTATATAAAATGCGGCATTCTACTCGCCGATTACTATCTTTACGTTACGAGGCTAATCAAGCCACCACCGTTACCAGAGCAAAACGCCCTCCCTCATCTTCGAATATGTCAACAACACCGACTTCCGCAACCTGTACCCCAAATTTAACGATCTCGATGTCCGCTACTACATTCTTGAGCTCCTCGTAGCCCTGGACTTTTGCCACAGCAAAGGCATCATGCACCGTGACGTGAAGCCGCACAATGTCATGATTGACCATGAGAACCGCAAGGTACGCTACCCAGTAACCTCACTCATGAACCCGCACCCCATCTTTTACTGACTCACTTTTCAAGCTCCGTCTCATCGATTGGGGTCTGGCCGAATTTTACCACCCTGCTACAGAGTACAACGTCCGAGTCGCATCCCGTTACTTTAAGGGTCCTGAACTGCTCGTCGACTTCCAGGAATACGACTACAGCCTTGACATGTGGAGCCTCGGCGCCATGTTTGCGTCCATGATCTTCCGCAAAGAGCCCTTTTTCCACGGTCAGAGCAATACCGACCAGCTTGTCAAGATTGCCAAGGTTCTCGGCACCGATGAGCTCTTTGAGTACCTCGACAAATATGAGATTGAGCTCGACGCACAATACGACGACATACTCGGCCGCTTTCAAAAGAAACCTTGGCACAGTTTCGTCACGTCGGAGAACCAGCGCTTCGTGTCCAACGAGGCCATTGATTTCCTCGACAAGCTGCTGCGCTATGACCACCAAGAGCGCCTCACCGCAAAGGAGGCACAAGGCCACGCCTACTTTGACCCTGTCCGTGATCCCGAGATTTTCAAGCACAACCTCGCCAACGCCAGCACTGGTGGGCCGTACAAGACCGCTTGAGCAACGCGCGTTAATTACACCTTTTCGACTAGCCGACGGCATTCGCCGGAGCGTTGGCTGCCTACTCGGAGGGAGATGCGAAATACGCCTTGATACAGCTGTAGGCGAAGGCAGACAGATTCTTCCCCTATCCACGATACCTCTCTGAACTTTCCTCTGAAGACCTAATGCGGATGAAACTTGGAGGCACACGGCTCGGTTTTCATACTAGAAGCACGCGAGTACATCACGAAAAAAAAACACAAGCTCGAGAAATATGCACGTCAGCGCGTGTCTGACGGACGAAGAGGCAACGAAAAGGCAATCGGCTAAACACTGGAGTCACTGGCGCATACTGAAACAACGATTCTAGAACGAACAGGTAAGAAAAGGCGGGGTGATTGACAGCTCATGCAGAAGCCCGCCCGGACAGTAGTATTATGGCGGTACGCTCGCAGCGTTCGTCTACATGTGCAAGAACTCGTCTGGTTTTGAGTTACTTGGGGGTTCGTTTCTCGGCGTTGCAGGAATTAGGGACTCATGGCCGACACAGCCATCTGACACTTTTTTGAGCATTGCGGAGGAATACAACAAAGCAGCGGAAACCAGACTTGGATGATGAGGCCTCATCCTGTTTCTTTTAACGTTATCCTTTTAAATGCATGGAGAGACGTTTGGTGTTCATTTGCTTTGTTTTTTTTGGTTTCTGTTTTTCTGTCTGTGGTTTGTGCCTTAATTTTCCTTGGTTTTCTTTCTACCAGTCCAGTGTCTTGGTTCTCGCTTGTTTATCAGCTCCTTTTCTTTTAAGGCCATGATGTCCTTCTAACGACAGCGAAAGTTTCAATCAAAGAAATATATCACACTATTCTGCATAGCACCGCCGGCTCAGTCGTCTTTTCCTCGTGACACTAATCATCGACGTATCAATACTTCTTCTTTCATCTTCACTACTAGATGGGCCATTTTGAATACATGAAAAAGCAAAGATGGCAAAAATGTATGTGATCCAAACTCCACCGTATCCCGTACTCCCCATTGAAAAGAAAAAAAACCAATAATGGGCCATGAATAGCTGTCCATCCAAAAATGCTGGGCCTCTTCTACTTATAAACAGGTGAAACAAAAGTCGCGCCCACACGTATACCCGTCAACACCGCACGTGCCCTTTTGTTCCGCCGAGGCGTCTACGCTGGGTGATGCCGCGCTTGCCGATTTGCGCCTGCGTTCTTTCGCTTCCTGGCGATCTCTGCTAGACTTGGTCTTGTCTCGCGAGAACGACGAAAGGGCGCCCAGGCTCAAGCGTGTCAGGGAAGAGGAGGAGGATGAGGGTTGTTTCGATTTTCGGCGAGATGAGCTGCTGCCGTGGGAGGATGAGCCGTGCGGTTTCGATTTGGAGGAATAGTGTGCTGGCGTGACGGCGTAAGCCTGATTCGGCGCGGGCGTGGTTGGTTTCTTCTTGATGAGAGTCTCAATGTCGTCTTCTCCTCCGCCGATAAGGGATAAGAGAGAACGTCTTGAGGACGAAGAGCCTTTCCTGGCACTCTTTGTTCCAGACACTGGAGCCGGTGTCCGTGACGAGCTGGATGATGGCAGCCTCGATCGTTCTCCTGTACTAGAGGGCGATGACTCCTTCGAGGTCGCATTTGGGGTGGACGTCATCGATGTCAAAGAAGTTATCGACGTCCTATTGTCGTGCCGCTTCGACTTGCTCTGTTGTGGCAGCGGACGTCGCGATGCCGGCGATATAGGGGTGTGGTTCGACTGATATGAACGAGTGTTCTCCTCTGTGTCAATGTCAAACTCAACGGGCTCTTCTCTGGCAAAGACAGCTTTGGTGAACTCGTATCTCATCATGACTGGCACTTGCTCAGGCTCCTTTTCGACAGGCCTGTCCTTTTGAGCGCTCTTTTCAGGCACCTTCATTGTAGGCTCCACGGTTTGAGTGTTCTCCATCTCCGTCTCTTCGCTCGTGAGTGGTATGTCTGCTGCAAGATCTTCAAAAATGTCCATGCTTTCATACATGGGCTCTTCATCGACAGGCGTTGGCTGCTCAGGCATGATTGACGGTGAGGGTACTGGCTCACTGTTGGCAGATGCAGCGGCCATGTTGTGAATGTTAGTGTCCTCCCTTGCAAAGTCATACTGGCTGATGGGGCTAGAGGGAGCATCTTCGACTTCCGACATCACGTCGAGGCTGTCTAGTATATCTGCGGCTCCAAGTAGATTATCGTCTTGGAAGGGCGGCTCCGCAGGTACAGAAATATTCCTCACTGGCTGTCTTTCTGCTGGCTCGTTGGATGCTTGTTCACTAGACGCTTGCTCGCTTCGGACATCAATTCCGCTGTCATCGCCATCTCCACCGGTGGGCAGAGATGGTCTCCCTGCCTCATCGGATTCTGTAGTCTTGCAGGGCGGTACAGATACAGCCTCTGTCATACCCATGGTGTCATCTAATGGCACGTTTGTGTCCGTGCAATTGCTCAGGGTGACTTCTTTGCTCCCATGGCATTCTACCGGTTTAGCAGTAGCCGTCTGTTCAGCAACCTTCGAGGACGACTGCTTTGACACGGAGACTGCTTCACTGCGTCGGACAACAGCCACTGAAACCTGCGGCGGCTTCTTCTTCCCGCCTATAGATACACGCTTCAAAGCACTGAGCAGCGCCGGCGCTTCATCGTCAGAAAGGGCATAGACTGTATCAATGTAGTTCTCGCCCAGAAAACTATGCACCTGTACTTCCGGCTTCTTATATGAAAACACAGGGTTCTTGATTGGAAAGGCCGCGGGTGCTTGATCGTCTGATATTCCTTCGTCATCTTCTTCAAAATGTACCACACTGTTGACATGATTCTTCATGGTTTGGCGCATAATCTGGGTTGATTGTGGCTTTTTCGGCGTAGTTCGAATCGGGAGGCTTGTCACTGTGTCCTGAGAATCAGGAATTGTGGATGGAATCTCCTCGCTTGATTCTTCCGCAGTAGCTTTCCCAGCGGCAGCTGCTGCGAGTTCTTCTGCTTGTTGCTTCTCTTTCTTCGCCTTTTCGACCTCTTCCTTCTCCTTTGCTGCCTCTTCAGCCTCCTCCTTTTCCTTCTTTTTCCGTTCCCGTCTCGCTTGCACCGACAATGCTCGCAAATGCATCTTTATTTTGTAGCTGGTGCGTCGCTCTGCGGAGACTTTTTCCCATGACACTTGTTCGCCGAAGTTGGCTGGCTTTCGTTCACGTCCTGATCGTCTACGGCCTTCGGCGCTAACGTCAGGTTCATCACCATGTTCTTTGGCCGCTGTAGAGCGACGAACAGCTCTGTCGATGAGCTCCTTTTGTATCTTTCGCAGCATGGTTTCGGCCTTGCTAGCATCTTTGTCCCGCTCGGCTGCCCCATCCGACTCGGTGCCGGAATTTTCCCCTTTTGATGCCGGTTTGGTGCCATCCCGATTTCTCTTTTTCGACGTTGCGTTCGACGCTAGCTTCAATGCTTCAGCCAATTCACCCCAGAGCGTATCGTCATCCTCGTCGCCGAATTCGCCAGCAGGGTTTTCCAGGTCAGGTAGTCCACCGTTGTCCTCGCCCCCACCGTCATAGGCACCAGTATCACCACTAGGAACACCGGCATCACCATCGGGAACGCTAACATCACCGGTAGGAACGCCTGGGGCATCGCTAGGCTTAGGTGGTCGGCCTAATCGTTTGCCGTTCTTGGAAAATCGTGGTTGGGGGGGCCTGCGTCGTCGTTTGCGACCCAATGCATCATAAGAAATTTCCATCTCTGGTGGACAGTTATCCGTGCTCTCATACTCGAGTGGTAGATGCGACGACATTAATGCGGGATCCAGATGAAGAGTCGGCATATTCGACGCCGGCTGCAGTCCTTGTGGTGGCCATGTCGCGGGGCCGTAAGTCAAGTTTTCGGGCGCGATCCAAGGGTCCGAGGGCATTGGAGCACCATTTGGTACTGGAAATTGGCCAGAAAAGCCGTCCCATGGCGATGCATAAGGTCCCGAGCCTTGGAAAGGATTGCCATACCAATTTTGCACGAAGCCTGAGTGTATGCCACCAGGAATGGCAGGCATGTACCCAGGAGGGGCAGTGTCAGGAGTATAAGTAACAGGTGTCTCATTCGTCTGATCAACTTGATAATTGACAGTACCAGCCTCATCTTCCCTAGAGTCGCACTGCTGCGTATCCAAGTGGTATGGCAAGCTGTCGGGGTGCGCCAGGGTACCAAGCTGTGCATTCATCGCCGGGTCGACTAGATTGATGTCTCCTGCCGGTATCGTGCAAAGCGCCGGGTCAATAGCCTCAGCTGTCTCTGCAGGCTTTCCGTCATACTTGTTGAATATCTGGGCAAGCGTGGCACGGAAGCGGGGGTCGGCAAAGGCTCGCTCCAGATGCTGCTGGTATGCTTTGTCGTCTGCTCCGCCGGGCAATTTTTCATCTTGTGGTAGTATTGGAGGATGTAAGCTGCTGTTTGAATCTTGGACAAGCGGCGGAGAGGCTGTACGCCGCCGCTTTGGCACAGGCTCGTTTTCCATGACCATCCATCCGCAGGTCGAGGGTTAGCAGAAGCTATGTGGCGTGCCAGATTCCACTATTGAGAGTGGCTATATGGAACATTTCCGTGTTTGGGCCGCAGAGAATTGTATTTATCGCGAAGGGCGCGTGCCTTGTCTCGTTAATCGCGGGATTGTCGTGAAGATGTTGTCGTTTGGCAATGTAAATAGACTGGTCTGGTAGCCGGGTTTACATTTTGGCCCACCGCGTTGTGGTGGTGGGTACGCGTATAGTGCAGGTACTCTCGCCCGCTAAAGCGCGTCCCAATCAGCGCTACAGACACTTGTGCAAGGGATGCCCCTTTCTACTTGGACTATGATCATATTACCGGCAGAGCTCAACTTACAACTGCTTCACGTTGTTCTGAGCGAATCACCATACGCTCGCCATGTACTGCTGGGCCGGAATTATGTCCACGGGCAGTCACTGAAGCTGCCCCACAGCAGAGAGTTGGGGTGCTGGGGAAGACTTGCAGGTGCTCTTCAGCCCCCACTAAGTTGCCTACAGAGACTAACTAATTACCTGCAACAACTGCTCGTGACAACGTCATTCCGCACCTTGTCCTGCTCAACTCAAGACTTCGAATCCAACAACTTGCCCATCTACCTCAGCTCAACATAATGGGCGCTATATCATAGAGAAACATGTTCTGTCAGAAGTGCCGCCAGCCTCTCAAGCTGGACGGCTCCCTCCAGGACCTTAATCCAGCCGCCTATGATCTTTTGGTTTGTATGTCCCTTCCCGCCTGCAACCGTGAGCCTCTAGCAGAGAGAATGCTCACCTCATCTCTAGCTTCAGCATCGCCACAGCCACCCAAACAGACAGTCGTCCAGTTTCCAGCCAAGTCACAAATCAAAGGGCAAGATGCGGCCCGAAAACCCCTCTACGAAGCAGCGTCGCAAAGCGCAAGCCAGCCGACGTTCAAACGCCATCACGGCAGCAACCCACGCGACCCCGCCATGTCCTTCATCTACCTTTCCGAATCACAGCTCGGCCATCAACATGATCGCTCACAATCGCCGAGACAACAGCAGCCCTCGCCCCGCGCGTCTGCTCCGTCGCCGACCAAGACACAGCAATCCTCATCCCACCAGACCGACGCCGCCAGCTCGACGCCACACGAGGACGAAATGGGCCGCGTCAACCGCCTATTCGAGATTCTCACAGCACGCTCCGATATTGACTACCCCATCTGCATTGAGTGCACCGACATGCTTGTCGATGGCCTGCAGCGCAAGCTCGACGCGGCCACCCGCACGCGCGACGCCTACATCACTCACCTCAAGGAGCTTCGCGCCGCACAGCCCAGCGAGGCGGACAAAAAGGCTGCCGCGGAGCGGCAGCGCAAGGCGGAAAACGAGAGAGCGGCCGCCATGAAGGAGCTCAAGCGCCTCGAGGCCGAAAAGGACGCCCTCGATGAGGAGATTCTCGCGCTCGAGGACGAGTCGCTGCAGCTCGACCAGGAAGAGGCGGCTTTCTGGGCCGAGCGCAACGCTTTCGCTGCCGAAATGGCGGAGTTCCAGGCCGAGAGGGACAGCGTCAACATGAAATACAGTAATGACTCCCAGCTGCTGCAAAAGCTGCAACGAACCAACGTCTACAACGACACCTTTTGCATCAGCCACGACGGCAGCTTCGCCACCATCAACAGCTTGCGCCTCGGCCGCCTCTCCAGCAAGCCCGTCGACTGGCCGGAGATCAACGCCGCCTGGGGTCACGCGCTTCTTCTCCTCGTCACCGTCGCCGACAAGCTCGAGTTCCGCTTCCAGGGCTACGAGCCGCAGCCCATGGGCAGCACGTCCAAGATTATCCGCTTCGACGCCGCCGCCAGCCCTGCTGCCAGCCGCCATATCGATACTCATGTCCGCGCCACCCGCCCACCACCCGCGCCGCCCAAGAAGAACGTCCTCGAGCTGTACAGCTCCGGTGGCGACCTGCCCCTCGGCCTGCGGCTGCTCCACCGCGGCTTTGACAACGCCATGGTCGCCTTCCTCGAGCTTGTCCGCCAGCTCGGCGATCATATTCAGCGCAAGACGGCCCGCACCGGCCGGCCGCTCTGCCTCCCATACCGCATCGACGGCGACAAAATTGACGACGTCAGCATCCGTCTCGGCATCGCCCAGGACGACGGCTGGACAAAGGCGTGCAAGCTGACGCTCACGTGCTGCAAGTTCCTCCTCGCGCATGCTAGTAATGTGAGCACAGTCACGCGGGATCTAGACTCGTAGAGGCGCGGATGGGAAATGGCTGGTATGCAGAGGTATTCGGGCGCATTACGATATGTACAGAATATTGATGAACAATGGCGTTGCAACGGCTTGGGTACTACGGAGTTTACGGAGCCAATAATGGAAATAATGCTGATATCTTGCAATTCTGATGCGATTCTCACAATGTGATGTCCGAATGCACATCACTGCTTCGAGTTATATTATCTGAGCATAAATAACGTTCGCCAAGGCGGCATGTATCAATGTGATTCAACCCGAAACTGCAGAATATACTTTTTACTTTTCATGTTTTGCTCAAACAAAGACTATCCAAAGAAAGAACATGCATAATGTTGCCACATGTGAGGAGCCGCTTTTTGTTCGCTTCTCGCAACAAACATCCCTCGCTAATATCATTCGAGCTGTTTCCCTTTTTGACCACCTCCCGCAAACTCTCAAAAGTGAACAGTGCCCAACCAGAACCCGACAACAATAGAGTAAGACAATAAAAACAACGATGTAAAGTAAAAAAAATGCTAATAAATGCAGGTTTGCGTGATTGCGAGGAAACGGCTGCAAGTATTTACTGCTTGCCGAGAATGGTAGCCTCGAGCTTGTCTTTCTCACCACTGTGCTCGCACATGTCGCGGAAGATGCTGCCCTCCGTTTCCCAAAGTTCCTTGGGACTACCGTACTCGGCGACAGCGCCTTCGCTGAGGACGAGAATCTTGTCAAAGTCGGCAATGGTACTCAGACGATGCGCAATGACAAGCAGGGTGCTGTTGTCAAACTCCTCTCGGATGCTGCGCTGGATAAGCGCATCTGTAGCCATGTCCACGGCCGACGTAGCCTCGTCGAGGACCATGATCTTGGGACGGGAGACAATAGCGCGGGCAATGCAGAGCAGCTGGCGCTGACCCTGGGACAAGTTGCCGCCCGACTCGGAGATGCCGCTGTTGAGATCCCGGAAGATGTTGGTGTTTTGCGGCGCGACGGTAGAGTTGGAAGACGACGCAGGCTCGTTGGCGGGAGTGGCGGGTAAGGAATCAACGAGGTGAACACGCTGGAGGCATTCGCGGAGCTCGTCGTCACTATACGTCTCAAAAGGATCAAGATTGGAGCGAACGGTTCCGGAGAAAAGAACGGGATCTTGAGGGATAATGGCGAGGCGCGAGCGCAGGCTGTGGAGATCAATATTGGAAATATCGATCCCGTCAATGATGATAGACCCGGAGCGCGCTTCCAGGAAACGGAACAGAGCAAGAGTCATGGAGGACTTGCCAGCGCCAGTACGGCCAATGACACCCACGCGCTCATTGTTCTTGACGACGAAAGAAACGCCCTTGAGAACAGCAGGTAGGTCATCTGCATAACCGACAACGACGTCCTTCATCTCAATAGTGCCAGAAGTGGGCCAGGCAGCAGGGGGCTCTACACCGTCCTGCTGCTCCATCTTCAGCTCCGAGTACTCAACGACACGCTCGGCAGCGTTCATGTCGAGCTCCAAACTAGCGTAGGCTCGAATAGCGAAAAGGATCGTGTTGGCAAAATCGAGCGCAAACGACATTGCAAAACCAGCCATGGCAGCGTTGGTCTTAGTGAGGATGATGATGACACCGACGCAAGTAGTGAAGACGGTGCCAATGGCTGCCATCCTGATACCCATCCAACGGTTGAAAATCCAAAAGTGAACCTTGTTAGTATTCCAGGTGTCAAGGTGGTAGTGCATGCGCTTGACATAGTCCGTGTTCTTCTGGAAAGCTCGCAGTGTGGAAACGCCGGCAAGCGTGGTATTGAACAACTCAAAGACGGGAGATTTGGAGTTGCTCTCGAGACGCTTCATAGGTCGGGCACCATCCATGTACTTCTTTCCAATGACACCAGCGCCAATGATGAGCAGGAGTGCCAGAGGCAAGACAAGTGGAGTGACCAAAGTCGACGCGGCACAGACAGCAATAATAGCAAGACATCGACCAATGAAAAAACTGATGCTGAAGCTCAGACGGGTGTCGATGACATCGAAATCAGCAGTCATGCGGTTAAGGACTCTACCCACGGGAACAGTATCGAGCCATCTCAGGGGTGTGCGGACAACGGTGAAAAGAATTTGTTCAAATAGCTTGTGGCTAGCTTTGAGACTCATGGTAAAAGCCCACAGCATACGCATAGAACCAACAACGCCGCTCGCCAAAGCAATAGCGGCGTAGATGCCGAGGTAGAAGCCCAGGTGTTGGTCGTTATCAGTAACAGGTACAGCAGCAGCATGAAAGCTACCGTGCTGCAGCGAGAACATGCTAGCGCTCCCATGAGAGGAGTAAGTATTGATGGATGTCGTCGAGTTGTGCGCAGGTGTCTTGACGGCTTGTCCAGTCCAGATCTGCAACCACCAGTTGCGACCAACATTGCCAGCTTCGTAGGCAACGTAGAAGATAGCGCAACCAATCCAGAAAGGAAGTCCGCCACTGGCATTGATGTAGGTGGCATAAACGTGACGTTTGACAGAGCCCTTTTCAATTTTTTCGTCTTCGACAAACTTCTTGGCAGATTTGGAAGGAACCCTTTGCAACTCATTCTCAATGTCGGAAGTCTCTTCGGAATTGACCATGGTCTCGGCGTTGGCGGCCTCGTCGGCCTCGATCTCGGCCTCGGTTTGAGTATGACTGCGAATTTTATAGAGTGTGCCATCTTCAGCGAGGTCACTGGTGAGACCAGAGTGAAGGACCGTACCCTCACCAAGCTCAGCGAGGTATTTGGCCTTGGACTCGACCAGGGCAACATGATGAGTGACGAGGATACGGGTACGACCCTGGCAAATGGGACCAGCAATGCATTTCTCGAAGATCTGTCGGCCAACGTGGGCATCGACAGCACTAAAGATGTCGTCTAGGAGCAAGAGTTCGGCACGTGAGTAGATGGAACGAGCGAGAGTGACACGCCACTTCTGGCCACCGCTCAGGTTAATTCCGTTAGCGCCCAGCTCAGTCTTGTCACCGTCCTCGAGAATGTCAAGATCCTTACGCAGAGCGCAGACCTCAATGACAGTATTGTAACGCTCCTCATCGAATGGCAAACCAAAGGTAATATTGTCACGGAGGGTGGCATTCTCAAGCCACGGGTTCTGGCTGACGTACGCAACAGTGCCCGGAAGGATCCAGTTGCCTTTGTGGGCCTTGGCGTCGTTGCGCTCGGCCAGAGGTGGTACACGAGGCATGATGACCTTGCCGGCAAGAAGATCGACTTCACCAATGAGAGACGAAAGCAAAAGACTCTTGCCGGTACCAGTTTTACCAGAAATGACAGAAAGCTCACCCTGGGGGAATGAGAGGTTCAGGTTGCGGAGGACAAATCGCTCATCTTCGGGAACCTCATCGTCGACGGGCCAAGCAATAGACGCATTGTCGAGAGCGGCATCAGGACCGCGTGTGATGATGTCGGTCATTTCCGGACCCTCGAGGTACTTGCCAAGTCGGCGGATAGAGATGAGGGTGTCGAGGCCATAACCAATGAATTCAGGAAGAACAGAGAGACTCATTTCTAGACTCTTGAAGATGCCAATGGCAACAAACGCGGTAGAGGGTTTTAGAGCTCCATTCTGAATTGCATATACAGCGAGCGAGACGACAGCGAGTAGGATGGGGCTGACAATCCAGCAAGTGAAGAGAATCAGATCAATGGCGAAAATGTATCGAATCGTGCCGAGCTCCTTTGCGCGCTTGGCCATGATGCGTGCCGACCACTCCTTCTCGAGAGCAGAGAATTTGATCTGCCGAATACCAAGGAGAGCCTCGTTTATCATGGCAAGCTTCTCGTCTCGAATCTTCATGAGCTTGTCCTCCTGCTTGAGATAAATCTTTGAGGCGTACATGTTGATTGGTAAGACAATGGCCCAGGCAATGACACCAGCCAAGTATGGTTGGTAGCCGATGAGCCGGATGAGGAAGATGGAGTAAAGGATGAGCTTCGAAATGGCGTTGATGATGATGAAATGCATCGCAAGGAAATCGGCAATGCGTCTCGAGTCAACACCGACCAGGTTCACAATGGCTTGTCGCGAGCGAAGAACGGTTTCGTCCGTCTTTTCGCCCTTGTCCTCCTCGTTGTCTTTAGTATCCTTTTTGTTATCCTGATTATCCTTGTTGTTATCGTCGTCGCTATTCTTTTTGGCTTCTACGTCAGTGTCACGGTTTTTCTCGGCAGTCTTGACGTTCTTGCGTCGGAGAGACTTTTCAAATACAAGAGCGGAGAGCTGAGCAGACATGGGGATACCCATGCCTACAATGGCATACCAGTTAAGATAGCCATCAAGCCACTGCTCACTGATACCACAAAGTCCGAGACCAACAATGTGAAGCCAGAAATCTCCAAATTTCATTTCATCCCGAGGAGTGACTTCGAGCTTCTGGATGAGCCTTAAGAGAATCAAGTAGGGAATCATGCCGACGGCGACACGGAAGAGGGTACCAGTCCACTGGATGGCAAAGCGCCAGCCGTAGACGCGGATGAGGTTGCGAAGCAGACCAGCACCAAACTTAAAGCTCTCCCAGGATTCGACGAGGCACTTGGATCTAGCGTAACTGGGGGGGCGGGGAACATCGGTCTGCTTCAGGTCACCCTTTTTGCCTCCAAGGTCGAGTGTCTTACGACCCCAGCCCCAGGTATATCTGTTCAGGGCATTGACGCTAAAGTTGCGGTCGACAGGCTCATCGTGGTAAAAGACATCGGGGCGGCGAGGGATAAGTGTAGAGGCGATGGCGAGAAGACCGGCAGAAGCAAGAGTGCAGAGGCGCAGGATGAGGGTGACATCGTGCTGGAGGGATCTGTATTGACCAACATGATTGGCTTCGGTGGTTGCGACAATGATGTTGACGAGTGAAGCTAGGAAAATACCGAGGCCGATGTTATAAACTTGGATGAAGTTGTGATGAGCGGACAAACAAGCGGCTTGCAGCAAGATGAGAATCTAATAATCGAAAGAGTGGGCAATTAGCAATCAGGTGCGAACAACTCTCGAGACTCTCGAGAAGGCTATGAGGCCAGCTTGAGCCAGAGACAAACTCACCCAAGCACTGGTAGTGAGCCAGGTGGACAGAAATAAGCTACCATGGGAAGAAGCAGTTGAGTTCAAGACGGCGACAGCAATAGACAAGGCAGCAGTGGATGCAGCCAGAAAAGTCACGGCAAATTTGCTGGCCTTGTTGGAAAAGGCCGCGATAGACTCGGGGGTAGCGACACCATCCTGGTCCTCGTAAAAGTTGTCCTTGGGAGCTCGGGAGAGGACTTGGGAGACAATGGCGGAGAGAGCAGGTAGGGTGGTGATAGCCGCAACAGCCAGTCCGGCAGCCGCGGCGTAGGAGAGCTGGTCGTGATCCATGACTCGACAGGGCGCGCGACAAGAAAACAAGACGCCTCCGCAAAGAGCTGGTGATGGCTGACGAGGACGACGCAGAAAGAGAAACGCGTGTCTGGTCAACTGCCCGTCCTTTTTTTTTTCCTTCTCACGATCGCGCTACGTCCAAGACCGAAGGGTAGCGGCGGCGGGTCCGAGCTAAGCGTGTGCCGTGCAGGCAGCTGGTGAGCGGCTGCACTGGATGACAAACGGGCTCGATGATGCTATAATCGGCTTGGCGGTGGCGGCAATGGGGATCAGCCAGAAACGAAGCACATCCGGATCTTGATGAAAACGGAAGACAAGGCGCGTAGAGGGAAAATTTTCAGAAGAAGGGAACCCGGAAAGTAGAAGTGCCTGGGGCCAAGCAGGGGAGCAGATGGTAGTCTTATGACGTGCACCGCTCAGCCTGTTTACAGTTGAGTCGAGGCTTCCCCCCCCCCCCCCAGACACTGAACGATTAAGTAGTAGGTACGGCGTTTTCGAGTCACTAATCACTTCCAAATGTGGTAGATTTAGCGAGCTAGCCAGAAAAATCGAAGAATGAGCATGATTACGTTTAGAACACAGCTATTCGTAAAGAAAGTGGCCAAGATGAGAAAAACAAAGTACCGATTTGCAGTGATAAGCGTGCAGGGAATACCTACAAAGTACGGAGAAATACACACGGCTGGCGGCCGGCAGGGTCTGGCGGGCGAAAGTTAGTCACCAAAGTGGATGAGGCTGAACGGAAGATGGGGGGGGGACATGGGTGTCGGCACTAATAACTTTTTGACTCAGCAGGTCAACCGTCACTGATCGTCACCAATGGTTCGTCGGCGGAGGGGCAAATGGCTTCAGAAGAACAAATAGGTGCTCGCCGGTTCAACGATTGGAACTTTCGTAGCGCTACGGCCCAAGCAGCCTGCTTACAACTTACAGCCCACCACTGGGAAGAAGGAAGAAGAAAAAGAAACAAAGTTCCCCCACTGCATGAACAGGTAAGGTAGGGAATCTGCCCAGACTTGCGCTCCCTGCAGTGCCTGCCCGCCCACCTGCCTACCTTACCTCTGAGTAGGTACCTACTACGGATTACACTCATGCGTTCTGCTCGAGCTGGCTGCCCTCCGTATCAATCGGCGGAGGCGGGCTAAATAGTATGGGGCTGACATCGGCGCCGTTCTCAATTGCGAAATCGTCGCGCTGGCTCTTTTTCTTTGTTTCCTTTTTTTTTCCCTTTTTTCCTTTTGTTTGCTTTGGTAATCTTGGAACCCTGGGCAGCGATTGAGAACGTGACTTACCGTACGGCTCAAGTAGGTCCGAGATGGCCGAAGGCGCACGCTGACGGGAGGCAGCAGTATCGTTTTCGGCCCTTCATTCGGTTCATAGTCCACGCCAAATGCTGCCTGATGGCAATACTAACCAGACCTAAACCCCCAAACAAGAAGACACAACCCATTTTCTGACCAGCACGGCTTTGCAGACCTCTTGAGAGTCACTCGCTGCCTCGCGGCTGAAAACAGACCAATCGATTTGGATCCACCGAATGACTCTAGTTAAATTATACACAGTAAACGAAACTAGCCATTTGTTTTACTATCCAAGATCGGAAGAGTCTCACCGGCCGGCATCTCAGCCGTCTGCTGTGACTCGTGCCAGCCTCTCCCCAGTCGACCGGAAGCACAACCGCCTGCTTGTTCTTTAAAGCAAAATGGCATACTTTGTACTACCAGTCGGCCGTTGTCATGGCGCGCCCGCATTCCACATCACAGAAAAACTCAGACCGTTAGCCGGCAAGCTGAAATAGGCAGGTGATGATGCTGGGACCGTGGGGCTGCACAAACGAGCGGTGGCGGCTAACTTGTTTACGAGTCACCCATCCTAGTGGACCGCTGGGCTGTCAGAACCCGTGGGCATGTCTTTGTCACGAATCATTCGGCGTGGCACAACCGTGCTGGCATCATCAAGCCAAAAATGCCTTTTTGCGCCGGCCGGATACTGGCGCTGGCGGTTCCAACACCGCCAGCTGGGCTGCCCGTAGTCTGCCCGGCCAAACTTCGCTGGGCTTCGCCAGTCAAACTGAAGATTTCCATCCATATTCTATTCTGAATCATTGTCGTTTGCAGTGCTTTCGTGGCGCTTGGTTCCAAGCACTACGCAGCGCTGGAAGTCGTACCCGGCCAAACGCAGATTTCATCTCGCTTCCTTGCAAGCCACCCGTCGAGGCTGGCAATGCTGGGCAGTAATACAAGTCAATGCAGACAAAGGCTGTTGTGTCAGACCATGTATCAATACCTGCATATTGTCCAACAGCACACGAACAATTCACGTAACTGGTTCATGATCTGCAGCCATGTCTCTTCTTCACGTTTTGCGCCGATCCAATCACCCACCTTCGTTTACTCACCACCCATCGCCAACCCCTCCCACCATGCCACCCTCCCCTCGCTCACTTGTTTGTCACCTCCCCGTTGCCCGTATGATGTATCCCACGAAGTGAGGTGCATCCAAACGTATATGCAGCTAGCGTCCTTTGCCACTAATCAAGAGGAGATCCTCTTGTGCTAATGTGTGTGATACAAAGCCCAACTGGCAAGTGATGCTTCACGCATTTTTGAATTATTTTGTTTTGAAGCGCGACATTAATACACTGCGCTGCTCATCACTTTAACTGTCGAGGAGAAGTTCTACTGAGCAGAGTCACAAAATCTACACAGCGAAAGTATCAAGTATTGGTACGGATTCATCATCAAGCCATCGAGCGGCTAAATGGACACCTTGCTTTTGCCTGTTTGCGAGGGCGTCTAGGCATTCGGTCACATGACTTCACGTAAAATCATCTCGCTAGATCTTAAGCCCCCTTTCTGGCTCTTAATCGCCTCGAATATTACCTCAGAGACTCTGCTATTACGACGCGCAATGAACTTTATGGCCCGATCAATTTGTCTTATGCTCAAGTTCGAAGTGCTGATAATGTCTTCACGATAAAACAGCCACGCTTCAAGGCGCTTCGCAACCCTTGACTTTTGATTATCTACTGATCGAAGCATTCATTTCGCGAAAAATTCTGTCAAAATTCTAGTGCTAGAGCGCAATGCTACCCGTCTACATATATCGCGAGAGAAAATAAACGAGGATAATGGTCTTGCTTGCGCATGAAGGGCTGTTGCTTGATATGTCCCGACGCGCGACATTCTCTAGTGCTCAAGATTTCGTCCTTTCCTCAACAAGCGGCTTTTGAAGCCCGATTTCTTACACCTCTACTGCAAGCAAAAATTCGGTTCTTGAATGCAGTTGCCGGCTTTTGAGTGTGGTAACTGTTGGGCACTAGAAATGTGCATTTCTGAGAAATTTGCTACTTGGTGAGCTCGTGCTTCAAGGTCAGTCTTAAAAATAGCAACCCAAGCCCAGCTGTGGGTATGTTCTGGGCGAATTGCAAAATCCACCCCGCGTAAAGCAGATGAAATATACTGTAGGCAACCAGAACAGAGCCAGCTATTTCTGGCTCCTCTGGCTTCCACTTAGATACACGGGCCGAAAGAGGCCATATTCCCAGTCGTCAGTACGAAGTAGAGGTCGTTTACATTATCCGAGTCACAAGCACCGACCCCCAAAAGTTTACGCCCGATGGCTAAATTTACTGGGAAACAGCTCACTGGGTGCTAACACAAGGCTCCTTCGTCCAACGTCCTTTTCTCTCCTTTTGGCTAGTTGCTCAGCCCCTGCATGCACAGTCGAATCTCGGACCAATCCCACCTGCACGCACCAAGCCCCGTGATGGTTTGGCGGCTGAAAGTACTTTCTGTGGCTGTCTCGTAGGTTTGGGCATCATCACACATTACATCAAGGGTGCACGCGTGGTGGTCCGGAAGTTTGGTACTAGCACTTGTCACGTCGCTTGATATCTCTGCTCGCGAACTCGATGTTAACGACATTAAGCGTGCAATGCGTGCCACTGTCGCAGCATACATCTGCAATGGGCCGGCCATCTTGGCTCCAACTCGATAGGACCATGCTGACAGATTGACGGCTGCAGCCAACTGAGTGAGCGCCACGGTGTTCCGGGGTGACTCACATCCCAGCGTAAAATATCCCTGGTATCAGGCCAACAGGCAGTATCCTTTCGTCGTAGATTTTCACGCCTCTCGTTCTCTCAGCTTTTCCTTCCAGCTGGAAATCGTGGGTCAACTACGGACACCGCGAGAAAGTGACCCGGCTGCCATTTTCCATACCTAGAAATGTTCGTAATTGAATTCATCCTTATTTGTAAAGACATGAGAAGGGCCGCGACACATTTCACGTTTCTTGTTGCCTCGGGACGGTCAGCCGCTCAACCGCAACATCTCAGTAATGAAGCTGCAGCTAGTTTTTGCATGTTGATCGGATATTGCGGCTGAAATGCAGCCGCTCACTTCCCTTGGTTGCTCTATTGCTGCCTGTTTGCTGGCATCGTGACGTGCCCGCATATCCACGCTCGGTGCGCGATTACCCTATATGCGTGTCGTGGACGTGTGTGACGGCTTGTCCGAGGTGCGGGCCGGAGGCGTTAGAACCAGAAGGATGTCCCAGTCCTGTTATTAAGTGGCATGGTTGTTACGCTTTTGGTGGGTTGTGTGCTGCTGTTGTATATGTTCTTGTTTTGGAACTTGTTTGTTCGTGTACACGCACGCCTTGTCGGGTTTTCAGAAATTGCCAGGCAGATCTCTCTGATCAAATCGTGGATTTTTGCCAAGCTACAGGGATCGAGGAGAAATCTCATTACCCGAAAACCATGCAACATAAGCGAATTTAGTCGTGATAAAATCTTAGAGCGATTGAACTTTTCATCATGTAGTACGAGGGCACGCCGTTCACACTCAGCGCGTCCCAACAAGAGGTAGACAAAAACCACGCATAGTGGTTACCGAGCATCTCCGACGGGGTGAGAGCAACAAAATAAAATTCATGCAAGTCCAATGCTGAATAGTCTACGAAGTAGTCAATTAGAAAAGCATCATCTAAGTGGTGATGCACAAAAAGTTGAGACTTCCATCCACGATGAGCCGCGTCTCATTATTAGCTGCAAGGTGCGTTGCTCAGCATTCACCACTAAACATCCCCGGTCGCACCGCTATTACAGGGGTCCTTAAGATAATTGATTCAGTTACCTGTAGGCACTGTAACAGCTCACCAACAACGGTAAACTTTTGTAATGCACGCTGGGAGCCCGCTGAAACGCGGCCAAACCGGCACTGTGAAATGCTGACCCGCAAGTCTCGCCACGGCTCGTCCCCACGCGGCCACGCCCTACCAGGTTGCTAATTGAATCAATGCTTGTCCGATCTATCTAGTTCAGTTGCTGCTTCTTCGCGCATCCAAACATCTCGCTACAGCATTTCGTCAAGGAGATTACGCGTTTGAACCGCCAAAATCTCAGACCACGATAGCCACAGGTTCCAGTCCTCGTGGTCTCCCGGCTCCCGGCTTCTATCTTCCGCTGGTCACCCACCCTGGCCTTCGCTACCACCTCCCAACAAGTTGGCTTGCTATAAATACTATCGCCCTTCTCATCGACCGCGAGGTCCCTTTCATGTCACCCACGACAGAGCTGTCGTAGCACTCCCTCGTCAGGATGAAGGCCACGCCGCTCATCATCAATTGGCACGAGCAAAACGCCCCCGTCTACTCGGCTCATTTTGAGCCCGGCGGCAAGGGTCGTCTCGCTACTGCTGGTGGTGATAATCACGTTCGCATCTGGAAAGTCGACACGCACGGCACCGATCGCAAGGTTGAATACCTCTCTACCCTCTCCAAGCATAATCAGGCCGTCAATGTCGTCCGCTGGGCGCCCAAAGGTACGTGGCCACTCCCAACTAGTTTGCCATCGTGCTGTACTGTCTGCCAAACGGCGTCGCTGACCACATCCTTCTCCCCTCAGGCGAACTCCTTGCCTCGGCTGGCGACGACGGAAACGTCATTCTCTGGGTTCCCAGCGAGCTGACCCATTCGAATTTCGGCTCTGATGGCCTCGACGACAAAGAATCTTGGCGTGCAAAGCACATGTGCCGCTCAAGCGGTGCTGAAATCTACGACCTGGCATGGTCCCCCGATGCTGCCCACTTCATTATCGGCAGCATGGACAACATAGCTCGAATCTATAGTGCCACAACAGGTTTGTCGATGCTCTCGCAGCCGAATAATCGTCTCCAGCAGTTAATGCTAACGTCGCTGTTTAGGAATCCTCGTCCGTCAAATAGCCGAACACAGCCATTACGTCCAAGGCGTCACATGGGACCCGTTGAACGAGTACATTGCCACGCAGTCGTCAGATCGATCAGTCCATATATATTCCCTCAAGACGAAAGATGGCCAATATACTCTCAGCCAAGACGACAAGCCCCCGCGGCTCGCCAGTCACATCAAGGCTGACCTACCGCCGAGACGCATCTCCTCAAGCAGTCCAGCCCCTCCTGACTTTGGTCACCGAGCTCAGCTTTCCGTCGTCGATTCAAATACGTCAATCGGATCGCCAGTTCCGTCGGCACCAGGGACACCGACCTCGTTCCCGCTGCCCATGAACCCACCCAGCGTCGTTAGCCACAGCCGCCGATCCTCGTTCTCCTCTCGTCGATCTGCCTCACCCGCGCCCTCGCTGCCACTCCCCGCTGTCATGTCCATGGAAGCGTCACCAAAGCCGCACCCCTCATTCTCACTTCTCGGACTTGGCATGAAGAATGCTAGCCTCTACGCAAACGAGACCTTGACTTCCTTTTTCCGTCGTCTCACTTTCACGCCCGATGGTAGCCTACTGCTCACACCATCTGGCCAATATCAAAATCAATACCAGGCAGACAAGGATGCGAAGCCCACATATGACATTATAAATACCGTCTACATCTATACGAGAGGAGGCATCAACAAACCACCCGTTGCGCATCTCCCCGGTCACAAGAAGCCGTCCGTGGTCGTTCGATGCTCGCCTTTAATCTATACCCTGCGCACCTCCCCTCCACCGACCAAGCATATCACCATTGACACGTCTTCTGCGGAAGAGGACATTCCGTCACTGCCGGAGCCTCTTTCACGACCAACCTCGCCCGCACCGGTAATGGAGCCGCCTCCGCCACCTGCTGTTGTTGCCGAATCTACTTCGACACCAGCCAAGCCAAGCAGCGTAGAAGCAAGCGCTGCCACTCCAGGCCCCAAGCCGGCCTTCTCGCTGCCATATAGAATGGTGTACGCCGTCGCCACCCAGGACTCTGTTTTGTTGTATGATACGCAACAAAAGACGCCAATCTGTGTCGTCAGCAACCTGCATTGCGCGACCTTTACTGATCTCGCATGGTAATTAAGTCTTTCTAACAACCGAGCCTCTCAAGCTGACAACCTCATAGGTCGAATGACGGACTCACGTTACTCGTCTCATCATCTGATGGATTCTGTTCCACCCTATCGTTTGCATCCGGAGAGTTGGGAGAAATCTATCAGGGCGAAGTCGGTCCGCCTGCCAAGAGCCAGACCAGTGCAGCCGCCTCTAACCAACATACTCTTGCTACACCAACGGCGACGTTCGCCCCTCCCTCGCCATTTTCTAGCGGCTCGCAACATCAAAACCGCAACTCCACTAGCTCGTTCACGGCACCATCACCACCAGCTTCAGTGAGTGCCGCTGCGAAGAGGCCGCCTTCTCCAGCAAGATCAAATTCAGCGTCATCTGTAGCAACTCAGTCCTCTTCGATGCATACCGGAGTGGTTAGCAACCCAACCCTCATAGCGGGCACAGTGCCTGCCGTCGCTGCCACGAATTCGGGCAAAGTCACCGGCGTTCCCATGACAACTCCACCAGAAACGCCCAGCAATATCGTGATTGGCAGCAAGAGAGATGCAACAGACAGCGAGAAAGAGGAGAGGAAAGAGCCCAAGAAGAGAAGAATTGCACCGACACCAGTCGAGTCGAAGGGCTCGTGAAAAAGAAACTGATCAGAAGGAAGATGAATTGCGCATGCAAGAGCCTGAAGGCTCGTCAGCTTTGAGCATAGACGACATTGTTTTATTACTGGCGTTTCGGGAGGCTGTATTCTAGTGGACAAGGTAATCAGGGTCGATCTATGTCGATATTACTATACTTCTGTTGCTTGTCTGTCGCCATCATCTGACAGCTGCGCTTGTGCAACATGTGGGTTGGCAAAGCAGACAATGTATTTTGCAAAAGTCCTTGGTTATGAGGCCTGGCTAAACCTGCTTGACATTTTCACATTCCGTTGAAGACTTGTTTCTGGCTTGGTGCAATCCGCGAGAAAAATGAGATGGCACATATAGTAAATAGTCATTTGTCCAAAATGAAGATGTTCACATTGCTGCACAGAATTTGTAACTATGCTTGGGTGGAAAAAGAGCATGAAGCATTATTCGAGTGGCCAAGTCGTAGAACGGCACAATATCAAGACAGTAAACGGGTCCAATCTATATTTCGATTCTACGGCATCTTTTACAGTAGTGGAAGAGTTGTTCTGGCGCAATAGCTACTTGTGGTCGTTTAACATGGCCTATTGTCCGGCTTAAGACGGAGCCAACCAGCACCCTGCGTCGTCGGCACAGTCAAGGCCCGCCCTGGCGCTCGGCAATGTAATTTATACAGAGGACTGTTTTCGAACGAATGGGCTAGTTTAATGCACATGATCACATAACTGCATTTATTGCTAGATTGACTGCTGCATGCTAGCCTGCGGCCACACTTGGCAGACACACACCAGCGCCCATTAGGCTATTAGCCTTTGCCCTTTGCACCAAGTCGCCTTCTTAACAAGATCGGAGGCTTGACAACGTAAAGCCCTTCTGTCTGTATAAACAGAAGAACAGTTTCCGTTTTTTCCATGAGCCGCCTGCTAAATGGATCATGCCCAAAAAAAGATTGAGTATTCTTTTGCCGACTTTGGTTCAGTCGAACGAATCAAGCGCTGCAATTACCAGCTTTATTTGCGGGGATAAATGTTGCTTTGCGCTTGGTCACCGAATGCTCGGATGGTAGCAGCCGGCCCAAGGAATAAGACGCCGGCGGCCGGCTGCGAGTGTGGACTATCCACAAATCCAAGGGCCTTGTTGAAGGCGAAGACCGATGTCGCTCTCATCAATAAGCGATGCATCTTTTTTTTCTGTCCAACTGATTTTCCGTCTTGTTTCTCGAATGTCGTTGCAGAAAGTACATTGGATTCCAATGCTATCATAATAGCCAGCGCTGCGAATATAGCAGCCTTTCTCACGTTACAATGGGTCTCCCGAATGAAAGCCCGGTCGACGGCGGCGCCACCTCCGACCGCCGGCCCCTCACACCTCGCGCGCCGCCACCCAGTCGTCTGCCGTCCGAAAAATCATTCGACAACAACAACAACAACAACAACAAAAACAACAACAACAACAACAACGCGGACGTCGCATGGGTGCAAGCGCCCGCGACCGAAGCGGCCGCCGCCAACGCGCAGCAGGCGTCGTGCTCGCTGGCGCTCTCGCGGACCGTGTCCGCGCCGTACACCGTCTTCTCGCAGCGGGCGCGCGTCGGCATCACCGTCATGGTGTCGCTCGCGAGCATGGTGTCTCCCATGACGTCCAACATTTACTTTCCGGCGCTCGGCTCCGTCGCGCGCGACCTGGGCGTGTCGCTGAGCCTCATCAACCTGACGCTGACGACGTACATGATCTTCCAGGGCGTGGCGCCGACGCTGCTGGGCGATTTCGGCGACAAGGCCGGCCGGCGACCAGCGTATGCGCTCTCCTTCCTCGTCTTTCTCGGCGCCAACATCGGTCTCGCGCTGCAGCGCGACTACGCCGCGCTCATGGTCCTCCGCTGCGTGCAGGCGGCCGGCAGCAGCGGCACGCTGGCGCTGGGCTACGGCGTCGTCGCGGACTTGGCCCCGCGGTCCACCCGCGGCAAGTATATGGGCTACCTGGGCGCCGCCATCAACGTCGGACCGACGCTGGGGCCGTTTCTCGGCGGCGTGCTCTCGCAGACGCTTGGCTGGCCGTCCATCTTTTGGTTCCTCGCCATCTTTGTCACGGCGTTTCTGGTTCCCTGGGTGCTCTTCGCGCCCGAGACGGGCCGCAACGTCGTCGGCAACGGGTCCTACGCTGCGCAGAAATGGAATCGCCCGCTGGTGTCGTGTTCCAGGGACTGCCGGCCAAAGGAAGAGATGCCGGCGTCGCAGAGGCCCAAGCTCTCCGTCCCGAACCCGCTCAGCACCCTCACCATGGTGTTTGAAAAAGAAATGGGCTCCATCCTGCTTATTGCGGCCGTAATTTACCTGAGCTTTATCCTGGTCGCCGCCACAATGGGAACGCTCCTGAAAGAGATCTACTATTACGATGATCTGCAGGTTGGGCTTTGCTACCTCCCATACGGACTGGGCTGCTGTGTCACGTCAGTTGGGCAGGGCTACGCACAAAATTGGAACTACCGCAGGATTGCTAAAAGGTGGGATTCGACCTCAAGTCCAAAGAGAATGGCGACAAGTTTCCCATCGAAAGGGCCAGAATGCAGCTCATCTACCCATCCATGGTGGTTGGTGCGGCAGCGTTG
Organism: Beauveria varroae; assembly: GCA_030780425.1. Taxonomy (NCBI): domain Eukaryota; kingdom Fungi; phylum Ascomycota; class Sordariomycetes; order Hypocreales; family Cordycipitaceae; genus Beauveria; species Beauveria varroae. The sequence goes on from JAPFUP010000099.1 coordinate 300,024, forward strand.
ATAGGATATGGATGGGCGCTGCAAATGGAAACATCGGTTGCGGTGCCGCTAGTCATGGTCTTTATCATCGGAATGATGATACCGACATCGCTCAACATGATTACGACGCTCATGGTTGACCTCTTTCCAGAGGCGCCGGCTAGCGCGGCAGCTGCCAACAACTTGGTGCGCTGCCTGTTTGGCGCGGCAGCGACCGCTATCATTGATTACATGCTCAAAGGCATGGGACGAGGGTGGTGCTTTACATTTTTAGCACTTCTCATGTTTGCTTGCGTGCCCTGGATTCTGTATATCGAGAAGGTCGGGCCTCGATGGCGTGCAGAGAAGCGCCAGCGGCAAGAGCAGAGAAAGCTGAACGAGGGGTTGTAGAATACTTGAGACCATTGCAAGGTGCAGAACCATTAGCTCGGCATATTGCATTCTTTGCATATATACGCATTAGTAGACATGGACATGGACATGAATCAGAATGAATTCCCTATAAAGCCGGAATAGCGTGCTCCACGGCCTCTCTTTGAGCCTCCCACATCAACCAGTCTGAGCGTGTTGTTCTAAAACCAATTAGCATCTCGTACATGTCCCGCGTTTTCTGGGAAGAGTGACGTACGGCAAAAGACCCATCCCATTTATTTTCCAGATACCCACCCCCAACGCGGCAAGCTGCATGACCACATATACAAACTTGGTCTGAAGAATCTTGCCAGAGTTGGTCTCGGTCTGAAAGCGCTCAAAGGCCTGATTGGTATTGGCAAGGCCCATGATGGGGTTCTTAAAGGCCATAAAGACCATCATGATGCTGAATATCTGTAGCGAGTTGCCGGACATGTACATCATGATCAACGTCATGGGCAGAGACTTGACAGGCGCTAGCGCAACTTCCCAAGCCTTCTTCAGCTTGAGGGTGTCCATCTCATCGTGTGTCGGGGGCTTTCGCGGCGCAGTTTTGGAATCCTTTTGCTTCTACCGTTATTGCGTCGTATTAGCACACATCTTTAACACTGTATGGGCCATGAATAGCTGCCACCCTAGGGTGGGAGCGTGTACCTTGTTGCCACCAGAACCAGCGAAGCCTGGCGGGTCAACGATGCCTGGTGCCTTGGACTTTGCAACTGGGGGCGACTGCAGCTGCTGGACCCATTGGGGGACGGTGGAGGCTTCTGAAGTCATGTTGATAATGATGCGCGAGCTAAGCTGGGCGCGGCTTGCAGTGTCGCGAGATGAAGTGAACGTCGTAGGCAAGATCGAGGCTGTCCCCGTGGCTGGCACAGTGTGGACCACAAGCTTAGCTGAGCAACCGCCGCTTCCAACCGACCCGGTGCGCTGCTAAAAACCGGTTCGGCCGCGAGCCTTATCGATTACCGGTACTCCTCGATCGATCCCCTTTTCCAAAGCCAAACGAGCCATGACGAATGGTGCAGCCGCCGCAATCAACAGATTTTCCGACACCTTTGAATACGTCCTCGACACACGAATTCTATCGAGCGAGCGATATAGTCAACAAGAGGATCCGAATAGGGCAGTCGCCATCTCCGCGCCACCATCACCCCTCAGTTCCGGGACCCCTCCTAAATCTGCACTGTAGCGAGGCGCCAGCTGATTGCACTAAAAGCGACACTTCCTTGGTGAGGGGGACCTTGATCATTGCCGCCTGATTGATTTCCCAGCGCCCACCACGGAAGACGTGCTCCCGGCGCCGGCACACCATCAGCCTCTTGTCGCGTGACAGCTGTTCTTCCTCGCATACCGCCCTTTGCACGCGCGGGGTTATAGAGACCAGCCGCCCATCATGTCCTCCAAAAAGGATGGCGCTGGCGACTCCAAGCTGTTTGCTCGAGTAAGCCTATATTCACCCTGCCCTCTCTCGTCGCACATCCATCATTGTCCGACCTTGATTCAATTCCTGCTTGCACTTAAGCATCCCGTCCTTGCACATTCTCCTCTTGCCGCCCTTCGCACACCGTCTTTGGAGCATGTAGGCCGCCGTGCAAGGCTCTGCAATCGACAGCAAAGACCATGGCCTTATTTCTGTACTACAATCCGCCGGTGACCCTCGAGAAGCTAAGAAGTCGACAGGGCAAAGTTGCGGAGCTCCGCCTCGAGCTCAACGGTGGAGGCAAGAAGGACAAGAACTTCTCCATGAAGAAGATTGCCCTGAAGCGTATAGTTGCCAACATGACCATGAGCAACAATGACATGGTTGCGCTGTTTCCCGATGTCATTGCGTGCATGAATCTCCCGAGCCTAGAGATCAAGAAGATGTTGGTTCTCGGGTGCGAAATGATATATACTCTTACTAACAGAGGACAGGTGCTTCCTTTATCTGGTCAACTATGCTCGTGTACGGCCCGAAATTGCTGTCAAAGCAATCCCGGTATTGGAGCTCGTGAGTCTGCTTGTCCTACACGTGGCAATTATCAGGACTGACGTATCTGTATCTAGGATATGGAAGATAGTAATCCATTGGTGCGCGCTCTCGCCCTGCGAACCATGTCTTACATACACGTGCGAGAATTCGTCGAAGCCGCTGTCCCAATTGTAAAGAACATGCTGCGAGACGCGGACCCCTATGTGCGCAAGACTGCCGCCTTTTCCGTTGCCAAATTATACGACCACGACCAAAGTGTGGTTGAAGGATCTGACCTCATCGAGCGACTCAATTCTCTACTGCGAGACGATAATCCGACAGTGGTGGCAAGCGCACTCGCTGCACTTATGGATATCTGGGAAAGGAGTGATGCTATCAAACTCACAATCGACTACAGCAACGCTTCAAAAATGGTTGCAATCCTGCCTGATTGCTCCGAGTATGCTTCTTGTTTCTGACGCGGTAATCACTGTATGCTAACTCTTGCCACAGATGGGGTCAAACCTACATTCTAGAAGCGCTCATGTCGTATGTGCCACAAGATTGCGGTGAGGCGTCGCTTCTAGCTGAGCGTATCGCTCCACGCCTATCACACTCCAACTCGTCGGTTGTCTTGACCTGCATTCGAGTTATTCTCTACCTCTTGAACTACATTGCCGACGAAAAGCAGATTTCCGCACTCTGCCGCAAACTGTCACCACCGCTGGTGACATTACTTGCAAAAGGACCCGAGGTGCAATATCTTGCGCTGCGTAATGCGCTCCTTATCCTGCAGAGACGACCTGAAGTCCTCAAGAATGACATTCGAGTCTTTTTCTGCAAATATAACGACCCAATTTACGTCAAAGTTACGAAGTTGGAACTTATCTTTATGCTTGCCAATGAGCACAATATTGACGAAGTCTTGACGGAGCTTCGAGAATATGCCACGGAAATTGATGTACACTTTGTGCGAAAAGCTGTCCGAGCGATCGGAAAGCTGGCCATTAAAATTGAGCCTGCTGCTCCCAGGTGCATCAATTTGCTTTTGGAGCTCGTGGCTACCAAGGTCACGTATATTGTCCAAGAAGCGACAGTCGTCATTCGAAACATTTTCCGCCGCTACCCCAATCAGTACGAATCGATTATTAGCACACTCTGCGAGCATCTGGATTCTCTCGACGAGCCGGAAGCCAAGGCAGCCATGGTATGGGTCATTGGAGAATACGCCGATCGCATTGAGAACAGTGACGCTCTACTAGACGACTTTCTATACGCATTTAAAGAGGAGCCCGTCGAGGTACAGTTGGCGCTACTGACGGCCACTGTGAAACTGTTTATCCAGAGACCGACACGAGGACAGGAGCTTGTTCCCAAGGTACTGAAATGGGCGACGGAAGAGACAGACAATCCTGATTTACGAGACCGGGCATACATGTACTGGCGACTATTGTCGACCGATGTCGGCCTGGCTAAACAAATTGTGATGGGCGAGAAACCTCCCATTACAGCTGAGTCGGAGCAACTAGAAGCGACGATACTTGAGGAAATGTGTCTCAACGTGGGCACGCTGGCAACGGTCTATCTGAAGCCTGTGCAAACAGTATTTCGATCAGCGCGAGTGCGAAAGCTACCAGACTCGCCAGCCCTACAAAAGCAGAATCTGCCGACGGACATTGATACCAACAAGACGATAAGCATGTTTGGCCGCGGTGGGCAGCCCACGGATATCGACCTAAGAAGTCGCGCCGCTGCTGGTGCCAATGGTAACCAGCAGGCCATCAACGATGCGGATGCGTACTTTAACAGCGTCGCGCCGCAGCAAATGGCAGCGCTGCGAATGGATGGAGGCGACGATTTGTTTGACGGTGGCAATGTGACGGGCTACGTGGTAAATGCGCATGCACCGCAGGCTGTTATGCAGCCGACACAGGGAGGAGGGAGTAACGGCGACTTGCTGATGCTTTGAAGGGGCAGACTTTTGTAACAAGACTCTGATAAGCAGTATGCAAGTCTACTGTGAAGCAGATAGACATAGAAAATTGATGAGTACATGAGAACCGATGATCACGCGGCCGCTCTACTCTGGATAGTGAGTGACTGATAAGATGAGGGTAAAGCGCATGCTTGAGAATAGAGGAGATTGCATCAATATCGCATGCACTTGACTAATGTCGTTCACACCATCATCGACAAAGGCGCTCTCGGTGGCTGTATAGTGTGATAGTTTACAGCCCGGGGCGGTGGGGATCGGCGCAGTGGAGGCTCGCAAGTCAGCTGGCCGCCGCCCAATTTGGTAATAGTAGAAGCACGGGACTAGATGAACGTCTGGCAAGCGCCATTATAGACGGGCGTTTTTATTTCAGCTTGGCATGTTATGCCATTGTCATGAACGGTATCGTTGAGGGCAGCTTGCGGCGCCAAGTCGCTAGCCAAGTCTGGGCCATTGAGGGTTCAGCAGTATGGCCAAGCATGCACCAAGGGACTAAACATGTCATGGCTGTCATGGTAAGTAGTCAGGTCGGGCGTCTGGGCTGCTGCGAGATGCCGAGACGTGTGCTGCCGGCTGTCGTTGTTGCTGCTGCTCAATGCAAGGAGATGTAAACGTGATGCGAGGCGGTGCATGCGGGCATGTCATGTCGCGGCACATAGTGGGCTTTGGTGGTGTTGCTGAGTTGAAACAGTGTGAGGGTTGAGTTGCCCCCCAATCATGGGTTGCAAAACGACGTCTTCATCTAAAACTACCTACCTTTGAAGTAGAGGGCTCGGCTGTTACGGGAGGGTGCTCACGCGAGAGAGGCGAATTCGAAGGCCGTCTGTGGCCGGCAAGTTAGCACCAGAACAAGACGGGGTTCATGGGCGCCGGCCGGAAGGGGACTCCACTATTTACACTGCAGAGCGGTAGCAAGAACCCGACAATGGCCGCTGGCGGTAGTGAGAAGCATAAGGTAGCGACACGCATGTGGCAAAATATACGAATATGAGAATTGACAACGACCATGCTGTCTTTGAAGCCACCGGGATTTTTCGCTAGAAAGAAGGCTTCAATTGAAAAGACGTCAGCCTGGCAAGCAAGCAAAGCCGTTGCGTTAAAGTTTACCGTCCTCGGGTGGATGCTTGGCGGTGTACCTGCGTGGTACGGTATCGGACGATGTCCAGCACACTTGACGATGGGCCCATCTGTCATATAAGGCCGGAATAAATACAGCTCGATTGATGTGATAATTTGGAGCAAAAATCTTGTGGTCTCGGATAAAAGGCCGGTTGACCGGCAACAAAGAGATGACCGGAGAAGCGTCGTTGGCCTGCCGAGCGGACAAGCAAGTACCGGTGTGCAGGCCGCTGGGCTTTAGTGGACAGCAGTGGATTCGGGGGGGCAGGTGAAGACCCGCTAGGCCACTGCAGTGCCAGGGGAGTGCTTGTTGCTTTAGTGCCTCGAGGCGATCCCGTACAGTATTGTATGGGGAATTTAGTGGTGATTTGCTCTAAATAACCTTGGTCCCACTGTAATCAGCGCCTGGCCTGTGACGCCGTTGCAGCCGATCTCTCGTTGCGGCCTCTTGCCAGGTTGTAAATTGTAATGATGAGATAATGGTAATAATACGATACATTATGATTTGGGAATCGTAGTTTACTGCGGAAGTCTGGTATCAACTCTACTGGCTTTCGTTTTAGGCAGGTTATTTGACCGCTAAACATACCTATTCAATTAGCCCTTGCGCCTTCCATATCAACGTAGCTCTGGCCAAGGCCTACGGCCTGTAGCCTGCACAGCACTGGCTCTGGCTCTCCCAAACCTTCCCGATTGCCTTCTTGTTGTCCTCGAATTACCCGCTCCTTCCATTCTGCTCTGTTCTTTCTTCCCCGTCCTCTTAGCACTTGAATGACTTACCTCGCCCGCCACCAATTTCATTCAACCCGTTTAATTCATTTCATTGAGCTTATCCGATCATTTCCTCCACTCCGTCGCCGATCCTTGGATTTATCAAGCTTGCTCTCTGGCCTGGCCAGTGCCCACTGTAGCCGCATTCTCATCGTCTCCACCTCGCTTGGTCAAACCGTCCTGCAACTTGCCTCCCAACTAGGTTGCTTTTCGCATCCTCAACACGCATCGACAAGACAGACGGTTCTCGAATCTGTTTCTTCCATTTTGTGCTCCCACTCACGAGCCAGATACGCCCGCGAATGACGAAAGTTGGCCTCTGATTGCATATCTATCTCTTGGTTTTCGCCCCCTATCAGGCACATCTGCCACCTTACCCCAGCATCCTGGACCGTTGCACCGATCTGTCCTAGCCTACCATTCATCATGTCTGCCGCCGCCGCTGCAGAGACGGCCTCGACAAAGGCGACCGATGCGCTCGCACCGAATGCCGATGCCATTGCCCGCTCGACCGAGTCGGTGCCTTTAGAGAGCATCCGCCGCTCTACTGAAGCCACGAGTTCCGCGCACAACGTCGCCCCCGCCGATGGCCCAGCACACGACGCCATTGACACCACGGACACGACCGAGCCGGCCTCGTCCGCTTTTGCGCCTGCTGAGCCCTCTGCCTCTGCGCCCCAAGTGCCCGTTAAGTCGGGGGAAGCCAGAGAACAAGGTCCTGAGACTCCTGCAAAGGAGGCCGACGACGTCATCGGCCCTGCCCAAGAGCATATCAACTCTGGCGCTTCAACAGAGCCTGGTGCTCCTCCTGTCTGCAATATTACTCTGCTTTTGACGTCTGGCAGCCGCCACCCCTACAGAATTGATGCCAAGTACCTGTCCAGAAGAAACGTGGCTATGCCTGAAGAGACCGAAAACGGCCTTCCAGATCCGTTCAGCATCAGTATATACACTCTCAAAGAGCTAATACTACGAGAATGGCGCAGTGATTGGGAGGCTAAGCCTGCTAGTCCCAGCAGCATACGTCTCATTCACTTTGGAAAATTGTTGGATGACAAGGAGCAACTCAGGAGTACGTACCAAATGACGAGCAAGCCCACTACTTCAGACCGACTGACCTAATGTCTTGCAGAATATCAATTCAGCTCTGAAGCCCCCAACGTGGTACACATGAGCATCCGGCCCCAAGATCTGGATGAGGAGGAGACCAAGACCGGGGGGAAGAGTCTTGGTGCCGGCAGCGGCGACGGTCAACGCTCAAGATCCGGAGGCTCGTGCTGCGTTATTCTTTAAACATAGGAACAGCCTGCGGTTGACAAGGACAGTACCGGGTACACTTATCACAAAACTCATCATAGCGCCGCCAATGCTTCAGCAGCGCACGATATCCATGTACTGGCATACGTGATGGTATTCTTGGGATCGCAGGAGCACGGCACCACCGCCAAGGAGTACGAAGGCTACAAGAGTCACGACACACCGAAGACGGCTTCGACGACTTTCATTATCACTTTTGGGCATAAACACATACAACTCGCGACATTCCTTTTTACATACACATTTTGGACATTCATATACGCCGCTTATATCGAAGCGACTGGGAGCTCTCTTTATCGTTCGCAAGACTTGGGAATTTGGGAGACTTGTACCTGGTATTTTTACTGCTATCCCAGCTTTGTTTGTTTCATTTCCGGCGTTGCTTTTTTACGAGCCCTATTATGCGTTGACCCCTTGTACATTTTCCTGTATTTTTCTCGCCTTCTGCCAACCTGGATATGGCAGGGCTGCCTGACTTGGCAAGGTACATACACTCAGGGAAGGATTTCATCAGGTACCACCCTGTCAAGACTACCTGCGCCGAGAATTACTATAGTGTTTGGTATCCAGCGTGAAAGTTAAAAAGCGTTGGTTCAGTACCATTTATGAGCCTCTGTCGGGCATGCATCGTGATGAAGTCGGTTATAATCATGGCAACGAGTATTCATGTGCTGTAGGCAGTTGGTTATTATTGTGCCGACGAGTAGTTGTGTGTGTTGTACATGTGACGTTGACCTAGGCCAGCTGCCGCAGCCAAATCTACTGCTATTTGCACCTCGTATCTGTTTCCCGTTTCCCCATCCCTCAAACCTTGCACTTTTTCTCCATTTCCTCGTGGAAGCCAGCGACTCCTCTCGACTCGTCGCCGGTAAATACGTCCTCCCACGTGATCATATCCTCCCTGCCGCGCAGGATATCCTCGTGCACGCTGGCGAGGCCGCTTCCCAGCACCATGGGTCGCCACGCGCCGTCGCGCACAATCTTGAGCTCCATGCCGCGGCGGATAGGCTCGCCCATGCCAAACGTGCGCTTGAGCGACTCCATCCGGACAGCCTCCTGCGTGGCCTCCCAGTTCTTGAGCCGGGCCTCGAGGGGGTGCGCAGAGGTGGCCTGCGTCGTGTGCGCGTCAAAGGCCGACGGGCCGACGCCGTGGCGCAGCGTGTCGTGCAGGCCAGGCGCCGAGGGCGCAGACGTGGAGGAGCTGGCGGCGGCGCCGTGGGTGTGGGAGTAGCTGCTGGCAGCTTGGTTGCTGGGGATGAAGCGCATCGACTGGGACAGGGGGCGGGTTAGTATAGTGAACAGATGACAGAGAGGCGCGGTGGGTGCGGTTGGGGGAGAGAATGATGGAAGAACGGATGGGCAGCAGTGCGGCGGAACGGGGAAGATTCGTGAGGGTAAGGAGCTTACCATTGTGAGGGAGCGCTTGGAGGTTATTGCTATGTAGAGTGGGCTTTGTGGATTCGTTGCGATTTGAGATGGAGGAGGATATATGGTCGTTTCGTGATGGGCGGCGCAGACGTTGGTTGATTGATGATGCAAGCTCACGCTTGCCTGGGTACGAGGAGCTTGAGATCGGACAGGCTGCCAGCGAGCTTCGCGTTCCAAGGGTGGGCTGACCAATGACGAGCCTGGAAGTAGATCCACACTCTTCACAGACTACGAGTGTACGAAGTAAGTAGTACGGATAACTGGGAGGAGCATTTGAAGGCCTATGAGAATAGAATTATAAAGATGGTATGAAAGTGAAGAATACCAAGGAAAAAAAATAATCCCCGGTGCTATGTTTCTGATGGATTTAGCGGCTTCATGTTGTATAACCTGCGATGTCTGCGGTTCTGGTATCATTGTTTGTCCACCCAGCTGAACCAACAGCAGCTGACCTGCTGGGTATAGTAGATGACTAGAAGCGCCGATTTCAGAACTCGTCCATCTTTTGTAGAAGAAGTAGAAATAGTCTACCGCTTGAGAGAATGAGACTGAATAAATTCAAAAAAAGACAAATTGAAAGGACAGCTGGCTTCGGATGGGCGCTGTCACGGGAAGGCGGCTGTCGGCTAGCGCCTTGAAACACACGCTGACTTGGGGTTGCACGACTAGGTTATTTAGGTACCTACTGATCAACGAACGACGAACAGGTAAAGAGCAAAGACACACAATGGGGGCGATCGGGGGCACTTGTCGCCATCTCAGTCTTCTGAAGCAAAAGATCCAACACGACAGTTGACTAATTTCTTAAGCTGCATTAACTAACACCGAAAACCAGGTATGACGCCGATATCGCGCCAGTCAATCCACTCCTCCGTCAGCTACCAACATCTCAACCTCTGACTGACAATTACAAGCACCGATTCCTCGCTGATCAATTCGAATGCGTTCAATTCATTCGCCATGAAGCCCTCATCCTCGCGGCTGCCCATTGTCCGCATCGCAAAGGGCACCTTTTACCGGCACCACCCCAACGCGCTGTCAGAGCACCCCAACCCGCCGCTGTTTAGCGACCTCAGCTTTGAGCTGCCCTCCAGCGCCGCCCAGCCGCAGCACTGGTGCGTCGTCGGCTCCTCCCTCTCCGGTAAGACGACGCTCCTGCAGGCCCTCCGCGGCCGCTTCATTTGCGACCCGCCGACGGCGCGGTCCTACCCCTACCTGTCCTCGGACGCCGTCGTGTCGACGCGCCTCAAGAACCCTGTGCGGGCCATCCAGTACGTTGGTTTCGACGCCGACGGGGCCGGCGTCGCCGGGCCCTCGGCCGCCGCCACCTCGGCGTTCTTGTCGGCGCGCTATGAGTCGCATCGCGAGATTACCGACTTTTCGCTGCGCGACTTTTTGCTCGGCAACACGGAGCTCAACCCGCTGCAGACGCCGCTCGACGGCCAGGACGGCGCCGTCACCCCGGCGCTGCTGGACCGTGTCGTCACGGACCTGAAGCTGAGTCATCTGATGGACCTGCCGGTGACGTTTCTCAGCAATGGACAAGGCAGACGAGCGCGCATCGCGAGGGCGCTACTTACGCAGCCCGAGGTGCTGCTGCTCGATGAGCCGTTCATGGGCCTTGATCCGCCGACGGTGTCGGGACTGAGTCCGCTGCTGCAGTCTCTCTCTGAAAAGGCGAGCCCTCGATTGATACTAAGTGCGAGACCTCAGGATCCTCTGCCTCAGTGGATTACGCATTTGATATACCTACGCAGCGACTGCCAGATTGGCTCCATGGGCCCCAAAGACGTTGTGCTTGATGGGCTACGAAAATATGTACAAGGTGTTCAGACTGGTACATTGATCGAAGACAAGAAGATGCCGCTGCGTACCTTGACTGAAGTTGGCAAAGTCCTCTCTTCCACCGGCCCTTGTTCCACGGCAAGCAGCAAAGACGCCACGATACAAGAGTCAACCTCTACCACAGAGTCTGTAGTAGAGATGGACGGGTGCAAAATCAGCTACAAGGACAAAGTGGTGCTGGGAAACTGGTCACAAAGCATCAATGGCCAGGAGAAGCCGGGCCTCGTCTGGACCGTCCGCCGCGGTGAGCGCTGGGGCGTCTTTGGCCCCAACGGCTCTGGCAAGACCACCATTGTCTCCATGCTCAGCTCCGACCATCCCCAGACATACTCGCAGCCCGTCAGGCTCTTTGGACGATCCCGCATCCCTGAACCCGGCTCCGGCCAGCGGCCGCTGACCTTTTGGGACATTCAGGCACGCGTGGGCCACTCGAGCCCCGAGGTGCATCAGCACATGCCTCGCGCACACTCCATCCGCGCCATTGTCGAGAACGCGTGGGCGCCGACCTTTGGCACAAAGGCCAGGCTGGACACGGCCTCGAAGAAAAAGGTGGACGCTGCGCTGCGCTGGTTTGCGCCCGAGTTGCGCCCCGTCGCCGGCCGCGGCGCCGCCGGCAGCAGCAGCGCCGCGACCGAGCAAGTGGACGACGACGACCTCGCGTGGGCGGACGAGTACATGTTTGGCGAAATGTCGTTTAGCGCACAACGCGTGGCGCTCCTTCTCCGCGCCGTCATCAAGGGCGCAGACATTGTCGTGCTGGACGAGGCGTTTAGCGGCATGGACGATGCTGTGCGCGACAAGTGCAGCCTGTTTCTCGTCGAGGGCGAGGGCAAGACGGTTGTCGACGGCGAGGTTGTGGACAGCGAGCTCGCAAAGACGGGCAATGTGGCCGTGAGCGGCTTGACGGACCGGCAGGCGCTCATCTGCATCGCCCACATCAAGGAGGAAGTGCCAAACTGCGTGCGTGAATGGATTTGCTTGCCCGAGGCCAACACTGGTCTTCCTGCGCGATTCGGTCGATTGGACGGCCCTCTGAGAGACAATGAGAGCCGTTGGCGGTCGATTTGGGGGTTTGCTCCTGAATGAAGAGGTAAGAGCAGCGTAATTCTGTTACCCATGCATCAATACAATCAAAGAAACGACAAAGGGCATACGACACACCGAGCTGACAATTAAATTGACATCAGCTTTCCAAAGCATATCTTCTCCATCTCGATATCGCCGCAAATATTTGATACTATACATAAAGAAACTATATACAAAAGAAATTCTTGTACACCATCTTTCACAGATTACCTTGACCTCTCATTGCGAGTTGAGCATACTCGTCAGCTGCTGATTTCATTTCTGCAAGCTTGCCTTGATAATCTAGTCATTTCTGGTTTCTAGTTTAAAGAAGACTAATCAAAAAGCTCTCTGCCCGAGAAACAGAGAGAATCTCCGAGGGATCATGGTTTGTGCTGATTGAGACGTACCATCAACGAAGCTTGCAGGCTTGTCTGAGTCGAGCCTCTATTATAGTATGAATTCGACCTCGCGCTTATTTCAGATTATGGATTTTGTAAACGACTCAACTTGAAGCTAGAGTTTCTCCTTCTCTTTCTTCTTCTTCTTTTTTTCTTCTTTTTCTTCCTTTTCAACTCTTCCGTCTTGAAATCATTATGGCCGTAGCCCAACAATGAGGTGGAATGACGCAACCCCGCCTGCCCATGGCCTACAAGACGTACCATGCATGAGCCGCCAGCATTTTAAACTTTCCAAGCCCTGGGATATCCTTCCCAGCCGCGCAACACCCACCTTTCCACAACAACTAGAGCAGCTCGAAATATTCTACCTCTGCTCAATTCTCATGTCGGCAGCCCAAGTCGACGACGAGGCGCAGACGACGCGCTCCTGCGTGCCCCTCACGTCACTGTACCAGCCCGTCCACGTCGGCCAGATCGGGTGAGTTTGTAACTACAGAGCCATCCCCGCGCGCGCTTCTCGGAAAGAACACCATCGCAAACAAGGACGGCGGCAACGATTCAGAAAGGAGAATGTGGCCATGCTGATAGTGTTGTAGAGACGGGTACGCGGGCACGTCCACCTTTTTCCGATGGCCCATTCTCGGCGCGCTGCTCTTTGACAATGAGAGCAGCGACGCGCGCGACCATTGCGCCAACGAGCGCAGTACGTCTCAGCTTTGCACTATCCTCGTATATGGATAATGAATAACAGCGTGCGTGGCTGATTCTTGCCGCTGTAGCATTCCTCTCCTATTTGCGGCTGTCGGTGCTCATGGCCATCGTGTCCATGGCCATGACTCTGTCGTTTCACCTCAAGCATCAGCCCACCAAGCTCGAGAGGCAAATCGCCAAACCGCTAGGCGCCATATTTTGGGTGCTGGCGGTGCTCACCTTGACCGTGGGCATCGCAAACTATATACGTACGTCAGACCCGTCCCATGCAACAGGGTGCCGTCTACCGCCCGTGAAGCTGACCGGCGTGGCAACAAATAGGAACCGTCAACCTGTATAGCAAGCGGGCCGCCATTGTACAGTCTGGATGGCGAACACAGACAGTAATATACTCATCCCGCTATTACTCATCTTGGCACAACAGCTAATACATTATACACAGGTTCTCGGCTTTCTCTCTGCTTGCATCTTTGGCACCTGCCTGGTGCTACTCGTCACCAACACCATGAGGGAATCGGCCAAGGTACTAGAGTGAACCCGCCGTGCCATGCATATATTCATATAATCTAATGAAACAAACCCAAAATTATGATGTCAAACAGTCCAAAGTAAAATATCAACAAGAAATACAGGCACTGCTCTGGCCTTCACTTATCGCGTGCTCTTCTGCCCCTTGGTAAAGCAAAACAGATCCGCGGCAAACCTGTCGCGCGCAACGTGAGCTTCTACATCTTTGCACGTTCCAATCTGGCGTCGAAACTCGAGCGTTTGCTTGTACGATTCTGCCACCATGTGGTCAAGGGTGCTGATTCCACCCTCCCACGAAACAACTGAAAGTTTATGAATACTCGGGAGGACGCCCCCTTTCGGTAGAGTGTTGAGGATATCCACTTGTGATCCCGCGTCGAAGCTATTGCCTCTCTGTGCTCCAACTCGAACGTCTGCGTTGCTCTTCTCGCGCCCATCAGGCACATCGGGTAGATCAGCATAGACGCCGACAAGGGCATCTGCGGTCTCTTTACTCGGATACAGAGTAAAGTAGTTGCGCAGACGACAAAGCTGAAGCATATACTCTAACCAGGCTGGCTGATTCTCCGCAACGTCCTTGGACTGCGCCATGGTAGGCACAGCAATCCCTGCCTTTTGCGTCTGTAGACTATGCGATACATAGCCGTGCAGCTCGACCCAACGATCGCCAAATATAAGCATGGCATCACTGCTCGGTGCCTGCCATAGGAACGAGGATCCTTTATTTGCAGTCGCTGGCAAAGTAAGTGGCTTCGTATTGTGTATGTTAGTCTTGGGCACGGTGAATGAAATGCCAAACATGAGCTTGAGAGAATCGTCGTTGCTCGCAGCTAGGCCATAGCGCCTATGGAGCAAGGCGTATTTGACGTCTACTTGCAATCAGTGGAAGCTTATCCCTAGGCATTCATCAAGACGTACAGTGAAAGAATTGTGGAGATACCTCCGTGTGAGGCGATAGTACAAGAACATGGTTTCTCGTAGCATCACTTGGCCAGAATGACTCGAGCAAACCAAGAGCGCTCTCCACTGGGCTAGGCTCCTTGTGCAGAATGCGATGTCGCAGTGTCAGCATACTGGATTTGGAGCCAGCAAGACTGGACTGAGGCCAGTCGAACTTGGAAAGAAACCTCTCTAGCGAGATGTCAAGAGTTTGGGGAAGTTCGACAGTGATGTGGGGAATGCTGTGACCTGCCAGGTCAGCTGCCGCAAGTGATCGCAAGAGACGCTTGAGGTTTCCCGTTCCTGTAGGTGGCGCATGGATCAGAATATCAAAGTGCGCTTCATTCCACTCTGTACAACTAGTTAGCCGTTACTTATTCCACGTTCAGCGTCGGTATTACTCCCGACGTACCAGCCAAAGCAGTGGCGTCCAACTTGGATATCCACGAGAAACGAGACTGGGCTCGAGCAGGCAGCTCGATCAAAGTGGTCCGAGGAGCGTCTACCATCTGATCTTTGATACCGTCCAAGAATGGACGGTCTTCAGTAGAAGAACCGTCCACAATGACGGCGAGAGGCTTCACAAATGTTGCGAGAAAATCTGCTCGAGTTAGATGACGCGATTGCGACCTCTCAATGAGTGACGGGCTTACGCATTGCACGCGCGGAAGCGAATGCTAAACGAGGGTTGTCCAGCTGACGACTCTGGTCAGCACGAGCATCTACAGAAACTGTTAGAGTGGTTTTGGCGCTAAAAAGTTGTCTGCTCACCGATGGCCAGTATTTTGCAAGCCTCGTCAATGCCATTGACTTTGAGTAGCTCTTGCAAGTCAATGTCACTATCGCCAAATAGAGCAAACAAAATGCGATCGTTTTGCGAGGCTGCTCTCTCACAGGCCATTGGGAGCACATTCGCTGCGCTCTGCAAACTGGATGCTGCGAAAAGGACGCTGCCGATACCCGGTCCGGGAGGAGCCGAGCTCAGCTTAAGGAGATTTTGAGCGAGCGCATGGAACTTGATGACACCCTTGTAATATCTTGCGTTGTTGCTTAGTTTGTCTCCGGCATGTACCTCGAGGCTATGGTCGGTATGCTTCGTGTCGATGGGTATGGCTCCGGGGGTCGCTTTTGGTGCGGTGAGCTGCGTCGGTGGGCTCTTCTTCGCTGGGCCATTGTGTCGATACTGCGAGTATGGGCGTACAATATCCTCCTCAGGAGAGTATAGTATACGACGAAATATCGCGACCGAGAAGATGACGAGAAGTACGTAGAAGGCATAGCGAAGCACTGTGCGTCGCCGCGGTGTGCGAGCAGCCTGCCAACTATGTCCATTGTGATGTGGAAGCTTCAAATCGTCGTCTTTTTTTGCGAGATCCTTTTCGTGCATCCAGACATTTCGCGAGAGCCAGCGACTAAGCGATGAAGAGGCCATGCCGCTCGTTGGAAGCGCAGAGGCAAACGGAGAGATTGAAAGTGTTGATTGACGCAGCTATCTCACATGGCGGCACAACGGGTACGACAGCGGCTCGTTCGAGCGTCGGATGCAGCTTTTGACCTCTGACGCGTATAATTCGGGAAATAAATAAACGGTGTCATTGGCTTCGGAAGGGCGTCGTCGGGAGATGAAACTTGTAGAAGCTGGTTGAAATGCAGGAGACGTGTCGTGCTTGGCGGGCCAGCACGACAAAGCTCCGTCTCGCCTTCCGGGGCTTTAGGGGCCTTCGGGGGGGAGTGAACCGGCCGCTACAGCGCCTCCCCCGCTATAAAACGGTTCTGGTTCCCCACTGTGACGCCACTTATCAGGGACTTGATCCGCCAAAGCCACTAAAAAAAAGAAGAAAAAGATTTTGGAGGTTTGGTGGGGCATCCACCACCAAGACGATAATTTTATATCTAGTCGCATGCCGAGAGAGCTTCACCGCCTGCTCTTTATTTACTATCGCTGCTGTAACAGACAGTTCTGGAAACAGTGGAATCGGTTCTTCTACACCATGGCCAAGTCTAGACGCAATCGCGCCGCCGCGCGCAAAGACCCTCTCGCGAAGCCCGTCAAGCCGCCCTCAGACCCCGAGCTCGCTGCCCTGCGCGAGGCCAAGATTCTCCCCGTCATCAAGGACCTCAAGAGCACCGACACCAAGAAGCGTACTGCTGCCGCTTCCGCCATTTCCAACATTATACAAGATGCAAAGTGCCGCAAGCTGCTGCTCCGCGAGCAGGTCGTTCACACCGTCCTCAACGAGACCATTACTGATACAGCTCTTGAGAGTCGTGCTGCGGGATGGGGAATTCTTCAAGTTCTGGCACAGGAAGAAGAGTCTGACTTCTGCATTCATCTCTTTAGATTAGATGTGCTGACAGCCATTGAATATGCCTCTAAGAATGTGAGTCGCTTTACTGGCATTGCTCATACTCTCTTCCCTGCACATGCGATACTAATCGCAATCTAAAGTTTACCGCGAGAGTCACAGCTACCGAGCCCAAATTCTCAAAACTGCCCAAGGCCGAACAAAGTACCATCATAAGCATTTTTGCCTCTCTTTTGTCCCTTATTACAGCCCTTGCTGAGGCTGGCGACGATATTCTCAACGCCATCGCATCCAACATGTCGCTTACACAGCTTCTTGCTGTACTCATCACAAAACATGACGACATCTCGAGCGAATCCGACAGCATATCCACACTCCGAACCGATGCCCTGGCCTGTTTAATGCTGCTGTGCGAAGATAATGACAAGCTGGCGCAAGCCATCAGCGTTGCTGGCAACAATACCTTTGAAACGCTCCTGTCGCTCAAGGATAGACTCGATGGCGACGGCGTTTTAGCCTGCGCAGTCTTGCACAACATCTTTGCCTCTTTGGAGGCGTCAACAGATGCCCGGTTGCCGACTGAGATTGACGATTCCGTCTTGATACCCACCCTCACCAAAGTCCTCGCCTCTTATTCTGCTGAGGAACCCGCAGCCGCCGGCGAGAGCTGGTCCGATCCCGCGCAGTACCAGCAGCTCGCCCTCGAGACCCTTGCCTCTATCGGCACCAGCCTGAGCGCTGTCGCGGGCGGTCCTGTGGAAGCTGACAAGGCTGCTGACAAGCACAGAGGGCCTGCTCTCGATGGGGAAGACGCCGGCGATGACGAAGAAATGGAAGAAGCCGACGATGTACAATCCCAGAGCGGTGATGAGGGTATGGGTGACGAGGAAGACGAAGACGAAATGACACACGAAGAAATACAAGCTGACATGGATATGGTCCTCGGTGGCGATGACGACGAAAACATCGAGCATCTTCCCGTTCTGCAAGCTCTTGTGCAAAATGCGCTCCCCGAGCTGATCCGCATTGCTGCTTCCCAGCCTTCAAACGAAGTTGCCATGGCTATGCAGGGCCATGCCCTCTCCGCCCTCAACAACATTGCCTGGTCTCTCTCCGTCGTAGACTCTGCCGACAACCACAACGCCGGCATCCTCGCCGCTTGGTCGCCAGCCGCGAGATCCATCTGGGAGCAAGTCATCACCCCTATTCTCGCCTCCGACACGGCCGATCTCGGTCTCGCCACGCAGGTGACTGGTCTCTCCTGGGCCATTGCTCGCGCGTTGCGCAGCAACACGCCTCTGCAGACCGGCGAGCAGCGCAAGTTCATCACCCTCTACCAGGCCACCAGAGGCAGCAACGCCGAGCAGCAGCAGCAGCAGACACCGGACGAGGACCCGTTCCAGAGCCTCGGCGTCAAGTGCATTGGCGTCGTTGGCCAGCTCGCCATGGATCCGTGCCCCGCGGACATTAACCGCGAGCTCGGCACGTTTCTCGTCACCGTCGTCTCCGCGCTGCCGCAGACTGCCCCCGCCGAGGCTGTCGAGGCGCTCAACCAGCTCTTTGACATTTACGGCGAAGAAGAGTATGCGTACGACGCTAGCGTGTTTTGGGCAAACAACTTTGTCAAGCATCTCGAGGAAGCCGTCCCCAAGGCACGCGCCATGGCCAAGTCGGTGGACAAGAAGACGCAGGCGGAGCTGAGACTGCGGGCCGACGAGGCCGTCATGAACTTGACCAGGTTCATCGCCTACAAGACCAAGAACAAGCCTAAGAACTGAAACGATTGAGATGAACAAAAATTGGGAATCGGGACACGAAAAGCATGTAGAATAATATATTGGATGTGATGGCATATAACTCTTACTTTTCGTAAACGTTCCCATGCCAAGCCACACCTTTCTTCATTATTACTTTAGACATGGAATGCGCATTCCCAGCAGATTAATAACAGCGCCATGCAAACCCATCTCTACCCATCTCTAATCCTCCCCAGTATACATGCACCATTAGCAACGCTCAAAGACACGATACAAGCCCTTCAGGCTCGCCACCTCCAACACGCCGCCATCCATGAGGGAGCGCGTCGCCACCAGTCGCGCCTTGAACGCCGGGAAAAAAATGTGCTCAACAGCCCACCGCACGTGCTGCCTCCTCCTGCGCAGATCCGGATGCAGCTGCTGCTCCTCTTCCTTCTCTTCCTCCTCCACGGGTTGCCCGGGGACCGGCCCGGGCGGCAGCTGCTCAGGCACGTAAAACGTGGCGAGCTCGCGCAGAAACGTCTCGAAGCAGGCGCGCTCGCCGCTCCAGTCAACGTGCGGGCCGAGACGCAGCAGAAAGCGCGGCAGCTTGCCGAGCGGTGGAGTGTAGCCCTTGACGAGGAGCGGGAGGCTGACAAGCTCGGCGGCGGGGGAGATTTCGAGCGAAAAGTACTCGAGCAGCATCTGGCGCTTCTCGACGAGCGTGTCGCGGACGCGCGCAACAATGGCGGGGACGTCGAACCCGTCATCGTCGTCGTCGTCGTTGGCGCCGAGCAACAGCGCCTTTTCTTCCGTGGCGGCCAGCGTCAGCAGCTCCGTCAGGTCCAGCGGCGGGCTGAAGCGGATGGCGCCCATGTTGCCGAAATCTGTCAAGCCGAGCTGGTAGAAATACTCAAAGCACGTGTGTCCGTAGTCGACAAGGAATAGCTTGACGCCGCCCTGGATGGCCGCGAGGCGCCGCTGCTCGTCCACGATGCCGACAAACGTGTGCGTCGAGAATATGTCGGTCAGCTCGCGGTGCATGTCAGCCCGCACCTCGGCCCGCAGCTGCTTGATGCTGCCCAGCGCGCACGAGACGTACTCGCGGTCGACGGCGTCGTACTCGACGGGCTCAGGCACGGCCGCGGGCTCCTCGGCGCGGTGGCGGTGGCCGCCGCTGCCGCTGCCGCTCGCTTCGCCGGATTCCGTACGCGTAAACATGCTGGTGATTTTGCGCTCAGACGTGTCGGTGCGGACAAGGTCATTCGAGTTTCGCCGTACGCGCTTACCGCTCGCCAGCACCGTGTCTACTGGTCCTTCGCCGTCTTTTGCTGGATACTTGACAAGCCGTGCGGCGCCGGGAATCAGGGTTTGAGTTTTGAACGTGCGGCTCGTGTCAACTGCCGTCAAGGCTTCGGTGATTTTGTTGCAAATGTCATGAAGAATCTCATCTTCGTTGAGAAAATGTACTTCCTTCTTGGTGGGATGTACATTTACGTCGACTCTTGCTGGGTCAATGTCGAGACTCAGGTACACAAAAGGGTGTCCTCCTTTCGGCAAGAATGCCGAGTATACCTGCTCGACAGCCTTTTTTATATTCGTCGACTCCACAGCACGGTGGTTAATGAATAGCACCAGAGCCGTCTTCTTGATATGGTAATTGGCATTGGTCACGAGCGCACTCGCTTTGTAACCCCAGCGTTCATCCGAAGCAGAGACCTCCACCAGCTCATTTGCAACGCCGCCGCCATAGATCTGGCGCACTCGATCAACCGCAGACGCGGCCGCCGGGATCGACAAACTTGCAGATGATTCGCCGGCTTTTTTGCAAGTAAAACCGACGCCAGCAGAGTGAATGGCATATCGCCCAACCATGTCTATAATCTTGTTGAATTCATCAGCATGTGACCGAAATGCTTTTCGTCTCGTAGGTATACTGAAAAACAAGTCTTCGACCGTAATCTGGGTTCCCGGGCGACCGGCGACGCCTTTCGGCTCCGCTGGCTGACCTGGCTTGCTGGGCACAAGTTTGCCGTCCAGATAGTGCGCACGCCAGGCCAGAGCCGAATCCTTTGTTTTGGTAGTGACTGTCAGATGCGCAATGTGGCTTATACTGGCAAGAGCCTCGCCGCGAAAGCCATATGTGGAAATGGCCGCGAGATCCTCGAAAGCGACAATCTTGGACGTGGTGTGCCGCTCACAGAGAATAGCAAGATCATCCTTTTGAATTCCGGATCCATTATCCGTGATTTGGAGCAGTTTCAACCCACCGTCCTTTACAAGGACTTCCAGTGCAGTACTGCCAGCGTCGATGGCATTTTCCAGAAGCTCCTTGAGCGCGTGGACGGGTGCAACAATGATTTCGCCAGCTGCGATTTTGTTCACCACATCGATATCAAGCGCCTTTCATGGAATCAGCAGTTTATACAAATAGGCTCTGTCTGTCCGACCTTCCAAAAGGGCTTACTTACACGAATACGACGTGGCGGCGCTGGCTCATCGTTGTCGGTATCGGCCTTGCGTTTGGTACCGGCCACAGCATCAACATCCATCATATCAGCCATGGTTCAACACCGCAGGCTCTTCTGCGCCTGGCGTTCTTTCCAAAGATTTGAAACCAGCATCCGGAGTGAGTCACATGAGTCAGCGTGAAGTAGGAGGCTTCGTGGTAGACGTAAAGTTTGGAGGCGATTGCATCTCGACCCGCACCACGAAAACCTCACGATTTCACGTGACGGGGAGCTTCAACACTGAGTTCTGAACCATCACACGCTCTCCTCCATGAAATGATCAATATAATCGAAGAACACAAAAGAATTGATGTGAACAATCCCGGAGTGTACCATTATATACAAATCTTTGATTCTATTTTTATGACGATTCTAGGCTAATTTCTTCGCTTTTCCAACTGTCTGATGCCAGCGTGAGCGGCACCCTCGCAGATATATATTCATACAATACTCAAAGCATGCTGTTCCGATTGATGACCATTATGTCTGGCTATTTTGCCGTACTATTAATCAAGCCTCCGATGCTGAGTCGCCTTTGTTTATCGCGAGGTCGCTCTGCCAAAGACCGAATTGGTGGCAGTGTATATTGCGACTCGCTCGGGCGATTAAGCAGCGGTGTTCCCATCTCGCTCCGGGGTATTTGCAGAGGAGATTGTCTCCTATACTCGGCACTGTGCGGCGAAGGAGAGTAGATGGACTGATACGCGATGCTGGGTGAGGTCCCGTGTGGGCTCGCCTGCCTTGCCATTCCAGCTTCTCTGCGCAGAGCCGATGGTCCGTCACTATATCGACGAGGATCCGAATCAATTGCTGCGTGAGCAGCATACGACGGCGAAGCACGTGGGAGAGTGTGAGCAACGTTGCGCGCGTGTGTGGCGGTGGGTTGGTAGAGAGGGCGCGACTGAACACTGATTAGAGCCGCGATGAAGAAGAAAGAGCCCTCTCTGAGCAGGCCGAATCGAATAGGGTATGATCGGGGCTGTCCATCGTGAGCTCTGAAAGTGGAATACGCATGGTGTTTGAAGTCGATGCGATGGACGATTTCTGGGGCAAAGCTCAGCGCGCGCACAGCTTCATCGCCCTTGTCATAAATTGGAGGCAGATACGTGGGCTCCCTTCTCTTTTGCTCAGCATTCAGAGCATTGCAAATATCTATCATGGTTTCTGACGTTTCAGGCGCAACCAACTCCATGAGTCTTCTCCCAATGAGTCCGGTAGCGCCAATAGCCTCTGAAAAGGATGCAGAGGCCTTGACAATGTCCATGTTTGTTCTCATATAGACGACTGGCGCTTCGCATATCAGTCGGCGGTGTCGATCGCCGTGGACAGTAGTGTCTGTGGAGAAGATTCGCGGCGGCGGCGCAAAGGCAGAAGCTGGAACCGATGGAGCAGCGCTATTAGGGCGATCGTAGAGAGAAGGGTGCGATGGGTGTCCCAGTGAGGCAGGTCTAATATTTGTTGTCCTTGTTGCGCCACCATCTTGCGAAGGAGCAAAACGGAGGGCATCTATGCGAGACTCGCGGTCGTCCCTCAAGCGAGGTCGTCCTCTCTTCTTGTGGCGAACATCAACGCAAGTGTCTTCTTTTCCATGCGAGACGCATCTGGCACAAGGACGTTGCGCATCGCAGCGTAAATGGGCTTTCTTGCAGGGGACACATGCCGAAGCGACGTGGCCTTTTGTCTTGCGCTGCGATCTGGGCGACAATGCTCTGATGCTGGAATCAGGCACAGAGCTTCGAGGCTGTGAGTCCGAGTGCTGGGTAACAGATGATGCAGGCGAGGCATATGGCTGTACCGGCGTGCCGTAGAAGCTGTTGACAGACTCGGCTGTGTTGTAAGTCAGCAAGGGTGGAAGTCGGTGCTCTGATGAGCGACGAATGTGTGGTCCACGAGACGTCTCTTGCGGATAAGTGTTGGATAGTGGGAGTAAGCTTCTGGGTTGATTGGAAACCCTTGCTGGTTGTCGTTCGATTTGCAATCTCGTTTGCGGAGCATCCGAGGGCATTTCGTGGCGAGGACTGCTACCACAGGAACTCAAGTCTTGGGCAGTCCGCGCCGGCTCAAATGGCGGAGACCCAGACATGGGCGGAGACAGATACCCTCCAAGTCTGACAATCGGTTCGGATCTTTTCTTTGGCGGATACAAAGAGAGTTGGCCTTCATTGAACAGTGTACCTGGGATGCCGTGGCGATTGCCTGGTGGGAAAGGCGCACTCTCCACGGGCCTGCTGACAGATAGCATCGAGGGAGCTATAAATTGGCTTTGCTATGTCCGTGCTTTTTCGGGAGAAGTTGTTTCTTGTCAAAGGATTCGTGTCCGTGTCGTTTTCTTATCACGCTTCGAGATCTTTGTCTCCGGATAACAGCTGCGCGATCTGATTGCGGCCTTTTTATAGAGATTACGACAGCAACGCGGGTCGTAGCTGATATAAAAAGTCTCCTTGTGACGACGGGAAATGCGCGCCCTGTCCCGGAGCCGTGTAAGTGTACACGAACAGGGGAAGCCAAAGGGGAATTTGATTGAAACAGGCCACTGTGGTGGTGGTACTGTCCAATATCTTGGTGAAACTTTGTGTTGCGTGCTCTCGGTTGTTCAGATCGCTTCGGCGAGCCGCAGCAGTGGAGATGCTCCTTCTCGAGATGATGGTAAGGATTCGGTGGTCGTCGTTGGACAGTAAATACTGTAGCGAGGTATTCTTGAAGGTGTAACAGCTCTGGTGGTAGACACGGGCGTGTGATTCCTTGTCGTGTATATGTTGAAGACAAAAGTCGCAAGACTGTAAACCGCGGCGTACCGGGGACACCTGAAGGACACCTGATGGGAAGATTCGGGTTATTCAATAGATTGCAAACTACTGCAATTGTTTGAGATTGTTCGAATCACTGCCATTCCAAGCGTGCTAGTCGGCGCGCACCATAAGAGCAGATTGTTCTCCGTCGGTCCTTTTCAGCACTTAAAGTCAAGTGTCTGCGCTGAATTCAATAGGTAGTGTCTCAATATAGTTTCACAAACAAAGGGCCGAAGGTGAGACTTTGGAACGAATGCGTGCCAGTCAATCGGGCCAATGTCTCTGTTGTCAAGCGTAGATTGCCTGATAGCCGCGGCGCCCTTGACAGATGTGGAAGCCCTCTAGAGCTCTAGAGTACTTTGCTCTAGCAATTCTCGTCAAAACCTGCCCAATAATATGTTTGTGTCGCTTTCAGACGTGGAAGCTATAGAGTCGAGATGGTCAAGGCAACAGCACCAGATTTGGCTTCTCTTTACCAAAAGGGCTGACAGAAGCAACTCGAAGAGGCATACGCCAGGTATATGTGAAATAAGTAGCGGTCGGCAAGTGAAGTCGAGAAAGGTCCCAAACGGTCGGTGGGTGGAGAGGGAATGCAATGTATATAGTGGGCGACGATCTCAACAAGAACTCTTGGCTTTCGGCTCTCAAGACAGCCAAAAGTGGCAAGAACTCGAGTCAACGGACAACCACCGAAATCTGAGGAGGAGAGATGGAATTGGGATCCATGAATGCATGGATGGATGGATGGATGGGTGGCAGATGCGAAAGGGCCTGTTCACGGTTGCGGGTTATGCCTTGTCATGCACAAGAAGCTTAATAGAAGGGCAAGGGAAATGTTTGAACTGGACGGGCTCGGGCAGTTTCCAATATGTGTGCTGCACTCCATCATATTATGGAGTATTGTCACGGCATCACCGCAGCAGAGCTATAATACCATGGTGGCGTGCGTGCGCCGGGTACGGGGGGGGGGGGAGGTTGCCAAAGACACCATGAAAGTACGGGGACAGGCAGGATCTTTCAGACCACCCCATGTGGGCAGCGGCTCTTGCTTGTCTTGCTGGTCATGAATCACAGGCCCGGACTCTCGCACCTTCGTTACGGGAACTAGAACTATTTAGTCCTCCTGGCACATTTGGCTTGGGGGCGCTGCACGACTGCCCAACTTGGCAGCTAGCCAGAACTGCTAGTCTGTGAGCCACACAGTCATTAATGATAATGGGGTGATGCCTGTTGCAGACTAACTTGTCAAAAAAAAAAAAAAAAAAAGGTACCGAGGAACCTAAAACATACAAGGGGGTTCTGTCCTGATTGCCTGAGTACGAATATACCCGTCTGGTGGCCGCCCTTGCTAGCCGCTGGCATTCAGTGTCTGAGTCTAAATATTTGGGACAAGGGCAGCAATAATAGCAGACAAAAGGGGCCAGCTGTCCTCAATATGGTACAAATGTCATATTTCGGCGCCATATTACTATTATTGTAGTATGTTATCTGCTTCTTCCTCCTTGTGTGTTAGCGCACGGCACACGCCACTGGGAATGTCTTTGGGCGGGGAAATGCGTGCGAGTCCCAACGCCACAACGGTCGAGGGATTGGAAGGAGGGTCTAGTTATTGAGATGGACGCCGCACAGTAAAACATGCACTTGTGGAAAATCAGGGGTGTGATGTGCCTCGCCTGGACACACTTGTACCTTGCTGCAATCGAGCTACTGATACAGGTACGGATACTCAATGCTGAGAGGAAAAGCTCATGAGTCGTGAGGCCACATGTACTCCCGGTACGAGGGCGGTGGGGGCGCCGCCGAACATCCGAATCGTAGCATTGGCATCGTTGAAAGACACGGTCAGTTTAGGTGAAGTGATATAAGCCGGTCAAATGGGTGGTGAAGAAAATAAAGCGCCGACGCACAGGTCAGCATAGGACGAGCGGGCTGAGCACCGGCCAAGCACATTCCGTCCATGAAGAGCGGCGTCGGTAACAAGGTATCACGGTTGGTACACACACCCAGTGACAGATTGCCAATGCATCTCCAACCCGGAGCGCAGCAAACATATTGCCATCAGTATCTAGTAGATGATGACCAAGTTGATTAACGTAGCTGTTGCTGCCCTGGCGTGAATCCCAGTAGCACATCCAGTTTGACCCTTACCAACTACTTTGATTAATAACTTCCGAGATGGGCTTGCCTCGGGGAAGATGGGTCCCAACTAAATATGTGGCTTCGCAATCGAACCAGCACGAGCAAGCGCAGGTGCCATCTGGGGAGCTCGTACCAAGTACGTAACAGCGAGCCAACAAGGACGCTAGTTGACCTGATGAGCTGACCATTTGGGGTTGGGGTGCCAAAAGACTCGCGTGGCGAGCTTGTCCTTGCCCTAGCTAGCATCTACGAATAGGCAGACTCCCATCCTTGCCAGTCTCAGGTAAGGCTTTCACGCCGCGAGGCGCCAAGTTGTACTTGTATACTTTGTTGGATAGGTTTGGCGCGTAAAACCAGTCGCCAAGAATCACGGCAACTCGTCAAAGTCAAAGATGACAAGGGCGCTGTGGCTGTCAGACTATATTCAGGAGCGCTTGATATTGAGGACGGGCACCGAATAGCTGCAGAGGCAGCCCATGAGGACTGGCCTGTACAAGTCCAACCAGCAGGGCAGGGATCGCTATTACTTGACGTATACGGATACTTTTATAGACACCATGACCATTCGGTGGTGAAGCGTCCCCCCGCTACTTTTACTCCGGTACACCTGCGGACTATTACGCTACCCAGCAGGGTATTCAGCAAGCGGTCGGATGTTTTCAAATTCTGTAAAAGCTGTATTGCGAAAACCCTCTCATCCGACAGGCACAGACTCATTATATTGAAAGCCTTTTCGGCAGCCCCGTCGCGCGATCTACGCAATGGGGCTTTTTCTTTTTCTTTTTTTTCTATTTTTTTTTTTTTTGATGGTTCAAGAATTTCACGCTACAGACGATCTGCTGCAATGAAACACTGGACGATGGGGTGAAAAAGAGGCTGAAATGGAGCCAGCCGCCCAGTTGCAAAGTTCTAGTTTGTGTGTACGGATTACTGACGTAGCATTCGGCACCAGTTAGTTTGGTTTTGTCTGACGGCTCCCGGCCTGCTCAGCTCACGATTCGCGTTAATAAATATCGTTAGCAGCCCGGCATTGATTTGCACAGTGAATTTGCGAATGGCCTGATTAATTCCTCGGCACTTGCGCGCAAAAGACAAGAGGGAAAAAATGTCGTTCCAACATATTCTTGTCAATCTCGCTCGGCACCCACCCGTGTTCGGGACACTGCTTTGCATGACGATGGACAAATTGATAGATTGGCAACCATAGAATAGCCAACTATAGTTAGTTGAAATGAATAGAAGCAAAACAAGTGCTTGCTTCTATGCACGCCGAAACCATCTCACTGGGCAGTTGTGTGGGCTGCGCTAACATCTTTTTGGCGTTCTGTGTCGAGCGAGGGGCTCGCTACATGAGACGAGCGTGGCGATCCAGGTTTGGCATTGGCACCCATCGAAAAGGCAAGACTCGGCGAGTTTTTGCCTCGTGGCTTTGGCCGCACACAAGGCGCGTGGCGTGGCAAGCCTATAAGCTGGACTGGCTCTTGTATTACTCGGCATCGGCCACATGGCATGCCAACTTGATCCATGTTACAAGATTAATACTCGGTTTTGAGCTTATTCTATTCTCGGGCCCCCCTAAATAGAAAGTCTTTGTTGCTCAAGTCATGACGTGCACATCTCGTTGCACTTTCAGAGGCCTCTTGCCAACAAATTTGGACTTGCTCTGGGGGCAATGGATTGATCTTGTTCAAAGTGGCCCCGTGTCTTTGCTTCAGTGGATAGCCAAGGAAGATGCCGAACCTCATGCCCCCGCCGCTGGAGTGGTGTGGGAAATTGCATGTCACTGCTCTCTTCTGGTCCGGCCTCAGTCACGAGGCTGGATAGAGGGATCGCCCAAGTAAATCGGCTCATTTTTCTTGCTGGTCCAGGTCTTGCTGGGACAGGACGAGGTTGAAAGGAGGGCATTTGCCGTTGGGGGATTGTGGTCGAGTATGATTTGGGGGCACTCCTAATGCTGCATCGCAATGACTCTTTCCAAGAAGCTCGGGACAGCCTGCGACAAGGGCACATCGGCATGTTTTACCCCCCACCAATTCTACCTTTTTTCTCCTGACCTCGTCATCGCCAACGAGGAATGATTCGTCATGATAGTCATGGGCGGCCGCTCGGTTGGGGCCAAGATGTGGCGCCCCTTGTACCCAGCCGCTAATCACTTTGTCTTCAATGCCAGCTTGGCATGGCTCTTTGCATGATGCTGATACACTCGCAATCAGCCAGCTGCGTTTCTAAAAATGCGCATATAATGCATGGCGAAGTGCATGAGCCGGACTGGTGCGGCTCTGGGCTCAAGAGACGCTTTATCGGTGACTTGATCGTAGACTTGAATTTACTATAGTTCTCCGATCGCTTTTGCATTGTGCCCCCAACAAATGCACGCCTGAGCAAAAGAGAAAATTGTATACAACGCCAAAGTTGACGTAATAATGGCCTGGCTTTACGCCAAACCAAGACAAAGCCCATCATGTGCAAGATTACTTCCTGTATCGACAGAATCTCATAACAAAGTCACCGTCGTAATTATTGAATGTGCCTCAACAATGCAATGCGGGACAAGGACTTTTCCTTGTCGATTCAACAGCCAAACTTGGAATGGTCGATTGACCCAGAACCTAGGTGGCCCCTCATTCAACGAGAGCCGGCAAGGCAATCAGAAACAGAGTCCATCACAGCTTATTCCAGCGGGCCATACGGAGCCTTGTGGATGATGCTCAGCAGGCCCGCCCTTGCTCGGCTGTCGCTGCTTACGCCTGGTCCAGCTGCCAATCATGCTACAAGGAGGTGCAGGACACGTTCTGGGGCATGAGCCGGCGGCTTATGGAGCATTGTGTAACTACTAACTAACGAGTACGGAGTAGTGATGCTTCCTGTTGGTGTTGATGACCTCTGTACGGATTACTAGTAGTGGGCAACACCCCTCACGCCATGATGGTAGCCACATCCCATTATGCACCTCTGCCGATTCCGAGTTTTATAAAGAGACAGTGTCAAGTTAGTCGATAAACGGCAGTACACAACATGGAAGATTGCAGTTTGAGTGGGCATGTGGTGACTTCATTTCGACCTCTTGATTTAAAAAGACACCTGCAATTATACAGTCCAAACAGATTTCGTGGCAGGTTCACGAATCAGCTTTGGCATGAAAAACGGCCACACCGAGCTGCCAAGGCCGGGCGTTTTTATTTTATTTTATAATACGTATTGGTACGGATGTATATTGATTGTTTTCTTCCCTGTAATAACATCTACCGTATCACTGCCAGGCCTCTGCTCAGCCCTGGACCAGATTGTCGGGAGGTTTTTTTTTTTTTATAATCCTGGTAACTTTATGTTATACCTGCAAATTTCAATTATAACTACTGTTTGATGATTGCTTTTCCGCCATTTATTACAAGCACGCGGCCCTAGACCGCACGAATAACAAGGCTGGCAAAAGCAACTTTTGACAGGGAATCGCAGTGAGACGACAAGCAGAAAAGACGGCCCACTTGTCAGACAGGCAGACAGCTAGTGTCCCTGCAAGTGCCACGTTTGTTTACGGCTAATAATGACTTGTCATGACGCCAGTATCTGTACTCGGTATAAAACATCTGGTTCTTACCAGTAGTTGATGATTTGATAATTTTGCCATTGTGAGTAGCCCTTTTTCAATCAAGTCATCGACATGGCATCTGTACATGAGTAGTGAGGCCGATGATTTTAGGAGCTTTTTTTTTGTTTTTTTGTTTTTTTTTTTTTTTCCCGCACGACCATTGCCATTCACTAGCTTAGCTGGCCATAACTCAACAACAGGCCATATCCCACATATTACTCGCCTGGCATAGTTGATGCGCGCCACTAGCGATGAGACTGCCGTATTCCGTAACTAGGGCCCTGGGGCCAAGTGAACCACCCGATTACAGCGCCAACTACGGTTTCTTTTCATCAGAAAATTTTAGTGGGCTGGCACAGCGGACTCTCCTCCGCGCTGATACTTGTTTCACAGTTGATAGATGACGGGTTACCTGCATTGTCTGCCTACCTGCCTACCTGCCTGCCTGTCTGCCTGCCTGCATGCGTCTGCAGCCCAGTTGATGCGGGCGCACTGACAGCCCTGCAACTTATGCTGCGAGGTCTCTTTTTAGTGACCCTTTTTTTTTTTTCTTCTTTCGCATTGTTTCCTTGCAATTCTGCTCGCCTCATTCAGAGTTTGTCCCTGTTACATGTTTGCGTGCCTCGTTTCCGGTCTGACACCTCCCGAAAGGAGCCGGTGTACCTCGAATGTACTCGTACAAGATTTTTCAAGGCATCGAGGCCGGCAACAAGCGGAACAAGTTGATGGGGTGAAACAACCGTACATGGCTGCAGCTCGCTACTGCAGCAACAACCAAATTGGCAAAGCTCCCTGCAGTTCCGGTAATAAAGCAATATGAAGACTCTGTGTGCGGTGACAGCAATGCATAACCCATCGCTTCGCTTCTCCAAGGTCTCACCAGGCGGCAACCTGACTCGAGCATCTGGTCACATTGTAGAAATAACCCTTCCGTCACCGTTGTGCTCAGTATTGACAATAATTTAGTCAGCCTCAATCGGTAGACTATTGATGGCCTTTTATGCAAAACCACGGATGCTCCAGCCATGTACTACCAGTAAAAGGGCGTCATGATGGGACTTGGGAATCCCAACAGATGCCACGGTATTATGTATTTACCAGTGATACTGCTGAATACTGATACAGTAAGTACTGCGCGCTCCGGCTCTTTCCATCGTTGCATGATTCAGCGGCGGGCCAGCGGGCCAAAAACTGACTGCCAAGAACAAGCTACTCCCTTTTCTGTCTAGTCTACAGTCTAAACTGATATGGGTTGCTCTCGAGTACTGTATCCGCATGCTTGACCGTTTCATGCAAGGACTGCCAGACGTCTCTCGGCAAGGAGATTGTGCGACATGGGATCAAATCAAAGCAAGCCGTATTATGTATTACGGCTAAATGATCCTCCAACCGAGTAGACGTCTTTTTCCGGAAAAAAAAATGAATAAAATAAACAGTTGCTAAAAAGCGGGCTTTTTACTAATATAGGCCCTTGCAACAACCTTGTTGAGTTTTTTCCATTCTCTTTTTTTATTTTACTTACATCTTTTACCTTTTTATTTTTCCTGGGGCAAGATCAGCCATCGTACGAGAATGAGCAAGCCCCCCGTCGGCGGCTTCTGCTCAGACCGGAATACCCTGGCCGCCATCCCGGGGCTTAGCTCTGCTGCCCAACCGTTATCATGCAGTTCTGTCAAAACGTGATAGGACAATGAGCTTTTTCTTTTGCCAAGATTTTTCCGGTATTGGCAATCTACTCCGTATTCTCTTTTCTAGGAGGTATTTAATTTTCCGACCTCTGGGACGTAAGCAACTCGGTCATTGAATCCGACAGGCAGCTCTAACCAAACTATCTCACTGAAACGAGTTCTAATATCATTTAATTCAAGGCTGTGACCTTGCTTTGGGTCTATCTATATTGAGTTTCGGATGCAAGATCGACGGGCATCTGTATCACTGTGACTGGTTCCTGTTGCTCGAATTCTGCCGATTGGCAAGCGACGGGTAAAGAAAGCCTTTTGGCCTCGCAACCCCCTCCCTGATTTGGTATAGTTTCTTGATTTGTGCAACGATGACGGTGCGAATCGACTCTGACTACTGTATTCAACAGCGTTTCGTTTGCTGCAGCATTTCATGTCCTTGTAATCCGTAGTTGATTTGCAATAGTGAACAAGTAGTGATACTGTTTCTCCCAAACATTCTTTGACCCGTGGCGTTGCAGCAGCGGACAATCTCCAACGTATTGCATGGGAGACCCATGCAACAGATCGTCCTAGCCAAGGTTGGAATTTTTCCTGGCGGGAAGCGGCCGGAGCTGTCAGCGATGACCGTTGAGTTCTCATCACTGCCTTATCTCTTCTTCCCCATTGTGGGAGGGGGTCCTATCGCATTATACCCCATCCATGATGGACAGGTAGTATTTCGTCTATTGCCGAACGGCAATATCAGCCAGAGCAACAAGTAAAAAATACAATCTATGATGCATGCAGCATGCGTACGTACATACAGATGGCCCTGGCTCGGCAGTATTCTTTGTATTACCAGTAATCCTGACTGAACCCTTGCCATGCCCGTTTCAACTAACCATGTGGTAGGTGTCGTGTACACCGAACTGCGTGTTACAAGCACGTACTGGTACACTGGACATACAGCTACAACTTTGCATGAATGCGGCCCCCTCTCCATCAGTACGTTGATGAGCTTCCCATTGATGATAATCAAAGGGCTCTCGGGCGTCTTGCGCTGCCCTGCGCCGTACTGGTTAGAGCGCGCCATGTGCCGAGCGGCCGTTTCGGGCCAATGTCTCAGCGAAATATTGTTCGGCAGTCTCGCCTGAGAAGCGCCGTGCCCAATAACGTCTCTTGCTTTATTACTCCGAGGAGCCCAATTTCAAAACGGAGAAACAACGACCAGAACATTGCTCACCGAGTGGTGCTGCCTCGCCCACCCCCCAAAATCCCTGGCGCCTCTCCGGCTTGCAATGCCCCGGCCGCCGACCAGTAAATAAACTATCCCACCCACCCTTGACTCGACGCTTGTTTCCTCGGACCGGATTCTGCATGAACACATCGGTACCTGTACAAAGCAAAGACAAATAAAATAAAATAAAATAAAATAAAACAGCTGTGCAGGGGGCCATGTGTCCCACCAGACAGGCCTTGGCGTACACCGGGGTTGCTGCGAGGTGGAGGATCGGTTCAAGCTCCCGCCCAAACGCCACCAGCGGCGATGCGAGCCAGCATTGACGAGTTCCAGTTTCTTCAAACTATCAAGTACCAGTGTGTCTAGTTGCTTTAACCGGGGGAGGGAGGGGGGAGTTTCTTGTCCGTCAACTCCGCGGACAAACCCTTTTCCGCTGCTTTCACCCTGTGTGTGTCATCAAGTTCTCGTATCTGTTGTCGCAGGGGGCCACGCGAGAGAGAGAGAGTTACGTATATTGTTCCTATTTGCCGAGAGTTATAACGAGGCAGTGCAAGGCTATAATTTACATGCGGGTAGGCCTGCATACCGGCCATATTACCCGCCAATAGTGGGCTTTTTGCTGCACATGTAAAGTATAAATGTTGTTCCCTCCCTGTGATGCAGCAACGGCCACAAGAGAGAAAAGCGCTGGCTATAGAATCGAGTTCCCGGTCGATACCGGACATGATTCGCTTCATATCCACAGCAAAGTGCCACCAACAAGTTTGGCTGGGGGCGAATCTAACTTACCAGCACGGCATCGCATCAACAAGTAGCGCTTAGACTTGATTACACTTTATCACCTTGTTTCGCTTCGTCCATGTACTCTGCTCAAACACGTCGCAGATCACGGAGCCTTTTTCAGGCCATGGTGTTGCAAAGCCAAGTATCCGTACGTCACTCAAGAGTCCACATCAAGCAATCATGCCTAAAAAGAAACAGCATGCTGGTTGTGTACGACTCATACCCTTGCCCACCTACAAGCTGCAGCCTTTAAGCTCCGTTATGCCGCAACTTCAACTCACATGGGCCACATCTAATTACCCCAGCCTCTTGTATTTCTTTTGACTGCTATTAGTCGACGACCTTCTCGGCAAGATCCGTCTACTTTCAACTTGCAGTGGCTTCATTCTGGCATGCTGGCCCTGGAAGCCTTAATATCCGTTTCTTATTGACCGGGAGGGCCGACTGGCTGACAGAAACTGCTCTGCTGGTCACATGGGATGCGGGTCGTGGAATCATTTGCAGCCATGTTTTTTTTCTTTCGCGGAAGCTTCCGACTATTGTATATCGTATTCTTTTCAAGAGCCACAGGTCGGCCCGCATGAGCCAGTCGGTATTTTTGAGCCATGTACCACTGTGGACAAGCTGTGGATTGCTCAAGATATTGCCATGCCGCCCACTGCACTAATATCGCGAAAAGAATCCGAACTTGACGCGATGAGAGGAAACTGTGGAAAAGAGACATGCACCCCGTGTGGATACATGCCAGTCAAATATTCAATAGAACAGAGCAGAATACCCATGTTCTAAAGTCCATGGCGGAATAAAATTCATCCCATCGCTATGACAAAAACTAGATTGTTGTAAAACAAGACAAAAAAAGAAAACAAAATGCATCCATCATACAAGCACACAAGTACCATGGCCTTGAAGCCCAATTTCGCAGGCTGGATAGTGGTGCGTCACTCCGAGTTCGCTCGCGCAAACATCAGTGTACGCTCACAGTCGGCTTTCGATGCCTGCAAAGTGGCTATCCGCAGCCCAATGCGAGTACGGCCATACGACTCGAATGGCCTCCCAGACGTGGCTATAGAAATTGCTGCGTGTTAGTGCATCATTACTCGATAGACGTCGAGATATTATGAGACGAGTTGCACACAATGTGCAAAAGTTGACTTACCTCACATGAATGATTTCCAAGCCATCTTTGACTTCCTGTGGAAGATCCTTTACTTCCTTCTTGTTTTGCGCAGGAAGGATGACCGTCTTCACACCAGCTCGGAGAGCACCAATAAGCTTCTCCTTGATGCCGCCAACCGCAGTCACACGACCGCGCAGTGAGATCTCGCCCTGTATTGTACTGTGTTAGCGATTGTTTCTCAACAAGATATATTGCGTCTCTTACCGTCATGGCCATCGTAGGAGGTACTGGCTTGCCAGAGAATAGAGAAATGAGAGCAATAGCCTGTCCAATACCGCTGCTGGGCCCGTCTTTCGGAATAGCACCAGCGGGACAGTGCACATGAATGCTGCGATTCTTCATGACATCAGCAGAGGGATCATGCGTGAGACCAAGCTCAAATGCATGAGCCTTGACCCAGGTGAGTGCCACCTCGACGCTCTCCTTCAAAACAGTACCGAGCTTTCCCGTCAGTTGAACAGTTCCCCTGCCCGGCATGTCGGCGATTTCGATAAACAAGATGCTTCCATTGCCGCCCGTGCTGTAGGCAACTAAGCCAGTGACAATACCAGGCCTGCTCGTTTTCTCTGCAATCTCTTCTTCGTACTTTTCAATACCCAGGATATCTTCCAAATCTTCCACAGAAAGCTCACGCTTGTAGTTGTCTAGACGACCGCCGTCTTTAGCCTCTGCATACTGCACAGCCTTGGACCGACAGACTGACCCGAGCTCGCGCTCAAGGTTTCGAACACCAGCCTCGCGAGTGTACGACTCGATGACCTTGGATACGACATCCTCGTTAAAGATGACCTGACCCTCTGACAGGCCATTGGCGCGAATCTGCTTGGGAACAAGATGTTGCAACGCAATATGTCTTTTCTCGAGCGTTGTGTAGCCGGGCAAGTAAATCATCTCCATGCGATCGAGCAGAGGTGCGGGAATAGTGTCCAAATTGTTCGCCGTCGCAATAAAGAGTATCTTGGATAGATCAATTGGCATTCCAATATAGTGATCCTGGAAAGTATGGTTCTGCTCAGGGTCGAGAACCTCGAGCATAGCAGCGGAAGGATCACCATGAACACTAGCCATGCCAATCTTATCGATTTCATCGAGTAGAAACACTGGGTTTGCGACTCCAACCTTGCGAAGACCTTGAACGATGAGACCAGGCATAGCGGCGACATAGGTACGCCTGTGGCCACGAATCTCGGCCTCGTCGCGGACTCCACCAAGTGAGATGCGGTGGAACTTGCGACCAAGGGCTCTAGCAACTGATTTAGCCAAGCTAGTTTTTCCGACACCAGGAGGTCCAATCAAGAGCATGATGGGCGACTTGTCCGTCATCTTCTGCGACTTGAGAAGCTCGAGTTGGGCAGCCTCGGCGTCAGACTGCTGGTGCTCTTGCTCAGCATTCGGGCTGGGTTGGTGAACAAGGGCCTGCTCCGACCGAAGCTTCTGTTCGACTTCGTCATTGATGGATTGCTTGAGACGAAGGACGGCGAGATACTCAATCAGTCGCTTCTTGACCTTTTCCAGCCCATAGTGATCGTCGTCCAGTTGTTTTCGCGCTCGCGTTAACGTGTCGGGCCCAAGTCTGTCATCCGTAACGGCGGCCCAGGGAATCTCCGAAAGCGTCTCCAGCCAGTTGCGCGTGACCTGATATTCTTGATTCATAGGCATCATCTTCTGCAAGCGTCGAAGCTCTCTGTCAACTGCCTTGGCAACTTCTGGTGGGAGCTGAGCATTCTGAAGCTTCTTCTTGAGCTCATCAATCTCACTAGCTTCTTGATCCTCGTTGTCATTGCCGCCCTGCATATTACCACCTGGTGGTGGCATGAAAGAAATGCCCGGCAGGTGTTGGGGAGAATTAGGTCTTCGGACCTGGTTTTCGCCGAGTCGGTCGAGGATCTGAACGGGTACAGAGGTGAAGGTTGTGATTTTGAAGTTGTTCTTGATACCTCCGACCTGACGTTCGAGAAGCTCAATAACCTTTGTAATTCGAACCTTGACATCGAGGGCAGCCAGGACACCGAGTTTCTCCTCGTGGCTGGCTTCGACAAGGTTGGCCATAAAGTCGGCCAACAATCCAGCTTCTTTAAGCTCTCTTCGCATTATGAGCAACTCGAGGCGTTTAGTGACGGTTGGTGACAGCGTAGGGCCGGCCTTGGTGCGTGGTAGCATGGAAGAAATTCGCAAAATGGTGATGAGTTCGCGGGATTGCGCCTTGAGTAGGGCGAAAAGGTCCTGAAGCTGCTTATCGGCGATATCGACTGAGGAGAGGCGGGCATTAGCATGGTCATGGTCATGATACATGGCAGTCATGTGCAAAACACTCACTGTCATCATTGAAGTATGTTACTTGGCCTTCAAAGTACGGGCGCTCCCGTATGATGGCATCGATTCGAATGCGTGATGTTCCCTCGACGCGCAAAGCGAACTCGCCGGCACCTCGGCCATCGATGCCGATGATCTTGGCGGCGACTCCGAAGTGGTACAAGTCGCCTTTCTTGGCAGAACCCGGGTTGACGTCTTGAATAGCAGAAGTGTCAACTTCCTCGCCGTTGCTGATCAAGAGCTGGCCGTTGGGGCCTACAAAGGGCGAGTTGACGGGAACACAGGCGATAGGGACGCTATCGATGCGACCGTCGGGGCCCTTGGAGGCGGCGCGCTCGTAGACATGTGCGAGTAGGGCGGCGACATCGGGACGGCTAGACGTGACAGAGATTCTCTGGATCAAACCCGGCAATAGGATGGTATCCCGAGGAAGCGGTATCAAAGGTAGGTTCATGTTTTGCGCCTTGCCCATGGCGGCTTGTGTGAAGTGGTCGGTCGAGTGGCGGGCAGCGTCAATAGCAAGCGTGCGAGATGCGCAAGTATGGTTCCTGCAGCAATGTGGAGGAGAGAGCTTAGGGGCAGCTATACAAGAAAGATGAGATTGTGAGATGAAGATGATTTGTTTGCTGTCAAAGAGAGTTGAAAGGTTGATGTCAGACAACAAGCGGGACCCAAGCTGCAGTCAGATGCCAGACAAGGTGGGAGACGGCCGAAGGGGGTCCATTCGGTCTGGGAACCGGGGTTATAACATGGAACAAGACAGAAGTGCTACGGGCGGCGGCGAGCGCTGTGCTGAGTGAGCCTGGGCCTGTTAGCGCTCTTGTGGCAGCCTCCGGGGGTGGAGAAGTGCGCATATACCGAGGCTAGTTGGCTAGGCCAAGCTTATGAAGGCAACGACGGCTACGTAGTGTGCGAAGGTCTATCAGTGGAGACAATTCACCTGCGATTGCACAGATGATTTCAATCTTTGATAATATAAAAATAGATTCCGACTCTGGATCATGGTTGTGATTTGCTGAGTGTCTAACTACAGGTACGTCACTGATCCGGAGAGTGCGCGACGCCGGCCCGCCAAAACCGACCAGAACTCTTTAGATAAAAGCAGTGGCAAGAGTGGGTGTTGGTGCTGTTGGAACCGTCGCACCAAACACTGCACCGTTACACTACAAAGCACCAATATAACCGAGTCACGTGCTCCTACCTATTCGCCATCGCCAACGCCATCGACATGTGCTTACTGCTAACTAGAAACCTCCCGGCATTATCTGGAAGCCCGCAGCAAATCACAAGGTTGACGCATCTAGCCCCAGCCCCAGGGTGGCATCTCGTACACAACATGGGAAGCGGGGTATGCATATACCATCTGGCATTCGCGTCATCCACCCGGAACAGAGACCTCGCTTCACCACGGAGTGAGTGCATTATGCTAACCTCGCCAATGCTGGTTTCCACAGCTGCTTTCAATTTACGCAGCCGGCAAACGCATCGGATCCAGTGGTTGGTGTTGAATGTTTATACTTTGTCGCCCCCAGGTATATCGATCGAAGCATATGTACGGAGCAATTACCAGCCATCTGCACCCATTCGATCGAGACAGTCTTCACACCTGGATCGGAGCAGCCCAGCTTATAGCGGGCAAGCGGGGTAGTATCCGGCTAGCAGTCAAAACACCGAATGCCGG
This sequence comes from Beauveria varroae, assembly GCA_030780425.1. Lineage (NCBI taxonomy): Eukaryota > Fungi > Ascomycota > Sordariomycetes > Hypocreales > Cordycipitaceae > Beauveria > Beauveria varroae. Next base: position 338,412 of record JAPFUP010000099.1, read on the forward strand.
GCGGAGTTTTCTCGCGCCGACTCCTGCACTAATTACTTCTCATACAGTAACTACATTTGACCCCAGGAAACGTCAGGAATAGCATTTGGGCAACTAGTACATAGTCTGTAGTCAACAACCCATTGTTGATGCGCGACGGTCACCAGTGTAGATGACAAAGTAGAATATTGGTTGGTGCACCTAGGTACCTAACGATTGCCTGGCACTACTACTCTGTAAGGAATTACCTAGCTTTCCTAACTACCTAGGTGTAGAAGTTTTAGGATTTCGAGGGTTTTCCCCTGTATCTTAGCAGTCTACACACCATAGAAGTACTGAGGGCTCTCCGAGCCAGTAAGCGTAATATACATAACTACCTACCTAGGTAGGTGCCGTGCCTACGTAGGTAGATAGGTAGGTAGGAGGTAGGTAGGTAGTTAGCAGTGTCGCCGCCAACAGCCCAGACCCGCAGCACCACTTTTTGCCAGCCACCACCGCCCAAAAGTTTTTGTAAGCGCAATAGGTACTACTGCAGCTTTTGCTCGCCGCCAATCACATTTTTTTGGTCGTCAAGAACCAGGCAAGCTCATGTTATAAACCGCGCCGCAAGCGATTGCGGCCCCAATCACTTGCCCGGCATGAATATCTCACAGCCCGTCTCATCCGAGGTCGAGTCGGTTGAATTTACATTTCTCTCCCCCGCCGAAATCGAAGCCGTCTCCGTCAAACGCATCGAGAATGAAAGCACATTCGATAGCATGCTCAACCCTGTCCCAGGCGGTCTTTATGATCCTGCTCTGGGCTCATGGGGCGACTCACCGTAAGAAAATCCTTCAATTTGTAGTTGTTTACGTCTAGCTAACCATTTTTTCTTCCACAGATGCACGACTTGTAACCTCAACCACTTATACTGCCCAGGCCACCCGGGCCACATCAAGCTCCCCGTCCCTGTCTACCACACGATATTTGTAGACCAGGTCTACCACCTCCTGCGATCTGCCTGCTTATACTGCAAGGGATTTCGACTGCCGGCCAAGGATCTGCACAAGTACATGTGCAAACTCCGCCTCTTGCAACACGGTCTTGTCCACGAAGCGCACATTGTTGGGGCAATCGGCGAAATCGACATCAGCGATGATCTCGAGGCCTCTGTGTCCCTCGAACTTGACGGCAGCGAAGCCGAAGACGATACCAGCTCCATCGACAATGTCACGCGCAAGAGAGAAAAGTACGTCCAGCTCTGCCTTCGCGGCTGCAGGAAGACGAGGCGTGACATTAAGAAGGGCAAGCACGAAGGCACAGGACAGATGCGTCGTGAGGTCATCAAGGAATTCCTCTCTGAAGTGATAAAGAAGCGTGAATGCGCTAGCTGCGACGGCATTTCCCCGACCTATCGCAAAGACGCGTTTGTCAAAATTTTCGAAAAGGCGCTCTCCGATAAAGAGATGGTCAAGATGGCTGCGCGAAATCTCAAATTTGGCGATGCCATGTCGCGAGTATATCAGAAGACCATGGCCAAAAAGCCACAAGAGAATGGAATCACTCACGACTCGAGCGAGGACGAAGACGAAGATGAACCTCCCTCGAGCCAAGATGTTGAAATGCAAGATGCCGACGAAGAAGACTCCACTAGTCATTCAGCCGCGCAGCAAAGATACATCAGCCCCATGGAGGTTCACGCTCGTTTGGTAGAGCTCTTCAACAAGGAGCAAGAAATCGTCTCACTTCTCTATAACGCCAAGCCGCCCACCAAGAGGACCACGAAAACGACTCCCGACATGTTCTTCGTCACGGTGCTACTCGTCCCCCCCAATCGATTCCGTCCCGAGGCCCGTACTGGCGACACAGAAATATCGGAAGCGCCGCAAAACAGTCTCTACAAAAATATTTTGCGCGCCAACGGCAAAATTGCTAAACTGCACAGCAACGTGCAAAACGGCAGCTCGGACATAACAGCACTGCATCATGCTTGGATTGAATTACAAGAATCCGTGAACACGCTCATTGATAGAAATAAGAGTCCCGTCCAGGGACTCGCTGCCAAGCGCGTTGAAGACGGCATCAAGCAAAAGCTCGAGAAGAAGGAGGGATTGTTTCGAAAGAACATGATGGGAAAGCGAGTCAACTATGCTGCACGAAGTGTCATATCGCCTGATCCTAATATTGACACTAATGAAATCGGCGTACCCCCTGTCTTCGCTCAGAAGTTGACTTATCCGGAGCCTGTTACGAGTCACAACTTTAGAGATATGCAGCAAGCTGTCATCAACGGTGTCAGCAAATGGCCAGGTGCCATCGCGATTGAGGATGAGAATGGCCAAGTTGTCAACCTTCGAAACAAGTCAGTCGACGATCGCATATCGCTGGCTAATCAACTGCTCGCCCCGACCAACGCAAATGCTCCCAAGACGAAGAACAAGAAAGTTCATCGCCACATGACAAACGGCGATGTCGTGCTCATGAACCGTCAACCAACACTACACAAGCCTTCCATGATGGGTCATCGTGTTCGAGTTTTGCCTGGTGAAAAGACGATTCGAATGCACTACGCGAACTGTAACAGTTATAATGCCGATTTCGATGGTGATGAGATGAACATGCATTTTCCCCAGAACGAGGTCGCGCGCGCAGAGGCGCTTCAAATTGCCGACACCGATCATCAATACCTGTCCGGCACCGCGGGCAAGCCCCTTCGAGGTCTCATCCAAGACCATCTTTCAGTTTCGATTGCGCTATGCAATCGCGACACTTTTTTTACCAAGGGTGACTACCATTCTCTCATCTATAGCGCTTTACGACCTGAGAGTGGTCATATTCTCTCGGAGCGACTCGAGCTTGTGCCACCAGCCATCATCAAGCCCGTTCACCGGTGGACTGGAAAGCAAGTTATAACCACAATCTTGAAGAATCTCAAGCCTGCTAGCTGCAGTGGCTTGACGATGCATGGAGCCACACAGCTGAAAGCAGAGCAATGGGGCACCAACTCCGAAGAAGGTGTTGTGCTAGTCAAGGATGGCGAACTGGTGACCGGCATTCTAGACAAGTCACAAATCGGCCAAAGCTCCGGAGGTCTTGTTCATGCTGCTCATGAAGCTTATGGCTCGGCTATCGCCAGCAAGTTGTTGAGCTGCTTAGGACGACTGCTGACGAGGCTCTTGAACATGCGAGCTTTCTCTTGTGGCATGGACGATCTGCGACTTACAGAAGCCGGCGAGAAGGCTCGCTTACAAGCTCTGGCGCAGGCCAGCGACATGGGTCTCAAGATTGCGTCCAAGTATGTCTCCTTACCTGACAACACAGACCCCACCAACAACCTTCTGCTTGAACGTCTTGAGGAAGTCTCGCGCGAAGATAAGAAGCAGGAGTGTCTGGATTTGTTGATGAATGAGGGGTCGAGAGATATCACTGCCGAAGTCCAGAAGGTCTGCATTCCGAACGGTTTAGAGAAGCCATTCCCGAGAAACCAAATGCAGGCCATGACTACATCTGGTGCCAAGGGTTCTCGAGTCAACGCGTCTCTGATCTCTTGCAACCTGGGCCAACAGGTTTTGGAAGGCAGACGTGTACCATTGATGGTTAGCGGAAAGACTCTTCCATGCTTCAAGCCCTTTGAGACACACATCGGATCCGCCGGGTATATTCGCAGCAGGTTTCTTACTGGCATTCGTCCTCAAGAGTACTATTTCCATCACATGGCTGGTCGTGAAGGTCTCATCGATACAGCCGTTAAAACCTCTCGCTCAGGTTACTTGCAGCGGTGTATTATCAAAGGATTGGAAGGTCTCATGGTCTCGTACGACGCCTCCGTCCGCGATGCGGATGGCTCTGTAATCCAATTCCTCTACGGTGAAGACGGTCTCGATGTCACCAAGCAAAAGTATCTGACCAACTTTGACTTTATCCTCGAAAACGTTGCCTCGGAAGTTGTGCAGCTCAAGTACGATACGAAGGTCGTTGAGACATTAACCGCGAACCGAGATGCCTTCATGAAATACATGAAAAGCGCTGTTAAGCATGCCAAGTCGAAGGGCACAACTTCCAAGGATCCTCTAATCGGTTCCTATAATCCCACTACAAACACTTTCGCCATGTCGGAACTTTTCTACGAGGCAATGTCAACCTATGTCAAGGAAAACAAAAGCGGCCTTATTCGAGAGAAGAGCAGCCACAAGCAAGCACAGAACAGCGCCGCTCTCACTCGTAAAAACGCTGAAACCCTCTTCGCTCTCAAATACCAGCGATCTCTTATCGAACCAGGTGAGGCAGTTGGTATCGTTGCTGGCCAGTCTGTCGGCGAGCCCTCTACTCAAATGACACTAAACACTTTCCATTTGGCTGGTCACGCTGCCACGAACGTGACCCAAGGTATTCCTCGACTCCGAGAAATTCTCATGACAGCCTCTGCCATTATTTCTACGCCTTCTATGAAGCTTCATCCTCTTGCGAATATCTCACCCGATGAAGCCGAGACTTTCACGAAAAAGATCAGCCAGACGCCGTTGGGGTACATTGTGAATGATATTGCCGTTGAGGAGCAGGTTGGCCGTGGCAAGATTTATAATCAGGCCAAGATCTACAGAATCAAGATCAAATTCTTCCCATCTAGCGAATACTGCCCAACATATGCCATCACAGTTCCAGAAGTCATGAACTCCCTCGAACAGACGCTGATGCGCCAAATAATCGCATTGATGAAGAAGGAAATCAAAAAGCGAAGCGGCCCGAGCACTGGAGCCACGCCAGAAATCGGTGTTCGGTCTGGTGTTGTGGAGGTAGCATCGGCGGAAGCAAGTGCAGAGAGTCGGGACGACGACGACAAAGATGACGACGATGGTGACGATGACGATGCTACCAGCGCCAAGCAACGAGCAAACCGTGGGGAGGAGGTGTCTTACGGCGACAATGATGATGAGGATAATGCAATCCAGCAGGCCATGGGTCAAGATGCCGAGGACGAGAGCGAAGACGAGCAGATGAACGGCGTTTCGAACGGTGCGTCTGCAGAGGATGGCAACAAGGATGACAACAAGGATGACAGCAAGGACGACAGCGAGGATGACGATATGCAGTCTACGACTACGGCGCGAGGGGAGCGCGTCAAAGACACGTTCAACGAGGTGTCCGACTTTAAGTGTGACGAAAAGGACGGAGCGTGGTGCAGCATCACAATTGAGCTTGACTCAAACTCTCCCAAGCTTCTGATGCTGAACCTTGTCAAGAGCGCCGTGAGCAAGACCATGATTCGGGAGATTCGTGGTGTCGGTGCTTGCGCATTTGTCAAAGGGGCTATTACGGCGTCGGGAGTAAATCTACGCGCGATGCAGATGTTTACTGACTACATCGACCCCGACAAGATCGAGACAAACGATGTTGCCGCGGTGCTTGCCATGTATGGTGTCGAGGCATGCAGAAGCAGTATTGTACGCGAACTCAGTGGCATCTTCGGTGGTCACGGTATCTCGGTGGACAACCGACACCTGAATCTGATTGCGGACTACATGACGAGAAACGGAGCGTTCACAGCCTTTAGCCGCATGGGCCTGAAGGGCAATGTCAGTCCCTTTACAAAAATGAGCTTCGAGACGACATTGGCCTTCCTGAAGGATGCTGTGTTGGACGGTGACTGGGATGATTTGGCGACGCCAAGTGGCCGGTTGGTGCTGGGCCGACTTGGCAAGCTGGGAACTGGTAGTTTTGATGTTTTGACGAGGATGCCTACGCATCATGTTGAGTCTTTAGCATAGAGCTTTGTATATACTTGAAAGTTTTGTTTATGTACCTATTTCACCTGATTTACCTGTTTGCACGACGCACATTGTCATGTGAGAGATTGGCAGTGGCAAAGTGCCATTGTTCACGGTCAGCATTCACCCCACCCAGCCGCGGGGCAACCAGCAACGTCACGAGAGATGGCTCGTTGAGCCTTCAATAGTGGTAAGGCTCATATTTTTTGCCATGACGAATTGCTACAATATGGAACAATTGGAGGGGGGGTTCAAAGTAGACTGCAATAAGCAGGACTCATAAGATATTAGCGTCCTTGCTGGAGTTGCCGTTGGGTACGGCAGCCAGGCAACAAGCAGGGTGGCAAGTGGGTAAAAACCTGCCCATTAAACTTGGAGCGCGCATCGAAGCGCGTCACAACGCGTCTCCCTCTTGCACACACCAGATCACACAACCAATTCACAGCCCATGATGTGTAAGAATTCCTCATATCTGCCACAAGACTAAATTTAGTGCAATGCTAATAAAGGATGTACAATAGCAGCATACACGGGGTTCACCAAAACGGGATACGGTGCCCAGGGCGGTGATGACTCGGGCGGTTTCATGGCAGATGGCTCCCAGCAAGGCAGCCAGAGCGGCGGCAAGGTGCGTACTGCAGAAAAGTGTCTCTTGTGGAGGGTGTTTCAAACCTCATGCTAATTGACCTTGAACCAGGCCTACCAAGACGAATCACTACGACCCGTTACCGTGAAGCAAGTCGTCGAGGCTGAGGAGGGGTACTCTGGGGGCGACTTCAAGATTGACGGTGCTTCCGCTCCGCAAGTCACATTTGTCGGCCAAATTCGTAGCGTCAACGCGCAGGCGACGAATATCACGCTCAAGATTGACGACGGGACCGGTCAGATCGAGGTCAAGAAGTGGATTGACGGCGACAAGCCCGAGGACCCGGAAGCCTACGAGCTGGACTCGTATGTCCGCGTCTGGGGCCGCCTCAAGTCCTTTTCCAACAAGCGTCACGTCGGCGCGCACGTCATCCGCCCCGTCGCCGACTTCAACGAGGTCAACTACCACATGCTCGAGGCCACGTACGTGCACCTCTTCTTCACCCGCGGGCCCCTCGGCGGCGCGGGCGGGCAGCAGAATAGCGGCGGCAGCGGCGGCGCCCACGGAGACTCCATGTTTGTCGACGGCGGCGCGGCCTACGACGGTGGCGCCAGCCAAAATGCAAGCAAGCTGACGCGTTGCTCGCCGGGCGCCAAGAAGATGTTCAACTTTTTGAGCTCGGCGCCGGGCAGCAACGAGGGCGTGGATATCAACATTGTCACCAGCTCGACGGGCATGTCGACGCGCGATGTTCTGACGGCGGCGGACGAGCTCTTGGGACAGGGCTTGATTTATACTACACTAAACGACGAGACGTGGGCGATTCTGGAATACTAGCCGAATCTGGCGCGGGTAATCGAGTGTGGAAGAACGGTGGGCAAACAGACTTTTGTACAGAATACTTGGTGTTTCGGATATAGGTTGAATTTTTCCAAACTGGAATGACGCAATGATTCTTTCCTCAAATCTGCTTCAAGACTCGAAGCGTTTGATATTTGTGAGCTGATCTATGAACATGGCACGGGGTGCTGTGGAGGCATGACTCCTTCCCACAATCACAACGACTGGATCTCGGCATTGCACGTTCTGACCCTGAGTAACATCGTGCGCCTGGCTTGATCTTTTTATCTAATAAAAGAGTTATTGCTGCGCACCGTGCTCTGCAAATCATCTTGAATTGCATACAGCTTTTTGGATGTTCGCGAAGCGGGGCGCGTAGCTTCTTAGTGGTACCAATGAGGTTTCGCTGCCTCCACACCAAGTAGGCTTGGCCAATTCGCCCAGTGACGTTGGCGCCAACCTCCAACTACGATCCTTTTGCCTTTGCCGCTCAGACACCAGCCTCAGCCAACTTTTCTTGCATCGTTCTCAGACCTGTCATCTCGGGCAGTTTGCGTCCTCGCCAGCTCTCTCCCTAATAGCGACGCTCAAGCCGATCTTTATCCTGAGGCGCTTCCTGCCGCAACCCCCACGCCAGCCGAATCCTCCGTCATCACCGAGCTCCGCGCGCCTCCTCTACACCTCTTGTGCCCACTTCCGGCCTCTCCTCGGCTACCATGGCGCCCAAAATCGAAGCCCAGGAGATCGAGACATATTGGAACATTTTTTGCGATCGCACAGGTGGCGGCAAATATCTTACCGGCGAGCAGGCGGCGCCCGTCCTCAAGAACTCGGGCCTGCGCGATGACCAGCTAGAAAAGATCTGGGATCTAGGCGACGTAGACAACGATGGCAACTTGGACTTTGAGGAGTTCTGCGTTGCTATGCGCCTCATTTTTGACGTTTTAAACGGCGTAAGTGCTCAATTGATGCTGCTTGGAGCCTCCTTACGAGCAAACCTGTGTGCTGACGTGACGCGGCGCACGCCATATAGGAGTACCAAGACGTTCCCAAGTCTTTGCCCGACTGGCTGGTCCCCGAGTCCAAAGCACATCTTGTCCAGGCGACGCGTGCCATTAGCGGCAACCAGCCCCAGTTTGAACAAGTCGAGGATGACGACGACGAGTCCGCTGGTCTCAAGGACGGCTTTGACTGGTATACGAAGCCCGAAGACAAGGCCAAATATGAACAGATTTATCAAGAGGCGCGTGATATGCGTGGTGAAGTAAATTGTAAGCTTCAGGCAATCTGCTCATGTCAATGTCACAATTCAGATCATGTAGGCTAATAAGAATCAGTCCACGCCCTCGGAGACTTGTACGAGTCGCTTGATGTTCCCGACACCGACATCCGATCCGCATGGAACCTCGTCAACCCTTCCGCCAACGAAACCATCAACAAGGATGCCTGTCTCGCATTCTTGCACATTCTCAGCAACCGCCACGACGGATTTCGTATCCCCCGCACGATCCCCGCATCGCTACGCTCCAGCTTCGAGCGCAACCAGATTGACTACCAGATTGACAGCCAACGAAACACGGGCGCCAAGTCGCGCTGGGCGACCAAGGCCGACGACTCGACGAGCACGGGCCGCAAGACGAAATTCGGCGAGCAGTACCTGACGCGCCTCGGCCGCAGCGGCTTCAAGACGGCCGGCACCGACTTTTCGACGGAGAAGACGGAGGACTGGGAGGAGGTGCGGCTGAAGCGCAGGCTGGCAGATCTCGAGGGCAAGATGCGCAAGGTCGAGGAGATTGCCGAGCGCAAAAAGGGCGGCGCGCGCGACTCGAAGCCCGCGCTCGTCAAGAAGGAGCTCGACCAGCTGCTCGACTACAAGCGCCGGGAGCTGCGCGAGCTCGAAGAGGGCACGGGCAAGAGCGCCGAGGGGTCCGGGCTCAAGAGCATCTCGGAGGATCTGCAAACGGTCCGCGAGCAGGTCGAGGGCCTGGAGACGCATCTAAGATCGAGGGAGCAGGTGCTGGAGCAGTTACGGCAAGACATTGAGGCTGAAAAGAGCAGATAGAAGAGATGGGACTAGACGGGGGCAGGCCAGATTGAACGCACGTTGCCCAAGAAGTAGCGTGATATTTCTTAATAACATATATTCATTACACATTCAGTACATTGCCGTCAGATTATTTCGTATTCTGGCAAAGGATCAAACATCTCTATGTCACCACATGGAGCCATCGACAAACTTGGGCGTTCTTTCGACGCCCAGGGTCCGTGATTTGGCAATCCACACCGCAATCGACGGGATCGGCACCCAGCGGTACCGGCCAACTCCGCTCGAGCGGCCCGTAGAGAAGAGCAGTATATCCATGACGGACCCTCGTCGTTCTTGCTCCTTTCCAGACAGAACATGCGCAATGTTTTTGGCCACGCAGCTCGCCTAGCACGATTATTAGCCATTGTCGGTAAAAGAAAAGGGGGAGGAAGAGGACGCAAAACCCGTCAAGACAGAAGAAAAGGAAAGCCAGCAGTCTACGTACCTGCGCCTCCGTCACGAGGTATGAGGCAGTGGGTTTCCCGACGACATCTCCCACGGCCCAGATGTTGTCCGCGCCCGGCACGCGCATATAGTCGTCCACCTTGACGTGCCTCTTGTCATCCAGCAGCTCCTTCGGGATATACTCCGAGTTGGGCGCCATGCCCACCGTCGGGAGGTAAAAGTCCGTCACCAGCGTCTCGCCGTTGTCGAGCGCGACCTCTGTCCGGCCGCCGGGCGCGTCTCTTGTCCCGACAGCCCGCACGCCTTTGCGCAGCACGACGCCCATGCTCACGAGCGCGCGCTCCAGCGCCGGCGCCGTCTGGTCGCCGCCGACGAGTGCGTCGCCCGCGGACACGAGCACGACGGTCTTGTCAGGGAACTCGTAGCGCAGCTCGCCGCAGACCTCGACGCCGGTGGCGCCGCCGCCCGCGACGACAATGTGCGCGGCAGCGCGGACGCGCGCGGCCGTGCGGTGGATGCTCGCGATGAGGTCCGCGTGCGTGCTCTCGGCCTTCCAGGGCAGGCCCGGCGCGGCGGAGCGCGAGCCCGTCGCGATGACGAGGTAGTCGTAGGCGAGAACGCGCGTGGTGGTGGTGGTGCCGTCTTCGTCCGTTGAGATGGTGACGGAGCGCGCGGCGGGGTCGATGGACTGGGCGCCGCCGAGGATAAACTCGGCGGCGCAAGGGTGCGCGGCCGTGTTGTACTGCGCGAGGCCCGGGGCAATGGGCTGCAGCAGCTCGTCATCCTGGAGGAGGTCGGGGATGATGACCCGCACAGCGGCCACGTTCCAGTAAAAGTGGCTATTCTGGAAGGGGCATGTCAGCTTTAACGCTCTTCTTCTCTTGCAAAGGAGCGGCTGAGGATCAAGGGACTGACCTTGGAAACGAGAATGACTTGGAGATCCGGATGGTCGGGCAAGGTGTGCTTGAGCAGCCGATGGGCGACGCCGAGACCGCCGATGGAGCCGCCCAATATGACGACCGTCTTGCCAGTCATGATGAAGGTTCTTGTCAGAATCGAATGTGTTGATGAAAGAGGGCGGAGACTGATGGGCTGAGCACACGGTGAAACGCCATGGAAGGTTTTGTTAAGACGACAGCGTGGCGGCGGCACGAGCCGAGTCTCCGATTCGGCCTTGTTATCGCCGGCGTGCGAGTGATCAGTCCGTCGTACAGTAGAATAGAGTTCTAAATGCGGAAATTTGCTACATGTTTGCACGGAAACCACCACAAGCTGGCTTTAAAAAATACAAGCCCTGGAAAGCACTATTCTTGAGCTGTTTAACTATAGCCGCACCACCGCAACCACCTTGCCTGCTTGATATCATGTACGTATTATTGCTGATGAATTGTGGCTTGTTTGTGGCGCAGGCTGAAAATCGATGCAGAGGACGAAGACCCTGCTGGCTTCCCTGCTGTCGCTTGATGCCACTCTGTCTTTTTAGCCGGGCAACAACAAGTAGAATCAATCAATGCCTTGCAGGTTGGTTGGGCAGTGTGATGAGGTCATATGAAGATGCGCCGCCGACGAGACACGCGAATGACATCAGACGGGGAGGTGCCTTGTCGGATTCGCGGCCACAACGGGCGAGGAAACCCGAAATAATGCAAGAAAATCGAGTGACAGTAGAGGTGAAATATTTCGAGCCAAATGCGTAGGGATATATGAAAGAAAAAAGATTGCACATCGAAATTCAGGCTCTTTAGCATGGTTTCGCACTGCACCGACTGCCCCCATACCACCAAAGCCCCGCAGACAAGCCACGCGCTCCCCTCCTCCGCCTTCTTGACAGCTTGCGAGCCCCTCCAAAAGCTGCCTTCTCCAAAACAACTTGAACTCTTGCAAACTCTTCACTCCAATCCGTTTTCTCTTTCCCCATCCAAACCAACAAATCCAATCATCATGTCTGCCGCTTTCAAAAAGGCCGCCGAGGACTCCAAGAAGCTCCTCGCCAAGCCCAGCAACGACGAGCTCCTCGAGCTCTACGGTTCGTCCTTCTACCCCGCCTTGTGCACGACGTCAACTGCCAGATGGCATGACTGCCAAACTTGCAGCTGCTAAGCACCAGAAGAGACTGACATTTCACACTTTTCTCAGGCCTCTACAAGGTCGGCAACGCCGAGGACATCTCGAGCGCTCCCGCCCCCGGCATGTTCGACATGAAGGCAAGTCCCATTACCCCTCTTCCCCCCCCCCCCGTCCCCCGCCACGCGGCCCGGGCTCCGCGACAGCATCCATGATGCAAAATATACGGGCAGCTGGGAGAGTCGTTGCGCGCACCGGTCTGGAAATATTGGCTCCGCTAACAGTGGCGGCGCGTACAGGGCAAGGCCAAGAAGAACGCCTGGCAAAAGGTTGTCGACGAGGGCATCTCGGCCGAGACTGCCCAGGAGCGCTACATCGCCCTCGTCGAGCAGCTCAAGGCCGAGTACGGCTTTGACGAGAACAAGGTCCCCGACGCTGTCGGCAACTAAGCCATTGGACGGGCTTGCCTGGTGATGGCGAAGAGAGTGGGAAGCCAAGAAGAAAAAAACAGTAAAATGAGGGATGATGGCCACACTTGCCGGCATGTATGAATGCCGGGCATGAGTACGTACATATTTATGCTGAGATCAATAGATGTTTCTTGCTCTTCCTTGAATGTGGATAAAATAATGGCACATCTGTGAAAGTCAGCAAGCTACGCCGAGTAAAGGTGTTGACGACCGTCTCTACTCGAGGCCCAAGTGGTGGCACAGCCCCAAGTGATCAAGCGTTGCCGCGCCTTGCAGCAATGTTCTTAAAGACTCGGAAACTGAATAGTTCACCTTTGCCTGAAAGGAACCGACAAGCGGACCGCCACTGTAGCATGATGCAGATTCTCGAGAGTTGTCGCATTCCTCTATCGCTTTCCATTATCCAGTGCATTTGATGATACATGACCGCCACTACCTGTCACCTCCGGCTACCGGGAAACGACATTTCAGTCAAGTCCATTTCGAACACCTTTTAGGCGGCGGTGGACTGATGGTTTCAAGATCCGTAGCCGAAACCAGCGGTTTTGGGATTCAATTCTAGGCCGATGCCAACAAGCACGACGCACGGCCAACGCGGTCCGGAGATGCATGCCCACCTGCCTTATCGCGCTTCATTTCTATAACCCTATACAAACTAAAGAAGAAGAAGAAAACCCTGCCTGCAAATAGTTGCAACGCGTAGAGACTAGGCTGCCCTTACGTGCTGCTGCGACGGCCCCTCCGGAATGCAGTACACACTACTTATCTAAGTTGCTCGAGGAAAACAGAGCATCAGAACCAACACTAACACATTGTGGAGGGAGGGGAGGGAAGGGGGGGGCGTGTGCCGAGTTGGATTCTGTCAAGGGGTTTGCTTTTGTTGGTTATGTTGCGCGCTGCGCCTCGATATCTCAATGTCGGTCGGGTTGGGACAGATCGCGTATTCTAGCATTCCAGGTTGTTTTTCTGTGTGTGTTCGGTGGGTATCGATCGGTTTGTTTTGAGATCTTCCCATGTGTGTGACTGGAATGTGAGCATGTCCCCGCCCCCCAGAATAGGAAATACCTTTGTCTAAAGAAAAAGTAGGCCTATTGTTGTTTTTTGTCACGTCGCGTTGTCGGTCGGTAGGCAGAAGAAAACAAGGCAAATACAGAAAAAGAAAAAAGGAAGAAAAAGAAAGGCTTGTGCGATTGTCCAAAAGTCGCCCTGTGGGTAATAGGGACAGGCAGATAATGCCTAGGTAGGGGACTTTTCAATTGTTAAATGAATAGGGGAGACATGCCAGGTTCAAAATCAGGCCTAATTTACAGTGGCATGACTCGGTTCTGGGGTAGGGGCGGATCGCGCTCGATTGGCGAACCAGCGTCAAACCTTGTCCGGGATCCGAAAAGATCTTGTCACAAGGCTGAGCACACTTTTGCAGCTGCAATGTTGGTTGAATTGAACGGTGCTCTGTTGCCATCATCATTTTCAGGATAGGGCATTTCCCTACTCGAGGAACACCGTGTAGGGGAAAGAAGATCAGGCACTGCTCAAGAAGAACAAGAGAACAAAGTATTATAGCAACGTATGTCTTTCAAATAATATACGAATGCCGAGTGTCTAAATCACACTCAACGCCTCCTCTCCCTTAAATCTGCCTACATCTTCCCAAAATGTCACATCCTCGGATATCCGTCAAGAAAATAAAAGGAGCTAGGCTAAAGAAGGGGTTACACCAAACCGTGCAACTCCGATAAAAGAGTCGCTAAATAGAAGGGGAATCATCGCACTTGATAAATTAGAAAAACGAAAATGAGAAGCCGAGAATTCAAACAGCTTGAAGCGAAAAAGAAAACACCCAGCACCAGCAAGCTCGTCAATAGAGCCAGCGGTGAAACAGATGGCCACGCCCACCGTGCTTCAACTGCGTTTTGTCGTCATAAACCTCGTAAACTTGTGGTTACGCTGGGCACAAAACGTGCAGAAAACCACCAGGAGAAACAACGCCTCCACTTGTCGAGGAGCTCTTATTCTTCCTTGGATCGGGCTGCCCTTGCATTTACAGGAGAGCCACGACACCGGCGGCAACGAGGAGGAGAGCACTGAAGCTGGTGGCAGCGGCGGCGTTGGTGCCGCCAGTGGGAACGACGGGAGGGCCGGTGTGCGCGCCGGTAGGGATGACGGGAACGATGACGGTGCTGTTATGGCCGGTGTAGATGGAATGGCCAGTGCCGGAGGCGGAGGCCGGGCAGATGGTGGTGGTCAGCTCAATCGACTCGGTGACGACAGCAGGGCTAGGGGTAAATTTGACGACGGTGGTGGTGGTAGTGGTGCTGTTCTTGGAGGGCGAAGGCGTGAGCGTAGGCGAAGGAGTAGGAGTAGGAGTAGGCGTCGGGGTGGGAGTAGGAGTAGGTGTGGCAGACTCGAGACCCCCGGAGATGCTGAAGGCGGCGGCGCACGCAGCGAGGTCCATGGCGTTGGGGCAGCACCAGGTCTGGGCCTTGTGGTCGTGGGTGCAGTAGTACCCGTTGTCGCAGGAGTCTGTGATTGTTGGTCAGCATCTGTTGCTGGAGGTTGTCACGCGCGATATCCATCGCAGGCGTGCTCATCCGGGATTCACATACTACCAGAGCCGTCTCGGCAGCAGTTCTGCTTGGCACCAGGGTTGTAGCAGTGGGAGACGCCGTCGTTGGAGGGGCAGTCGGCGAAGCCAGAACCGCAAGCCTCGGCGCAAGTGTTGCCGGCACCGCATTTGGTGGTCTCGGGGTTGTAACCAGGGCTCTGGCGGCGCATGAGGCTCAGGCCAGGCATGACGGCGAGGCGGTAAGGCTCAGCCTGAGCAGCGGCAACAGCGGCCATTGTGGCAACGGTGGCGATGGTGGTGAAGTGCATTTTGAAAGAATTTACGGGGAAGCTTCGTTTTGTTGCGTTTCGAGACGAGGCGCGAAGTGCGTATAGAGGGTAAGCTAACACAGCCAGTGTAATTGAAAGTGGTATAAGGAGTGGAACGAGTATTGAATAATACTCTCGTTTGGTCTAAAAAGACGCGAAAAGAAGGCTGTGTAGCCGCTCAAAGGCGATTTGCTAGGCGAACGAAGATGATATGATGCGGGTGGGAGGAAAAGGAAAGTGAGGCAAACGGATGGGTGAGATGTGTATATGGGCGTTTTGGGGCGGTTTGAGGGGGGGGGCCACAGCAGATTTGGGAGGGGGGCGTGGATGGTTCCTGGGCGCGGGTGTGAGCATGGCAATTTCCCCTAGTGTGCAACGTGCATGGTGCCTGAGGGCCATCCCGGCGACCATCCATTTCTCGAGGGGCCACAAATCACTAGCCCCACGCTTGCGGCGCTAGACGGGCAAGACGGGCCATGGGGAAACATGGACGGCTTTTTTGGGTGAGACTTCTGTCAAGTGGTCATCCTGGCGAGGGAAGCGATTGGAGCCACGATGGGCACGACGCAGAAATAAAATGGCAGAAAAAACGAAGCAAAAGGATCGGCTTCGACAAGTCTGAGGGGGTTACGGACTACGGATACAGAGGTTCCACAGATCACTGGTACACTTGACTTGGTGCAACATTCAAAGTACCTGTTTGCAGCGACTGACAGGCAGACAGGCTGCATCTCAATGCCTTCAGGTGCCGAAGATGATTACCTGCAGGCGCCACCCACCAATTGCATCAATGCCCTCTCTCTTTGGTGACTGGACCCATTGCATGTCTCTGACGATGTTTCCTGGGACGACTACTGAGTACAGATGACTGAGCTCATTTCTCATCAGGTGCGTCTGTGATGACGTAGAAGCAGTGCGCCTACCACAGAGAAGAGGCGACGATCCTACTTTCGAGCTTGCTCAATGCACATAAAGATGGTGAAGCTTGACCGTGACTCATCACGGCGCGTGCATAAGTCACGCAAGTCGCCAGTTGTTGTGCAACGTGGTGAAAATTTCTTCTCTCATGTACCACGGCCGCGTCTGTCGTCTATTTCTGTGAAATGGGGCTTGTTCTAGAGTCTACGTTTCGGGTATCTCTGGGTGTGTAGACTGCGGTCTAGTTACGCCAAATGCATCACACCGCATCCTTTCTCTGACTAGTTATAACAGCATGTTCATTATCATCTGCCCGTCGAGTGTCATGGCCGCATCCTCATCCATGATAAAGTGCTTTCAGCCTTCTCGCTTGGCCAGAGCGAGGGGTGGGTCGCGCTCATTTCCCAAGACCCACCAAGTTTGCATAATTCGTCAAGACAATTGGCCATTTACCAGCCCTTTATAATGGAGCTAGCCGACCGCTAGGCCTGTTCCTGAACCAGGCCAATGCAAGTGGGCGGGTGCCCTTTGTTAGCGTCGTCGAGCCAACCAGTGTGCTGCACGTCTCTGGTACCTGCATCTGCTAACAAACCAGGCTCTTTTGTGTAGTTTTACATTTCCGGTCGGATATTGGAGCCTCCTTTGAGTAATCAATCAAATGACCACAGTCCGACCAGCAATTGAGCAAGTGATCTTCTTTTTTTATTTCTCCGTCACCAAACGATAATCAACGGGCCGCCACGAAAAGCTCGGCCACCCAGCCAAACCCGTTTTGGCCCTCGACCAGAGCATGCACGCGCCTCCACGGCACTTTGACCACGAGAACGTGGTACTTGCCAGCTTCAAGTCCTTTTCGGTGGTGCCTGAACTTCCGTCACCACGCCCGCTCACGACAATCAATCACGTTTTACCGCCCGGTGGCGGCTTTCGATGAATTTTATAGAAAGAACCCATTTTCGTACCTACCCCTTGCGCCACTCGCTGGCCACAAACGGGCCACACACCGTCCTTGTGTTCCATTGTCTTCATTGTTCACTCCCACCGCCACTCGCCAACAACTCACTCACCTGTTCTTGCCTCTCTCAACACTGTTCAGGTCTTGATTAAGTATCAGGCTTCCTCTTGCTTCTCACCTCCACTCTTACCGTTTTACCGCCAGTCTTCTCACGCGATTCGATGTTTGCACTCTCCCAGCGCATTGATACCCGATCTGACGCCCGTTTCGTTTCACGTGCTCAGGCGCACCACCTATCCGACACACTTGCATGTTCCAAGGCTGTTTGCCCCTCACCGATTCTCTCTATCCATCTTCGAGGTTATCGCATGTTACCCACCCGAGGTCTTCTTTCAATTTCGGTGCTCTTGTAGCTCTTTGTAGGTCGTCTGGTCGCCGTCCAATAGCCGGTCCTCGATCGCCATAGAATGCAGGCTTCTTGGGCGACTGAACCAAGTCTCCCGTACCTAACCTATCATCTAGATACATACCTAGCCTTGCCAAAAACCCCATCCATGAGGGATTTTCGCCTGTACCGGTACAGTTAAAAGACGCTCTCATGCTTTGTTCACATCTCGTATCCCAACACCAGTACCGACACCTCTTACATACAATCGACCAATTGTCCATGCAAGCCAACACGCGTAGACCATCGAGAATTTGCAACGACCCTCACTGTCTCACTTTAATGTGCCCTTGCCCTGTCGAGTTCATTATCGAAACCTTCCTTTCTACGCATCAATACACCGTGCGTGCATTGTCGGTGTATTGTACTGCACATTGACCCCCACGAGCCCCTCCAGCCTAGGCCCTTGGGAATCTCATGCTTCTGTGAAGTGCGAGAGGCACATCAACATCAATTTTTGAAGAATTTTTACTTGGGATCAAAGAGTCCAAAAGAGTTTCGTGTGGTCGTCACTGCTGACAGCTGATGAGGTGATGTCAAGCAGCCACAGCACGACTCGTAGCATGGACAACAGCCAATTGACAAGTTGGCATTGTGAAAAGACGCTTTGCAACCTATGCATGAACGCTGCGGTTTTACAAGAAAAAGCCTCGCGAGCGCATTGGCGTTTATGCATCCCAGTAGATACAAATGCCGCATGCTGCTGGCAGAATTCAGCATTGTTGATTCCGGGGCCCATGTCCTCTCAGTGTTGGCATCTGTGGCCTTACAGCCTCACCCAAGAACCTATCTCAAAAGCCTTGCAAAGTTGTCAACGCGTGTCCTGTCTCACCGGCTCATGGTCTGGACAAGGGATCGTCGTAAAATCAATACATTCCAGAATAATAATGGAGTAATCCCCCTGCGATTGTATTTCAATGGACAGGAAAACAGAGAGAGAGAAAAAAATAGCAAGACATCGAACGATTAGTCTTCTCCTCTATCTGTTTGTTTCGCGATCACACACGGTCCCCCGTCCTCAAACTCAATTCTCCCCACGATACGCACACAAGGGTGCGTGCTCACCCTGCCCTTATTATCACGGCTTGCTTCCGACTCGACCACTCGGCCAGACTCCCGGTTTCTAAATTGCCTAAATTACATGATAGATTGAAATTGGTCAAGAAATTTGGCCTACACTACCATCGTCATCTTTTTCTTTGCTTCAGAAAAGTCGAATCGTATTATACAGCACGCCCTCACAGTGTAGCGTGTAGCTTGCCTCGCCTCAGTGGCGACAAAACGGGGCTTGCTCTGTAGAATAGTTCGCCACAGCATAAATGCCATCAAGTCTAACTAGAACACCACAGCGCCCGTGGAAACATTCTTCATTCAATTATGATTCTCGGCGCACATGCCGCCGGCTAAGCTACATCAAAACATGGTACAGCTTCAACAAATTTAACAAATTCAACAATTCAAAGCGCATCCCTTTTCCTTTTCCACAGTTCTCTTTCAGCCCTACTCTCCCTCTTCCCCTCCCATCTTGGCAATCCACTTGTTCATGTGAGAGTACTTGTCCTCGAATGTCCGTTGCAGACGCTCCCCCGCCTCGTACATGGGCTGGCCCGGCTTCCAATACGTGAAGCAATTATCAAAAATCTGCCGCACGTCGGCCGCAAATTCCTCGTCGTCCTTGTACAGCTTGCCGTCCATTTTGCTTTTAATCGTCATCAGGTCCATCGGCCGCTTCACCTTGTCCAAGTAGTCGGGTACGCCGTCCTCCTCGGGCTCGACGGCATCGCGAAACGGACCGACAAGACGGGTCCAGAAGCCCGGCCCCGACAGCATGCGCGTCAGCAGGTCCGCGCAAAAGTCTAGCTTGGACGCCGTCGAGAATGTGCGCCCCTCGAGGTACGCTGCCCCGGATCGTCTCTTTTGCGGCTTGGGCAAGGGCGTTCTGTTCTTAGCCGCCGGTGCCGAGTCTGCGCGAGCCAGGGCCGCTGGTTGCGCAGGCACGGCACTCACGCGTCTGTTCCGTTTAGCACTGGCAAGTGCGTCCTCGTCGTCTGCGACCGCTAGATAGTGTACGTTTTTCCGTGTTGCTGTTCCTTGTGATCGATCGCCGAGGCTGTTGCGCTCGAATGAGCTCATGGCAACGACCAGCTCGCTCAGCACCTCTTGCGGCAGCGACTTGGCAAACTCAGCTCTAGCGGCCGATGATCTCATATACTCGGCTGTCCACGACAGCAGAAGTTGTCTAATCGCCGAGCCCTCTGGGGCTTCCTTCCAGACCTGGACCAGCAGTGGCGTGGAAGGTATGCGCGATGTACTTCTCCTGCATTCCGTCATGGCGTCCAGAGTCCGATCGCATAGCCCTTCAATCTCGAGCTTGTGTCCTAGGTTCCACAAGTTGACGAGCGCTTCGTATGACGGGGTCGCTCTCAGGTCGGCAATAACATCCCCTGTAAAGAGAAAATGCTGCGCCAGACCAAATACCTGCACCGACGTGTCAGGCAGTTTGACAATGTGCTCGAGATTCTCTTGGTTCTCGTGCTCGGCGAAGTATCTTCTGTAATAGCCGCTTTTGTAGCATAAAAAGTCCTTTTGCAGACCAAAGGGCTGCTCATCTGGACCAACCAGTAGTATCACAAAGGTCGGGTGCGGTTTCCTAACCAAAGTAAGAGCAGCAATTGAAAGTCCACACTTCTGACAACTTACAGCCATGAAAAACCTGGGGCGTTGGCTACCACTTTGACCGGTATCGCTTCAATGGCAGGTTTTTGCTCGGGAAGTGGCTTTTGCTCAGGAGTTGGCTCCGGCTTGAGAGCTGGTTCGGGCTCGGCGGCCAGAGCCGGCTGGGCTTCCGCGGGCTGGATCTCCTTTGATGCCACCTCAGCGGCTATCACCGTATCTTCCAACATTGTCAACCTCCTATCAGCCGGTACAGTTAGATATCAGTTGAGTGAGTTGCAATTCCGAGGGCTGCGGACGGGTGCTAGCCAGAAGCCAAAGGGCAGCAAACGGATCACACCACCAGCGTCCACTCCGGCTTCTGGGTAGCTCTCCATTGCCACCGCATCTCTTTGGAACAGAAAATGAGATCCATGATAATTTTCGGAAGACAAAAATGAGATCCATGCATTTTCAGATGAAACAGGATGAATTTGAGGTGTCTGTGTTGGGTAACGTACCTCTGTCTGCTCGCGCTCGGCTCTTTGTTTAACCCAAACGATCATTCGCAGAGCCACATGCCCTCCAATAGCATTCCAATCGACTTTCTATGTTTTTTGAGGTCAAAAAGTCCGAAAGAAGATGAGATATCGATGATTGACACCAATTTGCCGTCATAACCGATGACTTGGTTGGGATCCTGTTACTGTGAGTGAGTGGCACTAGAAATCGCAAACGGCTGTATGATTACGTAAGCGTGAGAATTTGCAGGGTATGAGACCATCTTGACTGGCATTGCTCGATTTGTTTTCGAAGGAAACTATTTTCTGAATTTCGAGTCTCACATTCAGCCTGCATGGCATTTTGAGATTCCAAGAACCCGAATACATCACGAGGAAGCTGGCGACTATCGACTGTGTCGCATCCGCTAAATAATTATCCGGCACCTTTCGACACAAAACCACTGACAACTCACAAGTTCACGTACACAAGTTCACGTACACAAGTTCACGTACACAAGTTCACGTACAGTGTTCTTCGAATTCGTGGCCAAACCCCGCTGGGGCCTGGTTATATCCCAGGAGCCCTTCACGCTATGCAAACTATAGCCCGTATTATCTTGGTCCGCCATATCTTGCTCAGCTATTTCATTCCGTTGCCCCTAGGCTTATCATGAGTTTGCGTAGACTTTCCGGTGCATCACCCGCCAGCCCCAAAGCAGTCTTCCCTTCATTGTCTCTGTGGTTAATATCCGCCTTGCCTGTGACAACAAGCTCCGATATACATTCCCAAGCGCGCGACTCGTTCCAGTTCATATCGGATCGGTCGAATACTTGATGCAGTGCCGTGCGTCCATTCTCATCCACTGCCATCGGGTTCATGCCATGTTTCATGAGCCAAAATACCGCATTAACGTGGGTTGCAGAAGCTGCTTCGTGCAGTGGTGTCCATCCCGAGGCCCCCAAGTCTGCCAATGGAACTTTCAACTTGCTGTTGAGGAAAGCAAGAAGTCCTAGACCGAGTCCAGGGTTTCCACTTACTATGTGAATGGGCGTTTTGCGTCGTGAGGTCGCGGCATCGACATACCCAGCCTGCACATCTGCCCCAGCTTTGATAAGTGCCGCCACTATTTCTTTCCCGCGATAGCAACTCTCATGCAAAGGTGCGAGCCCTTCTTGCGACCTGGCATTGATATTCGCACCCTTTTTGATCATGAGCTCAAGCACCGAGTACAGGCCGGGCCCTTCTGCTATGCGACAGACCTCATGCATCGCAGTGGAACCATCCGCATGAATAGAAGTTACGTCTCCCCCGTGATGGAGTAGCGCGCGTACTAAAGACAGGCTGCCTGTTCGGCAAGCTACAAGGAACGGAGTAGTGCCGCCGTTCTCAACAGCATTGGGGTCAGCTCCGCATTGAAGTAGAAGAGCCGCCACCTTGGGGGTCTGATTCACGCATGCCCGATAAAGGAGGCTGTGGCCTGTAGAACATGTTTGAAGAGGATCGGCACCTTTGTCCAGCAGCATCTTGGCGATGAGCGGATGACCGGCGCATGCATACTCAAGCGGTGTAGTCCCGTTGCGCAGTCTCGCTAGCGGATCAGCCCCATGCTCGAGTAGTTGTCTGGCGATGCCGGTATGGCCTGCTCGGCAAGCTTTGTGTAGCGGTGTCCGACCAGTTGATAATGTCCGATCGGAGTGTGGGATCACACCTAGCAAGATGCGGACTGTCTGCTCCCAGCGACAGGCGCACGCTATATGAAGAGGTGTGTCTCCCATTTGATCACGGAGTAGCGGATCAGCTCCATTCCTGAGGAGCAATCGGACGACCTTGTTCGTCCCATACTCACAAGCATGGTGTAGCGCTGTGGCGCCTGTATCTGTGACTGCACCGACGAGACTGCCTCGATTCAGCAGCTCTATTGACAAGACCTCGCTGCTGCTCTCGGCGGCGTAGAAGAGAGGAGAATGACCATCATGGGTAGCAATGTTGACATTTGCGTTGGCCCGCAACAAGACTGTAATGATAGCCCTTCGTTTGTTTTGAAGGGCACAGATCAAAGGCGTTGCCCCATCGAGCCTCTGCGCGTTGATGTCAACATGCTGCTGGCTTGTCAAGGTCTTCACGATATCTGTGAGGCCATAAGTGGCTGCTGAATGCAGCCAAGTGTTTCCTTGCGCATCAGTGGCGCTCCACTCCGCCCTCTCGAATTCCATCAGTCCTTTTAGCATTTCATGATTCTGGTATCTGCACGCAAACCAAAACAATGAACCGACGTCGGCTCTGATTCTGTTTGATGTCATCAGAGCTTTTACCACCGAGGTGTGACCATTGCGGAGGGCATGCACAATAGGTTGCTCATCCTCGTCACCGGCCAATACCGGGTCGACATTCGGTGTCGCAAGAAGAACATGAACCAATGACTCATATCCGTTCTTGGCTGCCAAAGATATCGCTGTTTGTCCAAACTGGTCCATCGCATTGGTATCAACTACCCCGGAATTCAGTAAAAGCTGTACGATAGGTTTATTCTCTCTTTGAACTGCCCACCATAATGGCCCACGGCCGCGGTGGTCAGCTCTGTTCGGGTCGATTTTCGTCGAGGCGAGTAGTGTTGGAATCAAATCTGCTCTCATCTCTTGTATTGCGGTAATGAGTGGGAATGAAAGGTACGGAGACGAAGCGTCTGGGGTTTCCATTATAGCCAATAGATATCGGACGATTTTAATACCCGCGCACAGCATTGCGCAACTCAGTAGATTGTAGCCGCGCTCAAGCCACTGGTGAGAGTTGATATCAATCTGTCCCGATGCAATCAATAACTCCATCATCTCCAGATTGTCAGAGTCGAATGCGGCCATCAACGGTATATGGTCGGCCCCATCTTCACGGCCAACGTCTACCAATGCGCCGGCTTCGATTAGCGTAGATGCAATGTCCACTCTACCCATTTGGACCGCTGAAACAAGTGGTCTGGTAAACGGCACATGATACAGCGGAGTTGACTGATAGATATCGTCTCTCAGGCCGTACGGATGCAGCATGGAATACCGTTGTCGCATGGTGTTGGGGTTGGCGCCAGCTGCGAGAGCCTTCCTGGCGGTGCCCAGCATGCCACAGCAAGCGGCCCATTGCAAGGCCGAGCAGTTTCCTTCCCGTGCGTTTTGCATGTAAAGTGCGTGGTCTAATGCATCATAGTTTCGGCGGCTTGTCTGCACGAGGGCGTTGATGCTGGCATCGCTGAGGAACTCTGCCAACACCAAGAGTACATCAGGTGGAAGCTGGGCGAGCGACGCCGTCGACATTGCAGATATCGGAGGTGATGAAACACTATCAAAAACCAGAGATTTTCTCTTTGGGATACTAAGTAAAAGAAGATGGTTGAGACGGTCGTAGATTCGAGTGTGGGTGCACAAACGAGTGTCAAGTTCACGTTGCGTCGATCTCTTAAATAATTTCTTTAGGCACCCATTCAAGCCACAAAAGTAAAATCGACTGCACCATTCCAGACCGCCAAGCGGCAAATGAGATATTTTACGCCGCAGTCTGCTTAGATTGTCATAATTGTCTTTTTTTTCCTTCGAGTAGCTTCGACATCTGCGACCTGACTTTGCACAACATGCGACAACCTTTGCACAGGCGCGGGGAGACATGTTGGTTGCATCGAGATTTGTTATGGGTTGTCTCCAGTAGAATGGATAGGAATGGCTATGATGCAGAACCATGCGTCAAGAGATTGGCATGAACTCAGGCCAACATTGAGTAGCACATTATCAAGCCTACTTTTCTGAACTGTGTTGTATCGTGTTCTAGAACTATGATTCACGTGCATGCCACCGACGCCAATGGCTCGATAGATATCCTCTGGCATAGGCGCTGGTAAAGTCTCGCTGCCACTGTACGGGGGTGTTTTATCTCCAGGGCAGGCCGTCTGTTGCCTTTTGCCACGCTCCATGCGCAGGGCTTCTTCAGGACACGCCATCGACAAGGCAGTTGAGGTGTCGACGTAGCCTATTGACAAGATTCAACACGTTAGTTGGAATTCTGGCAAGCATTGATCTTATCGGGTGGGCTGACTCGGCTTAATTTGCAGTAGGCAGGCAGGCAAGAGGGCAGGGCGATTAATTCAGTCGTACCACAAAAGCCGCAGCGAGAGGAGGCGGTTGGTGGCCCAGTAGCACTTTTTATAGGCAATCGACGGCGCCTGTATAGCGCTCGGGGCCGAATGTGTCACTTGAGCAAAAACATGTTGAAGTTTGTGGCTTGTCAAATTGATTCATCAGTAAATCCCCAGCGTGGTGGGTGTAGATCTACCTCAACCGAGTGTGTGGTCGTCTGGTATTAGCAGGTGAGCGGACAACTGCTTTACATGGCAGCAGTGAGCGTTAATCGATGAGTAATGCAGAGCGAAGTTTCGCAGGAATACCTTGGTTCACTTTTGATCCCCATATTGACCCCAGATATAGTCACAACTCGAACCAGACTCATAATGCGACGATGGGGGAACATCAGTAGCAAATAAGCTGTGGTTGCCAAAATAGAATGGAAGAATGCAACATCTCATATTACATGGAAATTCTAATATCAGTTGAGGTCGCGACACTATTTGGCTCTCATAGCCTCTGATATCAGCCATCTCAAGCTCACACAGAAGAGCCCGCAAATCTCCTCTCTCTTGAGGAATTACTCGATTCCATTACTAGGATTCGAGTCACTCGTGCAGCCCTGCTCAGGCTGCGTAACCCACCTAGCAAGTAATACGTGCGGGGAGGGTAAGGCTCAGCCACCACACACAGAGCGCAGCCTCGCCAAACAGCAGCAAAGCAGTTGACGTGAAAGTGGCTTGCCAGCAAGGAGGAATGTGTTACGTACGTCTGCTCGGTATCGGCAACAGTGATTGCGCAATATCCGCATCAAGACATAAAGACTAGCAAATTTCCACGATGCGGAAACAGCCTTGACGCGGGCTGATAGGCCGACTTATACGGGTGCCTAACCCGGCGGGCGCGCGGGGCGGTTTCATTCGTGGATTCGCCCGGCCAGGCGGCAGCCTGATCATGTATCATTGATGTCTGCCTTGAGCGCAAGACGGACTTGCTCCAATCATGATAATTTCTTCCCGTGTGATTGTTCGTCATTGAAGCCCGCTACGTCTTGGTAGCCACCTACTTATACCTCGCGCTTGAACACACATCACGCCGCAACGCTCAAGTCCACATGTGCCTCTGTTTCCGCCGTCGTCGACCATCATTCAGATACCGACAGCTTCAATCAGCAGAGACCCTCCTCGAAAGCGCCCGCCCCTCGCCAGTCCGACTCGCCAGCCGCTCGCACACAATGGGCGTCTCCGCCTCCGCCGCTCCTCCCTCGCAGCCTCCTCCTCGAGACCCCGCTGACGCGGGCCTCGCGGAGACTACGTCGCCGTTTTCCCAGCAGCGCGAGCGTCTTATCCTCGAGCTCTTCCCGTTCAAGGACGCCGGCAAGTTTCACGACTGGCTGCGCGGCGGGCCTGTGCAGGGCTCGTGGCGCGAGTTTCAGCGCGACCTGCTCGCGCGCGTGCCGGCCGACGACCGCTCGGACCCGGACAAGGCGAGGATGGCGCAGGCAACCAAGGACGCCATCAACGCGCGGTCGCAAAAGTTTCTCGTCTACCACCCGGACAAGAGCGGCTGGTCGTCCGAGGACCACCATGTTCGGTTCATGACCACTGTCATTATGGATTCGCTGCTGGCGAATCTGTGGTCTGATTCGGACTGGAAGAAGAAAAATCTTGACATATACAAGGCTGTGTACGAGGTGTTATTTGTTTTGAAAGCGTCGCATTATATGAACCAACAAGCTCCACCCAGCTATTCGGACTAGCAGCCGCGAGGTTTATGTTTGTCAGTCGAACTCTATACACTCGATTAGTCGCCGACGTCTGTAATTGACAAGAAACAAGCCCGGCAGTCGGCAGGAAACAAGCGGTACTTCTTTCTCACAAGAAAGGCTTTGTATTCTTGGTGCTAAGTAACATGATGGTCGCTCTGCGAGAGCGGTGGTATATAAGAATTTATGCAGTAGGAACTCGGCTGTTCAATCAGCCTCCCTTTTGCAAATCGCTTTACATTCTGTGAATCTTCTCCTCATTCATGTATTTCTCGAGGCCAGAGTTGAGGTGAGCCCACCACTCGAACAAGAAAGAGTTGCAGATGAGCTTGAACCAGGGGGTGAATTTGAGGCTGGGGTCCTCGAAGAGCTGTTTGAGGCGGTCGGGGCTGACGTATTGGGTAGCCTGGACTTCGTTGGGGCTGGGGTTCAGGTCGACGTTGGCCTTGATGAAGAGAATGTAGTCGACTAAATGCCACTGGTTAGCCTGTATCCAAGAGGAAGACGCGTGAATTGGCTCGTACTCTCGTGCTCGCCCCATTTGCCATCGCTGGGGGCCTTGTAGTGGATGCGGGTCAGGAAGCGAAAGTTTTCAATGGGAACCTGCTCTGTCTTGATGCCCAGCTCGTGGTCGAGCTTGCGCTGAGCGGCGCGCTTGACGCCCATGACGGCGTCAGGGAGGCTCGAGCCCGTCTCGCCGGGGATGCCCAGCGGGTGAGAGCAGCAGGTGTTTGTCCACATATCGGGAAAGGTAATCTTCTCGGAGGCGCGCTGCTGGAGAAGCAGCTCGTTCTGGTCGTTGAAGAGGAAAACGGAAAAGGCGCGGTGCAGGAGACCCTTGTCGATGTTGGTCATGAGATGGCCTTGGGGGGAGAACGAGTCAGCGATTCGAAATTTAAGTCTGACGTGGGCTGAATGCGATTGATAGCACGTACAGAGTTTTTTGCTGGCCTGTCCAATAGGCTTGTCGTCCTCGTCGAGGACGATGCAGACCTCGTCCATCAGACGAATTTGCTCCTCATCGTGGCCGGACAGTGCCTCCGAGGTGGTGTCAATGTCTGGGAATAGGCGGAGAATAGTATCGGCAGTGATGGGCTGGGCTGCCGTGGTTGTGACCGTTGTCGTGGTAGACATGGTTGTCGGTGTGGCAAAAGGCGGGGAACAAACGGGCGCGCGCAATGCTCTAGGACGTCGCCAGAGGGCGACCTTCACAGGTATAAGCTCGGTGTCAAGAAGGATCAGCCACAGAAAGAAGAATAGAATAAGAACAAAGCAGGGTCGCGTAGTGACAGCCGCGATAGAGACGAAGCGTGGGGAGAGAAAAGTTGGTAAAAAAAGGGTTGGTGGAGTGAAGCGGCGGTTTAATGGCGACCCCTCATCCCCACAATCTATCCAGTCTTTAAATGAGTACTGACGAGAGCAAGTTTGCCCCTCCCTCTCAATTTTCAGCTGGACTTTTTCCCTATCCCAATGCATCTTTGATTATCAGCCAGCCACCGGTTCAGCTCGTCATTGATATACCGTGTTCGGGGTCATCTCGAACTCGAGTTCGGGGCAATGCCCCGCACCGATACGAATCACTCCGGCCAGTGCGTACTCGAATGGCGGCCCGCTTCAACATTGCCAACCGAAGCAGCATCATCATAAGCGACTCGGGAAAATCATTCGAGATACAGAAACAAAGCCACTGATATCCACGCCAATTCTGGAATCGGCTGAAGTCAATTTGAACCCGGTTCCCAGCTACCAAATAGATAAATTCTCACAGAGGCGCAACGCGCATGTCTTACCGCTGGATGTAGCATGAACCGCTGCACATGGGCCTGGTTTCCATTGCTCTCGATGATTGTGAGGTTTACATCTTGTATTGATTTCATTCATGGGGGCTACCGTTTGCCCCCTCGGCGTCCTCGGCTCTTTCGGTTTCGTCGTAGCTATGGTATTCCTCCTCTGCCTCCTCTTCGTCCTCGCTTCGTCCGACGTTTTGTCCCAGAATGATATCCTCACTGCCCTGCCACTGTGGGGGCGGTGCCGGGAGAGAAGCCTCATCTTCGTCTGCCCAGCCATAGTCCTCATCCTCGCTATCAGGCACCTCGAGCTCCGTCTGTCCGATTTTGCGCTTCTGCTGCGCCGCAGCCGCCATTTCCATCGGATGGCTCGCCTCGTACTCGACACCTCGCACGCCCGTCTGCGCCCGAATTCGCACAAACGTCAGCCAAATTACCGCAGAGGTATCTGAAATGAGCATGCATGATAGCACTTACCGATTCCACGGTGAATGCTGAAGCATTGTCAACCACGTTCAACATCATGCGACCATCCGCTTGTTGCACGCCGGCCAAAAAGACACTGTGCGGTTTTTTGCCCTCCCAAGACCAGTTTCTGAATAGCGCGATTCGTGTAGATATTCCTTGCTCCCAAACCGTTGCGTTGACCGCCGGGACAAGACCAGCCCCGTGCTCTGACTGCATCTTGGTCGCGCACTGGGACAGGATCACGACGGCACAGTTTCGAGTTGCAGCGAACTTGTTGAGGAGCGACATTATAGTCTGAAGTGCTTGCATTCGTTTTTCGGACGGAGTAGTGCCTGCCCATTCCCAGTCAGCACATAGGGTGGTCACGAATGGGGTTTGCGTACCTGGAGGCTGCTTGGTCTTTTGCTTGCCGACATGCGACCGAGGCAGCGCCGAATTTATCAAAGCAGAGACGCAGTTGACAACTATCAAAGATGTGCCTACTGGAATCGTTGTGCTAGATGGGCGCGATAGGAGCGCCAAGAAATGAGGGAGCGTAAAGCAAGAGTAGCGAGTGAAGTTATCGCCGTTTGAGGCCTTCTCTGTAGAAGCCGGGTCTGTGGCATCCGTTTCTTTGCTCAGCTGGATATTTTCCAAAGCAGCTGATAGTCTTTCGTCTGGTGTCTTTTGGAAGCAATCTGTGTAATTGAAGGATTAGTGGCCGATGCGTCGATGGCGATGCATGCGCAAATGTGCTGGAACTAACCAATCCAGACCGTACCACCGTCTTTGCTGAGAGCATTTGCGGCCAACTGGGTTCTGCATACAGATTAGTTCATAAAATACATGGTTTTTGAGGATCTAATTCTCACGCCAGAGCTGTTTTCCCGCTGCCTGGAGGACCCCATATCTCCGTCACCTGCCCGCGTCTGATACCACCGGACTGGGACTTTTCACGACCATATAACTGGGATGGGGCTGGTAATGGCACCAGAGTCTCATCGAGAGCCTTGATTCCCGTGGATATACAATCTGACCCATCCTCCTCTAGCTCCTCGAGCACCTGGGACGCTGACACAGTTGGCAGCCGATCTGTTTGCAGGTTAGCTTGGGCTTTTGGGCTGCGTACTGGGAAAGTCATCATACGCGTATTTGATATATCAAAACTGGCAATGTCATTGCCATGAATTGAATAATAGTCCATTATGTGGCGACATGGTCTTGAAAACGCGGTAGACTTGACTTATTCAAAAGGCAATCGACCCTCTGCGGCGCCAGATCGCGAACCTGGCACGTGGATCACGTGATCCATTAACCCAGCGAGAAGTTGTCTTCGACAATAACTAACGAAAATACATAGCAAGAAATGAGATGGTGCTTCCTATGGACTATTAGTCTATGCTCGGAATTGAACTGCGCTTCAATCGCTGCAAGACAGCACTGCCTGTTTGGGCTTCCAAGTCGCCAAGTACCTCGTCTCGCTCCAACTGCCACTAAACTACAATTGAGGCCTATCCAATGTTAGAACTTCCCACAATTCTCCAGAATACTTTTGTCAAAGTCTTTCTCTCCGTATTTTGCCTCTTAGCTCGTGTTAAATCTTTTTTTTTGCGTTTGCGGCTTTTTCCCATCGTGGAGGACTCTCAGCACAATGACTTTCTGAAAGCCCCAAGCCAACTCTGCCCAGCCAAGTTGAAGTGTGGGGAAGTCGGCACTACAGGTCGCCAGCTGAATGCGCGAAGCATAATGGAATGGCAAATGGAAGGAAATAGATTGAGCAAGTGGTCTGGCAAAGAACAGCGAATAAAACTTGCCAGTCACTTGTTGCGGAGCCAGGCAGCAACCTGAGTCGGCTATGCTTGTATGCATGCATGATGGAGTGAGTGGCTATACGAGTCGGGGCTCGACTTGGCCAAATTGCCTGGATCATTGTAAATGGAAAGCTGAAACGGCCTGCGCCTTGAAATCTGCTAGAGACAGCAACAGAACCAAGAACTGTGCCGTCGGATAAACATTGTCTGTACAGAAGCGCTCACAGCAGCATAAACGGGTAGTCTGGCCGGCAGATGCGCGTTCTGGTCGAAGCTATCAGTAGGTGTAGCTCATTGTGGCCTGCAAACCGCACTCGGGCACACTGCGATGCTCTTGTTGGAATTGGGACACAGTGTGGTAGTATTACAAACCCCACTGACGAATGTGACAAACAAAGAAAGAAAGTTTTCGAGTCTTAAGTTTGTCATCTGCAACGTTGGTTTGCATGTCGTCGATTGATCCGCAAGCAGAAACCAAAATGGCGTAATTTCAGCCTTGACCCCGGAAAGAAGACAATTTGACCTATCGATCACGTTGGTCCATTGTCCGCAATTGATTGCCTGATATTTGTTTTTGGATATCTCTTTTCCATCTCTATCGTTTTTGCCGACTCCCCGCCGCCCGTCCTCAGTCTTAGACTGCGGGGTTTGCCATGTTGGCCAGCACGATCCGATAGCCATCAGGATCTTCAAAAGTCTTGCCCTTTTGGTCCCAGTACGGGTTGAAGCTTGCCACTGCCTCGAAACCCTGCGCCTGCATGCGCGCGACGGCCGTGCGGAACGCAGCGTCGTCGGCAAGGTAAAAGACCAGCAGGTTGTCCTCGGTCGGGGCGCGACCGGCGACGTGCCCTTGCCTGGTCGTGAACTCGAGGTGGTAGGCGGCGCCCCGGCGGCCCAGCATAACGCCGTCGAAGCCGGCGTGGTCGGCGAAGCGGAGCAGGATCTCAAAGCCCAAGCCGTCCCGGTAGAACGGGAGTATGGCGTCAATGTCGTCGGTAGGCCGCGCAACCCGAAGATGTGCGGTGGGCGGAGACATGGCTGAATTGTGGCAAGGTTGAAGATTTAGGAAAAGATGAGCATGCCAGAAAGGTCTTGACGAGAGGTTTCCGCCCGCTTTCCGCATTAAAAATATCACCCTATTTATGTAAGAGAATTGAGAGGAGAACTGGCCTTGAAAATCGAACCCGGGTTAGCTCTTGCCCGGTCGTGCTACGGTACTGTGCCGGAGACACGGCGTCATTTGGCGCCGTGCAGCGCGGCGAGATGTTACATAACTCCGAGATGAAATGTTCTGGCCAAGAGAACACTTTGTCGAAACTAAAAGTACACTCCTCGAGTTAGGATTTTTGATCAACTTTGACAATGCGAGTGACCTTGTACTCGGTACATGTAGTAAAGTCTCAGTGACTCTGGCTCATTGTACGTCACGCGCGTGCCATCCCTGCTCTCAGTCATAGCCATCATCACACCACCCGTGATTATCATTGTTTAATTTTCTCATCACATTACTGATGGCAAGTGCGAGCATAACATGACGTACTGGTACGCGTGGATATGACAGGCTTCTGTTGGGAAGCATGTTCTGCGACGTGACAAGGAAGGGGGGAGGTTGATCTACCCCAGATCTAGAGCCACTGTCAGAAGCCGATGTCACCATCTCAGTTCTGGTCAAGAGTGACATTATCAGTAGCGCAGTGTGATATTGATCTTCCAGGGCCGCTTGCTCAAGAAACTCTCAAGACGCTTTCGACCAAAGGGTAAATAGAGACACACCCGGATTTAGCGGTCTAGCTGAGTGGCTTCTCAATAGTTGCCCCGCTGGGTGAGGTCGTTAATTTTTGCTCTTGCACCCCTCGTTACGAGTAATGAGCAGGTAGACTACCAGAGGCGTATCACGAATGGCGCCGAGATTAATGCCCCAAACTGGGTCTCGTTACCTTTGCTGGGGTCCCTGACGTCTGTACTAATCAGACTTTTGTCAAGCAGACCGACACTTTACGGTTCAATAGCAGTTATTTTACAGCGGCCGGCACGGGAGAAAGAGGCTGGCACGAGAAAAGAGGCTCGGAGCCAAGCTTTTTAGCCCTGCAAGCCCGACTTTATTGACGCGCCCGTGAATACGTACCGTTTTTGAGGCGTTGATTTAGCCTGGCCGCGGGCCGACGACCTCAACTCAATTTCATTCGGGCAGAGCTGTAATCAGATTCCGAGATGTGCGGAGCTCATGGGGTTGCACTGCAGCAAGGCAGTATTTCGCATGTCAGAGATGCCGATCCTGTCACCGTCAAAATGGCCGTGCGTTACGGGACCGACGTCGATTTCTGATGCTATGAGCTGCATGGAGGGGAAGGACTGGGTATAGCGGTACGTCATGAGCATGGCTTCGCAGCTCTGTGTGCTCCTTTATTTCGCAGGTTTTTTTTGTCAAGTTGCCCCTGCTTTCTCAGCGGAGTGTGCGGGTTTTGAGGCATTTGAAGAGCCCAGAAAGAAGCGGCCCCATTGCCAACCAGAAAGACTCCATCGTGCTTTGGAAAGACCCCCTTCTCCCCCGCCCCTTTGCCTCCCTCTCTTGGAGGGGGGTTTGATAGAGATTGCTGTGATCTTGGCTTTTCAATGGGTCCTACCAAAAAATTTGCAGAGGACAAAAGGTGGACAGCAAAAGGTCGGGCGGCTACCCACCGTGACCCCGGGGGGGCCGCCGAGCGACGCGAGACGACGATGATGATGTTCGTCGTTGCCAAGTACTGGTACCTGGACCGCCTTGTTGTCCTTGCCGAAAGATGAGGGGGACGCTTCGGTTGAAACATTTGCTTTCATGCCCCTGGCGGCCAGCTCCATCCATGGGCAAGGCGAGCACAAGGCGAAATGTGGGAGAGGACGGGGCTTCAGACTAACAAAGACGACGTCAATTTCGATAAGGCTTCTCTCGGCGAGAAGCACCGAGGGCGTTTATTTAGTTGCTCTTAGTCAACAAGGAATCCAGCCGCTTTGCTGATTCTCCACAAGGCAGCCAGTGTGTAAAAAGACTTTAGGATATACTGCGCAAAATAAGGACTTGTTTGAATTGAGACGGAAAGAGCGCGTGCACGCACAACACAGACAAGGCCCCTCGTATGGGATAACACACACAGAGGAAGCATAATATTGGAGCGGCCGCCCCGTAATAACCAGGAGGCAAGATGCGAGGCCAGCTGAGGAGTGAGGGGAAGCAGAGCCGCAACTGTGATGGCCTGGTGTAACAAGTCAATGCTGTTGGCTGTAGCCAGGCACCCAGGGGAAAGAAATGGGCAAAACAGAACTGGGGTAGTCTCAGCTGGATGGATTTCATTTACGAGGCATCACCAACTTGGCAGATGCAAGGAGAGACGGGTCGGTCATTGGGCGGGCGGACATGAGCTTTTCCCCATAGGGCCAACTTTTATTCATGCGGTTTACACACGCCCAACGGCCTTACCGAGTTGGTCTAATTTTAGCGGCTGCCACAGGCGCCGTGGGTTAGGTAGTGGAAGACTCTACGGATACGGATACTGGTAATCAACTAGTCTTTTCTCTTTCTTGTTTTTTTTTCTTTCTTCTTTGGCCAGGTGCGAGGCTACCGGTCCAGATAAATCGGATCGAGGAGGGGCAGCTCTTTTCTGGATAATAAATTTCCATGGTTGCAAAGGGCCGATTGACGGGCATCTGACGCAGGCCAAAAGACAGCGTTCCATAGGCGCAAAAACAATGGGACAACAAGGGGTCGCCCGAACAAAGCGCAATCGTCAGTATATCGCGCTCGTAAAGAGATGTACTTTCAAAATTGTACGGAGAAAGAATAAGATCCCAAATCTTTTCGCCTATAGGAAAATATAGAGCGACTGGCAACATCGTCCTCTTCTTTCGTCCATTATAAAAGACGAAACTTGCCCGGCATAACAAGGCCGGACAATGCCGAGGCGAGGTTATGGGTGATACTGGATGAGGACATGCGGGAAGACTACAAGGACAATGCACTCACAGAGTGTTGCCCTAATAGCTGAGAGTACATTGCGTCTTTTCCTTTCGTCATTGTTATTTATTTGCACTGTTTTAAAAACTCCCGTAGCTTGCATTGCAATGACTGAAAGGGCCCCAGAAAGACTTGTCTTTTTCTGCCAATCAGCTTGTTGCTGGAAGACGGTCCATGTATCATTCTTCACCCCAATGTATCCCGGTCTTTATTGTCTACACTATTTAATTCGATCCAAAGTTGTTGTTGTTGTTGTTGTTGTTGTTGTTGTTGTACTTGAGTACCACGCCAACATCAATTTCTGTGCAGATTATTTCGCCGCCTCTTGTAATCGGATACCGAGCGCCGAGCGGAGCCCCGCGTCTCCGCCAGGGTTCCGCCACAGAGGCTTTTACAGACTCTGAAGCTGGAACATCAAAGCTGGCGCCTCTTCTCTCTTGGTCGGAGTCTTGAGACGGCCGCGAGTTGGGCACGTGGCCAACTATTTCTCCTGTGTCAGTCATCGCGAAACGGGGGTCCTAACTACCCACTGGGGTCATTGCCATCAGCTATCCTGCAGAGCTCTGGGCTCAAAACCCGGGCCACTGCGTAACTAGTGGCATGGACCACCGGGCGATAACCACTGGTATGTACGAGTACGCCTTGCCCCAAACCCGCTCCCCGCTCCCCGGGATATGGAATATTCAACCTGTTTGAAGTGACCAACTACTTCGTATTACTTCTCATAGACTCGGCGCGGAGACTGGCGCCGACAAAGACGCCACGGGCTGTTGCGATTCCATACCTGGTCAACTTCCAAATAATGGATTATTGGCAGCAGAGGCATCCAGGTTGTCGACACCGTTTGCATCTTCAAACAATAGCTGACGTGGCCGACGCGACATGCAACAGACACTATGATTAACTGGACCTTGTCGGGCGCTGGGCGGATGGCTCTTGGCATGTGAGGCACAGCATCGCGGGGGGGAGGGATCGTTCCAGAAGAACCGAATTGACCACTTATCACCCCATTTCGACTCGAGGTCATCCCGCGACATTACCGCTCCAAGTGGACCTCGGGCGGTGACACAGCCAAACAATACCTTTTTATCGCATGTTGTGTGTGCATGTTTGCGTGTATCTGGTGTGAATTACTCGCAAAAGTTTACATGCAGGCTAAATACCAACTGCCAGCTAGTTTTGTTGTACTAGTTAGATCAGGCGGCTGGGGAGTGTGCGTGCGATTGCCTGTTTTGGTTCGACCGTCCAGGATGATTACCATGTCTCTCTTCTCTTCCATTTTCTTCTTTCCAAACTGTGAGGGCAAACTGCATCTTTGTTGTCCTTTTCCGGGACCCGGCGTCCAGGTATTATAGAGTCAAGGCAATCGTTCGACACTGCATAGGTCAAGCCCGGTGCACCGCGGCACTGCTCCGGACCCAGCCATTCAGAGACATGGTACTCAACAGCAAACCGTCATTGTCTTACTCAGTAAAGCACTGACAATAGACCTCTTTCTTTGAACAGCGCACGGGACAAGAGTCACCCCATGGGTCCTCTCCGCGGGGGCAGAAAGATCAATCATAGCAGGGTGGCGGTGATGCTTTGGATTCTTGTTCCCATGTTGGCCCAGGCTCCTGCCATGTTGCCCCGGACGCCGATCCGGGCCTGGCACATATTCATTCACCATTGTTGCTCATGGCCCTGGGCATCGTCAAGGGCTCCTAGGCAGCTCCGAGTACGGATAGAGCAAACATCAAGGGACAAAAGGCCGTCGGAGAGACACGCGGCCCCCACGACGCCGTCTTTTCTCGGCAGTTGAGCTCGTTAGGAAGGCGGATAAACGATGCCGGCTTTTCTGTTGACCATAGAAATTGGTCGGAGCGCTGCACGAGTAAAAGGCCAGCACTACGTTTGGCGTCTTCTGGCGCATTGTATCGTGGCACGTCTAGAATCTTGTAGGAATGATTTGTTCCTTGAAGCTGGAGTAATTGTCATGATCATGACAGGGACGGAAAGGGGTCCTTGGCTACAATGCCGTATGCAGGGCCATGCTGCATTGCCCGGGGAGCGCGAGAGCTGCCATGACTTGCTTGGCCTGTTCACCATGGCTTGAATACACTATTCTCTTTGTTCTGCAGCAAGCCAATTTCAAGCTGCTCTGGCGCCGGCCCCCTTTGTTTGTCACAAAGCTTTCAGGGGGGCAAAGGCTTGCGAAAAGGAGGCCGAGTCGCACTTCGTCGTCTCGTTATTGGTATGAGCTGGGCGTTATTTCCCTTCTTGCCCGCAGGCCCCCTAAATGGCAGGCATGGCAGGACACTTGGCACCACACAGCAAGCACCATTCATCCATTGGCAAGGAGGCAGCATTGACTGGGCAGGGGAAGGGGGGCATGGACTGGGGGGTGAGTTGGGATCCCGAAGTTCCCCGCCAGTCAGACGGCCGCGTCGGCTTGAGACGGCGCGACCAGGGAGTGCCAGTAGTGTTAGTAGATCTCAGATCTTGCGCCGCCCCAGAAATGCCTAAAGAGGTTAGGAGATGCGCATCCTGCCCCCCCCTAAAGAATTTTTTAAATGGATAACTTTTTCGAAGTAGAATATCCCAAAAAGCTTGGCGGGACACGGCGAAGCTGGGTGGTGCTGTTTGAAGCCTTTGGCCATAAGCTGGGGTAGTTGCGTCTTTCCACATGTGAGGCGGAAGCGTCATCATGGTCAAGAGTCTAAATGTCTTTTGCCGACAAGGGAAAAAGGACATGCCCAAGACGAGAATATGAATGCTCAGTTTTTGGCCCCTGGGCGCCATTTCTTGGTTGGCTTGCAAGCAAGCAATACCCCTGCCCGGCACTGTCATGGAAATTCCGGTGCGATTAGGAGGGTTGACTGGGTCAGACAGGTGGTGACCTTGTGTGACGACGAGGTGGGCAGTGCTATCTGCACTGGCTCATCTTGTCTAAAATGACGTCGGGCAAGCGAGATGAAAAATAGAAATCTTGGCGCCAGAAAGGAACAAAAATAAGACGACGGACACCCCGCAAGAGAACTACTGCTGCCGTACTGGTAGACAGACAGGGCTGATTCAAAGCTGGAGTATCTGGGGACCCCAGACCACCAGCAGAGACATTCCAAATTAGGAGGACAGAAAAAAAAGGCTAAATTCTGGACAAGATGGCGCAAGCAAGCAGATTTGGCACTAAGACGTGATAAACAAAGGAAAAAAGGAAAAGAGGCCAAGAGAGCTGAAAAAGAGGCGGCGTCTGTGGCGGCCCGTTTGTCGGTCTGGAACTCTCCCAACGGGACAAGCTGTCACGTACCACTTGGTCGGGTTGCGACAAGGCGGAGGAGGCGAGCACAACAAGGAAAAAACAAAGGGATACGACAAACCAAGATTGCGCTAGAAAAGAAAAGCTGCCTTGAGCAAGATGGGGTCAAGGAGTCCTGGAGTTATGACTCGAGGATGAACGAAGAATGAGTGATGCTGCGGTTTATTGGCGGGAAAAAAAAAAAGAATCGCTCCCAACAGCCGAGACATTGGGCAGTCGTACAAGCATGGAGGGAAGGAGAGGGGGGGCCAGCCGCAGGCACTCAACGCTGCATGATTCTTGACAAAAAAATCAACTCTAATTTTTATGCGGGGTCTTTTTCTCCCGCCCTTATGTTTGGTTAGATTTACAAAGGATGATGTGAGCAAGTCGTAAAAGAGGTGATGAGAATAGATGACGTATCTTGATGACGCCGCATGCTAATGGCACAATTGTGTTCCCGCACCACATCTGTGCTATTATCCCTTTGATGCACAGGATCCCCCAACGAAAGTACAAATCTACGATCCGAGGCCTTTTTTTCCCCCCTCCTTTAGCCGGTGCCTCAAAAGAACCCATCGGGAGTTCCATTACGCATCACATCACACAAAATGTCGTCCCATTTGACGGGCCACATTCGCTGTTTGGAGCCCGAACGATACCCCACATAACTCGTAACCTGGACCGCACTAGGAATCTAGAATTTGTGGAGGGGAACCTGATGATGATGCAGTTATCTATTGGTACGGAGCATGCGGAATGCATCTCTGTGAGGCGGAAGATAAGAAGGAATTTTAAAGACTGTGGGGAGAAGAGGGCTATAATGACTGTTTTGTTTGCCTCCGCAAGTGGGCTATCTTTGTGTTGCGTGGTGTGGGCTTTTTTTTCTTTATGCGTCTGGGTTTTTTCTTCACGTCGCGGCGCAACTCGATTTGCTGGATTGCGCTTCTTGCGAAGAAACAACAAAGGATAATCAAGGGGTTTGCTGGTAGTCAGCCCGCTGTCAGACCCATACATGGTGTCCTTTTTGATTAAAAAGGGTTGTCTCTATATTCCCCTGGTGACTTGAGTTTGGCGTGCGTGGTCGTGATATGGGGAATCATACGGCGCGACAGTCTGAATGACATGACACAGCGTCTCCCTGCTGCTACCCTGATACTCTGGCCGCATCACCAGTCATTTTTTTCTTGCTTTCGTTGCAACGATGAACGAGTCTATTGAAATCCGGACGGTTCTATTTTTGCGGATACGAGCCATCGCAGAATGCTACTGAGTACGCCCGTCTGGCGGCTCTGCACCACTTCAATCAGAAGTCGAACTTGTTCCCCCACAAATTCTGGACCAATAGGGTGGCTTTGTTGGGATGAGCTTTTGTTCTCGATTCTCATCAAACAACGGCCCCCAATCCAGTCAAACGCCGTGAGCCGGTTTTGGCGGTAGATTTAAACAAGATGGGAAGAAGAAGAGGCCGGATGCAACGCTGTGTGTCTGCTTCAATCAGTCAGCCCAATGCACCAGTTAATCAAAGGAGCAT
The DNA here is from genome assembly GCA_030780425.1 of Beauveria varroae. Taxonomy (NCBI): domain Eukaryota; kingdom Fungi; phylum Ascomycota; class Sordariomycetes; order Hypocreales; family Cordycipitaceae; genus Beauveria; species Beauveria varroae. The sequence goes on from JAPFUP010000099.1 coordinate 377,643, forward strand.
GATACTATCAATCTTGGAAAATTTTGCAGCTGGAAAGGCCCATCGTCCCGTCATGCAACGTCGACCACATCAACGCTAATGGTAAATGAGGCAAGACCTAGTCAAAAAGGCCAAATTATGACATGCATAACAAAGGGCCTTTTTGCTTTCTGTTAATTTTGCCCTCTGTATCATCACCAGATGATGCAGCCCGGCGGTATTCCCCCGGTCATGCCCGTCCACCAAGGAGCTCATCCCAGCAGTAATGGCAATGAATTGGGCCGACCCCGGGAAGACCAGACAAGGTGCAAAACGCACCAGTAGAGTGTCTTGCCGTCGATGGCCGCGGGCCGAGCTCCGATCAAACCCCTGCATTTCTTTTTTTTTCTTTTTTCTTTTCTTTTTCCTCTTTTTCCATAACAACAATTCTTCTTGTCCTCTTCGCTTGAATTCATCCTCTCGCACAAGGACTGTAAGATTCGAAAACACGGGGTAAGACGATGGCGATCCTGTGCATCTGTTGCAACCTGCTCAATCGGCCCAGGCGAGGGAGCGACGTCTGGCCAGTCAGAGCCCTAGTTAGGAGCGTGGGCGGACGTGTTACAGGCGGGCTTATAGGGGCAGATGGCGGGTATATAGGGGGAACTGTCAGGTACAGACAGCACCTGGGGCCGGGAGGGAGTGTCGACAACGGAGACCGAGACTTGGGGTTACCGCAATGGTACAAAGAAATGGCGGTGTTGACTCGTTGAGGTGATCGTACCAGGCTTGTCTCACCTGGCTTCCCCGTCCGTCAGTTTTTGCTGGGAAGATGGATGATGGAACGCAACCGGGGCGCAGCTTCCCCATGGGCTCGCCAATCCTGGGCCAAAGAAGGCAAAAAGACCCGAAACCGCCAGATGAGGGCCAGACTGCAGAGACGATGGTGTCGTCTCCTTCTTTTCTTTTTTTATTCTTGTTTTTATTCTTCAACTTTCTACTGGGATCTTGTGTTGCGGTCTGGCCGACAGGGTACTTGCTTCTGTCGCAACCATCCATCTAGGTAGCCATCCATGCATCCCAATTCCATGCTATCAAGCCCATCCTGAAAGATGCCTGACCTGGGCTATTTTGCCTGGGCATGTACTGATATGTGCTCCAATAAATAGCAGTACTCGGTACGAATACAAGGCGGCAAGTCGTTGTGCTGGCTGGAATGGGCGGCCAATCAGTCCCCAGCACGATAGGAGTGCCGCTCCGCCCTTTGCGTTGCTGCCTGGTCACAAAAAGCGCCCCCGGGGCAGCCTCTAGAGTTACTTTTTGGCGCGCGGAGCAGGAAGAGCTGTTTTTTCCCTCGTCCAGTGGAGAAGGCATGCGAAATCTCACCTGAGAATCCTCGTGAGAAGCCCGCCGTAGTGCCGAAGGGGACGGTATCACTGGGGAGAAAGGTGGTGGGGGATGGGCAGGAGGAGAGGGGGGAGGGGTGTGTCGGAAAGAATTTTCTACTTGGGTATCTTTCTTGCTGCCAAACTGCTAGCACTCTTTCAGGGCTCGTTCTGGCGTGCTGTTGGGCTCGTCCATCTCACTGGATGACTGGATGATAGACTGGGCTGGCTGTCTGGCGCTCTTCTGGGGGTCGTTGGCGCAATCAGGTCCTCCATCCGCCCACCATTTTCTGCTATCAAAGCCTCGTTCTCCCCAGGGCTGTGCAGTTGCACACTGTTTCTTCCCCAGGACAAGCTCCAGCTGTCTCGAACAGTGCTGCGTGGCCCCAAAACTCCACAACCCACCACGAATGCCGCAGTCGTCTCGCCCCAGTTTTTGGGCTCTGGGGGTGTGTGACTGGGCGCCCAGGGAGGGGCGTGCACAGCCTGAACTGCGCCTGCAAAAAAAAAAGAAAGAAAAAACCAGAGACTCTGAAAAAAGGTACCTGACCTCAAACGCCGACATGTACCTCGCACGACTCCCGGTGCCTTCGTCCTGCCCACCCCCTTCCCCGAAGCATCTGCTGAGGGCCGCTGTAGGGCTCCTTCAGCGTCCCCTCTAGGACTGCGGTGGGCCGCAAGCATGTGCCTGCTCCAGCCTGTGCCATCGCGGTACCTCTGAAGCCTCTCCAAGGTGTACCCGTCACCCCCCGAACCCGCCTTTTATAACCTGTCCCTCTCCCCCCATCCCCTCGTGCAGAAAAAAAAAATAAGATTCCGTTTCTTTCCATCCAAACTCACTCCAGCATTTCACTCGCCAACATCACCACGCACGCTCTCCCAACATTCGTTTCCGCACACGCTTCGAAACAAAACTCGACATTCGACAGCAAATCGTCTAATCTCGTTTTTTTTTTTGAATCGCTAGGCAACGCCCCAGACTCTGCTTCGCATCTCCTCCGCATACTCGTCCCCGCAAATCGTTGGGATCTGCTCGCCGCACATCGATCACATGCAACGAGCAAAATCAGCGGTCGAGATCTCGAGTCTGCTTCACCACCAACAACAATCTCTGGGCCTCAACTCAAACAGTAACCTTCATCAAGGTGACAGAGACATGGCTTCCGCCGCCGTCAGCATCATCAAGCCCAATGGCCCTCTACCTACCGCCCAGGCTGCCGAGTCTACCAGCACTACGGAGCTGCCTCGCCCTTACAAGTGCCCTCTGTGCGATAAGGCCTTCCACCGCCTCGAGCACCAGACAAGACACATTCGCACCCACACTGGCGAGAAGCCTCACGCTTGCCAGTTTCCCGGCTGCTCCAAGAAGTTCTCCCGCTCCGATGAGCTAACAAGGCACTCGCGAATTCACAACAACCCCAACTCTCGCCGTGGTAACAAGGGCCAGCAGCAGCAACATCACCACCACCAGCATCCTGTGCACCATGCTCTGCCTCTACATATGCATTCGGAGGGACTTATGGCTCCTCCTCCGGCTCCCAAGACGATTCGCTCGGCTCCCACTTCCACTCTTCACTCCCCCAACGTCTCGCCGCCTCACTCGTTTGCCTCGTTTGCCTCTCCCCACTCTGGTGCTCACCACTACAGTGACCGCCGCAGCGGCGACATTTCCATGCTCGCCAAGGCCGCCCACCAGGTCGAGCGCGAGAATCTGGGCCACGGTCACTCGGCTCGTCACCACCCTTATTACAGCAACGGTACTCACCACCCTCGCGGCAATCCTGCGGGCCTAAGCTCTTACCACATGTCAAGAAGCCACTCGGGTGAGGACCATGGCGACGATCACTACCACAGCTCGCTCCGCCACATCAAGCGCTCGCGTCCCAATTCGCCCAACTCTACCGCGCCTTCTTCTCCCACGTTTTCTCATGATTCTCTATCTCCCACTCCCGACCACACGCCTATCGCTACGCCCGCGCACTCGCCTCGCCTTCGTCCCTTCTCCGGCTACGAGCTGCCCAGCCTGCGCAACCTGTCACTGCAGCACGCGACTCCCGCTCTGGCTCCCATGGAGCCTCTTCTGGAGACGCCCACTTTTGCTCCGATTTTGCACCAGAGCAATACTCAGCGCAGCAACGGCATGTCTCTCACTGACATCCTCAGCCGCCCCGACGGCAATCAGAGAAAGCTCCCCGTACCTCAGCCACCCAAGGTTGCCGTGCAGGATCTCCTTTCGGAGGGCTACAATGCCCACAGCGGTCGTAGTTCTGCCACTGGCAGTCTCGCCGGCGGCGACTTGATGGATCGCGCTTAGGAGCCGCCTCACACCCGCCGCGACGACGACTTTACGAATTGGGAACATAGACGGTTAAAGGATAGACACTGGCGTTTACGGCTGTACACGGACAGGCGCTTCCCTTCTGTACCGGCAGTGCCACAGAGAGAGGTTGCCCCGTCGCAGGTGTACAGATCTTGCTTTTGAATTGGATTTCCATTTTTCTTCGATTGCTTGTGGAAACTCGCATTCTTTGCGTAACAAAAACATTGGGACAAACCGGATAGGAACGGATTAGGAACGAAACGGATATAGACATCACCACTTCCTGGCGCATTCATACTGTTACTTTTATTTTATTTTTCTCTCTGGCTGCTTTGGCAAAGGGATAATATTTGGACTACTTTTATGGACATGGATTTACCCAGCGCACCCTCAGTAGGTAGCGCCAGACAGACAGCCAAACAATACACTTATATGACAGGCACTTTATGGACATTGAGAAACCCAGTGCACCCTCTGTAGAAAGCGTCGAAGAGATAGTCAAACAATACAGACATGGTAGGCACGCCCTTGTTCGGTTGATGACTGTGACTCGTCGACTCATAACAGCCAATCTGGGCGCAAGCAAGCACACACGTACACCAAGATGGGCACAGCCACCCCCGTCCACGCAGGCAGGCACACACACGGGTTCTCAATATCTCACAGACGAGAAAAGTACAGCCCACAACGCCCACAACGCCAATAACGCCCACTCTCGCTCGCCTTGTCCAGCTAATCTGTCCTGACGAGCATGTGCACGATGAAAGTAGACTAGTAGAAAACGTGGGCAGCCCACGGGGTGGCAGTGTGGAGGTCAGACGGTCGGACCCATCCCATGGGCCGCCGCCGCGCGCCCAGCATCTCGGCCCCAGCGCACCACTTGCTACTTGCATGTCGTCATTCGCCAACATTTTCCCGATTTTCGGCAAAGAAGGGGGGGGGGGTTACGAAGTTGCGCTGGTAGGGAATTGCTTCCATATTACGGATACTTGAAAACCCGACACGAATGGCTTTACGGGGGAAAGGAAGGGAAAAAAGGGGTGGTAAAAGTAGCAGCGAGTGTGGAGTTTCAACATCAGTTGTCGGGGAAGAAAAAACAGGCCATGATAGGTTTTTTTTTGGTGCCGGTGGGAGGAAGACGATGGGATGCAGTAAGTAGTTGACAGGTATCGGATGGGATGGATAGAACGGACGGGGGAACGGGGGGCAAACGGGGCGTGCAGAGTTGGAGGGCCGGCACGGGATTGAAGGAGAGGGTGGTGGTGGTGGTGGTTGAGGGTTGAGCCGATGACAGGCGGGAAACGGACGACCGGCTCAGAAATTGTGAAGCTGGGAAGCTGCAAGGCTTGCAGAATCAACTCCCAGAGACTGAATGTCATTGAGCGAACGTAGCGAACGGGAATAAAGAGACGCATGAAAAGACGAAAAAGGTGCTTGGCTGGGGGGGTTAAGATTGAAAATCGGCATGCAATGTATTACGTTTACAGTACGTAGAGGTATCGCCTTGTGGCCCCTCCCCCTCCATCTCATGAGCCGACCTATGCAGATGAAGAGAAAATAAAACAACGTGATTTTGCGAATAAGTGGTAGCAGCGTTCCCAAATGCATGGTGGCGGTTTACATTCAGGACGCGTCTTCTTTTTCTTCCACACACATACACACACACACACTCCAGTGCCGTGCCCCTCATTAATTAATAGGATCAGCGCGTTCTTATCCAGATCAGCGGCATCGTTCTAGACGGCTCGGCTCCTAGTCCAAAGAACTATTTGGTTAACGTAGATGTGACACCACTTGACTGTCGTTTATGCTCTTCAACTTTCTCAATCGAGTTTAAACGACTACCTTGAGTTCTTGAAAGAAACGTCGAATATAGGATATGAGGGCCTTTTCTCTTTACAGCATGATGGGGATTTCTTTTTTTCGGTTGACCAACAAGTAGGAAGTGGCCATGTTATCAAAGAGGCGGCGCGCCGGCCACCTGTATCTCACAGACTGAAACCTGGGGAGACAAGCTGAGGAAAAAAAGAACTGTTAATTACAAGATGTCTGCTTTTCCATACGTACCGATGTAAATGGCGCCTGCTATGTCCCGGCACGTCCTCGGCTGCCGAGCGGCAGGCTTCGGAGCTCTTCCACGCCGAGACGGCCATGTCGGTAAATTTGTGCCAATGTACACTGCGACTCGGGGAAGGGAAATAAAGAAGAATGGGGGATCGCGATGGGCCGTTGAACAGAGAGCAAGTCATCCTTTTTTACTCGTTCTTTACCTTTCTCCACAGAGCGAGGGGCCGTTACCACATGCGCTCTTTTTAACTAGTTCAATGTACATGCCATCCTGTTGCATGCCGTCCTTGTACATGCCGTGATGCCCTTGGTCTTGCCACTATATCAACGCGTGGCTGTCCATAACAAGACGCTGCATATAACCCATACATGTTTATGCCCCCGGTACCTCCCTCACCCGTCTTCGTATTTTTTTTCCTTCTAATTGCCCTTCGCCACTGGCCCATGTGGAGGTGGCGCGGCAGGAGGGAGGGTTGCAACTGGCACTTGTGTCTGCGTCTGGCCGTCGGTGAAGGGGAAAAAGCTGGGGAAGAAAAGGTGAGAGGGGGGGGGGGAAACGCCCACCAGTGATGGCGGCGCGTGGATATTGCACGATTGGTAAGTACTTATTCTGGCTATAAGGATCGAAAGTCGGTAGCAGCTGGCGAATTGCAAGCGAGAGGAGACGGGTTTCTTCATTGGGAGCCTGCGACTTGCTCCAACTTGTACAGATTATCTGATTCTGCAACATGTTTTTTATTTTTATTTATTTTTATTTTACTTTTTTTACTCTTCTTGTTTTAGGCCTTCTCACTGTAGTAAAATGCTGACATGAAGTACGGAGTAAAGACAATTACACATGTTGTCTCGCCTTGGTTACGCTCATGATCAGCACCCCTTGCTGCTTTTTCGCTCGTCATCAGATTTCCCGTAGCTAGTGTGGGGGCTTTCCGGGGTCCCTCCCGTAGCGGTAACATTGTCTCACCACCACAAAAACAAAGTCTAAATAATAGCATACCGCCTTTCAGATTGGAGATTCGTCAATGTGTCGAGCTGACCGCCATTGCATTTCAAACTATGCGTGACGACCTTGACCTTGGCAGGAATACGCCAAGGTCATTCGGAAAGCCCGTTGGCATGGGTTGCGTTTTGGTAGTGAAGAATGATGATGCCCGTTTGCTGTAGCTCGGCCAGCGTTTTTTTTTCTTTAATTTTTTTTTATAAACTAGCTGCATGTAGGTAGACTCGCGCTGCTTCGGCTACGCAAGAAAGCGGAGGGGGTTACACAAAGGACTTTGTCACCCGCTCTCAGCTCAAGCTGTGAATTAGGCTGGATGGTGGTTGATAGCAAGGGGCTGAAGGGTGATGTCGTCAAAGGCGCCGCCCATGATGCTCATTTCGACCTAGCTAGCCGCAAACCTTGCCCCCGGACAGCTCAAGATGGTCATTACTAACGGGCCGGGGTCGATGGCAGCCATGACATCCGAGGGCCAGCTGCCTTTGCGAAGCCTCTCCTTTTGGCCAACGCAGCACGTTGCCAGCGAAGCGAGGCTGTAATCTGCCAGTACCTATGATTCTCGCCATATCACTGGCTCAAAACCTTTGCAAGCCACGAAAAATTTCTAGTGCGTCTAGCTCGTCGTCGTCTACGGATAGATCATCTAGGGCCTCTTCTGTCTTTTTTGACAGAACAGGAGTGTCTTGCCGACCCGCCTTGTCGTGTCCCCAGTCATTCGGCTTTTGGTCATCGGGCAGCGAATCGACCTGATTGGTGCTCATGGCCTGGTATCGAAGCAGAGAGCATCAAGGCCGCATTGACCGAAAGGGCAACGACGCAAATGGGGGGCAAAGTTCGATTCAAGAGGGTAACAAGACTTGGAACAGTTGCCGCCGTGTCGAGTCTACCTTTTGTGACCACTCGTGCCAGCTTCTCGGGGCGAATTGTCCGTGGCACAAATTATTCTTTCTTGAATGAGCTCTACATGTGCTCACGGCAAGTTTTCAATCAGTAGACAAGTACAGTTTGTTGCTTATCTTGATTGATAACGCTCGCTGCAAGTGTACGCCACGGATAACGACAAGAAAAAAGTGTGGGGGTGGAGATGCATAGTCAATCTTGGTGAGAAATCGCAAAGACAAGAAACAACAAGGCCTCGGTGGCGTCGAAACATGTGAAGAGAACGGCCGAGATTTGATGAGCATGTTTGTCATGGGGGCGTGCGTGATGAATATCCGTCTTTTTTTTTGTTTCCCTTTTGCCCATGACGCTTAGACAAGAGAAAAAAAAGACTAGAAGCTAACAACTAGTCGGGAGCTTGTGGTCAACCGGAGTTTCTGGGAAATAGGACTTTTGCAGTAACTTTGAGGCAGGGCGAAAGGGGGGTGGTGGGGATGTCGACCGATCCAAGCAACAGGCAGGATGATGGGTTTATCTCAAATCAAAGAATGAGACCAAAGAAAAAAACGGGCGCCTAGAGATAGCAAAGTGTCCGCTTCCTTGCTAGCTTTGATAGCGCCTTGGCTTGTGAGAAGTTTCGTCTTTGGGTCTTTTGGCTGCTTTTTGGGCGTCTGCGAAAAGGGCCGGCCAATGGTCGGCTTCCCCGAACTCGCCCCCCCAGGAAAACGGGGGAATTCGCCTCGCTCAACCGAGACGCCCCTCAATGCCTTTTCTGGGGAACATGTTTGTTTCGTCAGCACTGCCGACGCCACCTAACTAGATAGGCAAATATACGACGGCGAGGACTGATTACATCAAAAGACGTGCAAAAAACGCCCAGAAAACAGGGGGACGCATGTTTTGATCCATGTATATTGTAAGCCAAGGCCGACGGTGTATTGAGAGGCGGGTGAGCAGCCAAGTATTGGAACGGCATTCAATAAAAGGATCAAGCCCAACTCCATGTACGATGAATGTAACCCTCTTGGCCTCCTCAAGGTGACAACTGGGGCGGGCGTCAATATAGATAAAGGGCCCCGACCACAATTCCATTGCTTGACCGTTTGAATGGCACAATTTGGACGGATCTGGCTCAACATCGTCGCCGCTACCTCTGACGCATGCAGACAATAGTTATGCTTGGCTAATTTCCTTGGCGCCACAAAATGTCCTGTTGTTTTGTGTTACGCTTACACGAAGCACTTTTTTTGTACCTTTTCTTGCTGCGCCATCAAGGTAGCAAGCCTCGCATACTGATAGGCCCCAACATCATCATCTCGGTGGTCACCCGAAACGGCTACTCTAGACCCAAGGGGGCGAAAGAAAAAAAGAAATTTGAAAAAAATAAATAAATAGAAACTTTAGGAAGAGGATGACAACCCAATGGCCCGCTGCCCGGGGAATTCGGGTGCGAAGAGGGAAGACGCGCTTCTTCGGGCAGGGGCCTTTTTTTTTTTTTTTTTTTTAATTTTTTTTTAATTTTTTTTTCAATCAGCTACTACGTTGCAGCCGAACCGCAGGAGAAAGGCAAAGCGATGATTTTCTGGGCAGCGCACAATTCAAACCTCCTTTTCGTCTCTCCTCTGCTTCTTGACTCGTCTCAATCAACAAAGGAATGCAAGGGGGGAAGCATTGCAAGGCCTACAATTGGGGCCCCCCTTCGGCGGCGCAACGTTTCTCATCAGTGTCTAGGGATAGGTAGGGGGCCAGAGGCCATGATGTCAGTCGTCGGGTTGCAAAACTTGCAACCAGGTCCCAAGCGCTTATTAGGCTATCAAGACAATAGTTTCGGCCCTATTTCTTTTCTTTCAACGGGACGGTCCCGCCGTAGATGGGGTTTCTTTTGGTTGCGTACAGCTTGACTCACAGTATCGGGAAGACTCGGAGGTCCATTTTCCACCCTTTCGTCAGTACCAGTATCCGTACGGAGTACTAGCTTGGTGGTGGGTGCCCTGCAGTGAGTGGTTCTCGCGCACCGTTATGCAACCATGCTACGTATAAAACGGGCACAGCGAGTGGCTACCATGTCCGTCTGCAAAGCAACAGCGTAGAGGTAGAGACAATCAAGTATGGTGTTATACTAGCCGATATAGAGCAATCGCTTGCAACCCTGCTCCGTACTCTGGAAAGCCCTGGGCAAATAGCGCAATGCCATGAGAATTACTGCTTGCTCCGCTGGGCGTCAAACTACTGCAAGTGGCAGAGGCCTCGTCCTTCCTAATTCATACATATCTTGGGGTAATAGAATAGTTGTACCTTGCTGGGGCAAAGCAAACGCCTCTGGGGCTTTTGCCTAACCCAGTCCTTTTCCCCCCAAACCAATCCTTGCTTACATGGGCTTGAATATGGAGTCGGGGGGGGGCGTGTGCGTGTTTTGCGTCAAACGAGATGGATAATAGCCGGGCGCACAACTGTACAGAAGATGTTGCCAAGCTGTTCAACCACTGGTGCAAGTCGAGAAAAAGAAAAAAGGTAAGAGACGTAAGAAAATATGTCAAAATGATACATGAACAGTTTCAACTGCCAGGTACATGGCCAAAATGAACGAGGCCCCTGCAGCAGCGCTCTGCAGGGCTGTGGCGTCGTTAAGCGGATGAGTTGAAACTCCAGCATACCATTATGATAAAAGGTACCGCTCAGAGAGGTAGGTGCACGATCAAGCCTCCCCTCTTTTGCGCTGCATCGACAAAAGCCAAAAGAAAAAAAAAAAGGCAAGGTCGTGGAAATCTCTCCTCATTCACGCATATCGCGGGCGTTTACTCCGCCCCGAGAGCGCGATGCAGCAAGGCCCGGCATGCATGGCCTGATCTTACCTGGTCCTTTGCGTGAATCCCGCATCGATCTTCCGATGCATAACACTCTACTCGCTATAGAGTGGGTGGGTGTGGCAGACCTCGCCATTTCAATGACCAGCCCAGACGGGCCATTTGCGCATAATTATTAGCAGAAAAAGACCAAAGAGGGTTGCAACGCGGCGCGAGGTTGCTTGCCAGCGAGAAACTGAGTCGTCCAAAACATGTGGTGAGGTCGTCACAATGGACAGCAAGTTTTTTGCCATTGACGGAGAAAAACGGTCTAGGCTACTTCCCCGTTTCCCGAGTGCGACGCTGCAGTCTGAAAATTTCAACAGCCCTGTGGCCTAAATGACCTGAAGACAGAGCAAAAAGTACATACCTGATCGACGAGTATCTTGACAAGTTCAATTCCGCATCTTGATACTGTGCCGGCGGAACCCGCAAACATCGCACACGATGACGCACCGTAGTCCCCGGGCAGCAAGGGAGACGTGCTGGAGCAGATTGACAACCTTCATGGCATCATGTAACATTGTTGTTTCGATGCGACTCTACTTTGGATTCTGCGACAGCAAAGGCCGAGTAGCCTGGCCGAGCGTTCAAGCACTTACAAAAATGGTTTAGCATTGATATCGACAAACTCCGTATATACTCAAAGTAGAAAGAGTCGATACTGCAGATGCTGGCTCATATATGTGGCCCTGCATGGATTCAACAGCCGATGCATGCCGAACGTTCACTGCCGCTGCCGCATACATGATCTGCGATTCAACAAACGTCAACGACATACGGCCGTGGACACGCAACTTCATATCCCGTCGCCATCGGAGGGGGCCGCCATGATCCAACACCTCCCCCAAAACAGTCGACAAGTCATTATGACGGCGTTGCCCCTACAAATGTCTCGAGCCCTGTAGGGCAGAGGCTTGCCTTGAAGCTCCGGGCAGTGTTTGAGAGCACCGACGTGATTGTATCTCTTCATGCCTTTCCACGGTCATCTTCAACCCCGGACGCGCTCATCACATTCCAATGGAATTACTGGACCACCAACAAGTTGCTTTGCCGTTGACAAGGTGGAGGGGTGCATCAAATCGCCCGCAATCTGGCAGCTCAGAGTTGCGTAATCTACCTTTTCTTATTTTTCAACGTCGTATGCCAGCTGGACAAGGTACCTGCATGGAGAATAGAATCGTGCGCCATCATTCTGCTTTCTTGACCTATTGCCAGCACGGCTTCTTCAGGCGACAGTCAAGCAACGCCAGCATTTTTTTGTGCCTCGGCCCAAATCTTACCCCACCCTCGATGGGATATTGGTTCCCGCCGTGGGGTAGCTGCATAAACATCGTTGTCTGTGGCCAATCTGGGCAATCTCTGGGCTGTGACAGGGGTTTTGGTTCAGCAGCACATCGGCGTGCGCGCGCACGCGCCCGTCAGGTTGGGTCACTACCGGATTAAAATAAAGTCTTCTAGACTACCCGCCTGGTGCGCCCAACAAGACCAAGTGGAGAGGTGTGGTGTGGTGTGGTGGCGCCGTGGCCATTGGCTTGGGGGAAGGAAGCTGTTGGTGTGCTATCAGGCAATAGCCGAGGTTAACTGAGATGAGGCTCAACAAGCAACCTGCAAGTCTAAAGTTATCGAGTTCGGCTATCGCTGCAGGGGGCTTTTCACTAGCCCGTGAGTTGTGACCCCAAGTTTCGGCCGCTTATCCGCATGGGCGGTGCCTCTGATCGTATCTCTGGCGATGTACCCCCTCTGTCTGTGACGCCATGACCAGCTTCACATGCTTTTCGCACGCATTTGCGACCATGTTCAATCTCTCCGTCCTCTCAGCAAAGCCAAAACCCCAGTCCCGCTTGGTCCTTTCTCCCCGCTCTCCAAATCTCCCCAGACCAGGGGAGGCTGGGCCCTATCGCAGAGCCTCATCCTCTTGCGTGCTACCCTGTCGATTTCTACCTACACCCCCTCCGACGGTCTCCGTCGCCTCAATCCTTCTCCGTGCTGTCGATATGTACATTGCTCGGATGCCGCTATGCGAAGTCGAATCTCCGATGGAGGATAGCGAGGAGGCAGGTCCGCCTTGGGGTGCGGAAAATTCGAATCCCCGCCATTCAGAAGCTGGTTTCCGTTTGGAATTGAATCCATGTGCACCGTAGCTTCGCAAAAAAGATACATGTGGTGTGGATCATGTATGTACCCCCAGCCTCGAGTTGATAGCCGTATCAATGTTGTCTTGGTAGCAAGCCAACAATGGCAGGAGCGGCAGGAGCGGCTCCTTTAACGAACAGCAGGGCCGAATTGGGCCACATGCCAGTCGGGTCTGCTGATATGGACTGAGGTTGACTGCCTTCCTATCGGCGTGCAAGCACATCTGCATATTCGATAGCCTTTGACAGCTGCCGCGACGTTGGTGATGCACATTCCGACAGTGTAGCATCGATGCTACTACAGCCTGTTATCTCCTTGAGACCGTCGGAAACTCGTTCCGCTTTCCCCGTGCACACCCGATGCTGAAACTTACCCTCTCTTTAGTAACAGGTAATGTTGCGGCTTAATATCACGAAATCGGAGGAGGGATCATGTTGAAATGAAGTACAAATTCAAAAGGAGCTCCTATGACATTCACTTAATGTCTTCAGCCGATTCTTTATTCATGCTGTTGTGTAAAGCTACATTTGCCCATGATGCCAAAATAATATACAGATTGTACAAGGTCAGTTGTCGACGGTATGGTAAACGCGACTCTCCAGAGAGGTCTTCAAGATGCTGTCTCAATTCCACTTGGCTCCAAACAAGGTAAACCCCTTCTTGCCGGTAGCGGACCTGTTCGCCTCGGAATTCTCCAAATAGATGCGTTCATGGCCCTTGACATCGACAAACAGGTACTTGTACTCGTAATCAGAGTGACCAGGAAGTTTGACCATGTGGACTTGCGCCACACCGTGATTGCGAGGGCCTTCGACCTGCGAGACTGTCAGATCACAGTCCATCCATGCAAAGATATCGTACTTACGTGAAAGTGCAAGAGCAGGTGATGAACTCCCTGCTTGTCCACTCGTTCGGAGGATCTGCAAAGGCGCGTCAGTACTAACATCGCAAGCCTGGTGCTTCCAGCTCCGTAGGACATACGCTAGAGGTCGTGCGCGCTGCCACTTATTATTCGTTTCTTCGCCGTGCGCGAGAATCTTCTTCACATCGCCAAAAAGCTCCACACATCGGTCGTCCTTCTTGATCTTGTCGATGGCTCGGTTGAACTGAACCGTTTTGCTATTTGGCGAAAAGACGTCTGTCCATAAAAGGTATCCGACACCACCCTGTGAAGCATCATCAGATTTGATTCACAGAAAATTATGGGATGCGGAATCCGCATTCTATAGAATACTGACGGTGAGCACGAGACCGACCAAGACTAGTCCAAAGTTGAAGCTTTGCTGAGTGGCGCGGGCGGCTTTCTCTGGGATGGAAAGCTCGCGCCATGGCACATATCCATCGTCGTTGAACGGTGTCACGCTCCGTCTCTTTGGCCCTAAAGGTGTCGGCCCCTGGGTATTCTGCGTCGCATACAATCGAGCAATTGTGGATGCGCGCAAGCCGTTGGCGCTGAGGAAGCTGGTCGCCGGGCGCAGGGCCACGAGAGAGGTGACGGGTTTCATCATGTCGAGATCGGTGCGCCCATTTCCTCAAATACAAAACGTGGGCCGCAGAATCATAAGCTGATGCAATATTGCACAGCTGCCGACAAGAGGAAGCCTAATTCTGGTAGCTTGATTTGAGGTATCGCCAAACCAATTCTGTCTGTCGCGAGCCTACCGCCCTCGGCAGAATCTCAGGGCGGGGGCGTTGGCCACAATTCAACCAATGGCGAAGGGCGACTTCCCTTCATGCCACTTTACCAAAATAGCCCGCTCCCTGTTGTCCTCACCTCCGTTCTCCTGATTTGATATTTACCATCGTCACGCGCGACCAAGCAATTGTATTGATTGTGATCTGTCCCTAGCACATTCTGTAGCATCGTGAACACATCCTCGCTGGCTCGACATACTCAGCATTGAACCGCTGCCCTCGATTCACCCCCCGCGATCCGCCCGCCAAGATGAGTGGCCTCGCGACGAAACAGCAGTCGCTCAAGATCTTTGAGAAGCTCAAGTCCAAGCTACCTAACAAGGTTCGTAGAAACATGTGTCGACAGGTATTGATGCGCAGCTTCGGCTAACAAGTCATGTTCGACCAGACCTGCTTCGACTGCGGCCAAAACAACCCCACCTGGACTTCTGTCCCCTTTGGCATCTATTTGTGTCTCGACTGCTCTTCGAACCACCGCAACCTCGGTGTCCACATCTCTTTTGTCCGCTCTACGAACCTCGACCAATGGCAATGGGAACAGCTGCGATTGATGAAGGTTGGCGGCAATGAATCTGCCGCCAAGTTCTTCCGCGCCAATGGTGGCACCGCTGCCCTCAACAGCAAGGACTCCAAGACCAAATATCAGTCAAACGCCGCCACCAAATACAAGGAGGAGCTGAAGCGACGCGCAGCCAAGGATGCGCAGGCATATCCCGAGGAGGTTGTCATCACGGATGGTAGTGACGAGGCCTCCGAGACACCGGCCGGAGAGCCAGACGACGACTTCTTCTCGTCGTGGGATAAGCCCGCCATCAAGCGACCTACTCCTCCAATCTCGCGTACCGCCACACCGCCTGTTGTTGGCCGCACGCCATCTCCTTTCATCAACGCCGGCAAAGACGGCTCCCGATCCGCCTCGCCCCTGGTCAAGCCCGCTGCCGCCGCTGATGCCAAGCCTGCCACCAGTCGTACCTCATCTGCGGCTCTGCGAAAGACGACTACCACAGGCGCCGCCCGCAAGACCAGCGTGCTCGGTGCTAAGAAGACGACAAAGCTTGGAGCCAAAAAGGTTACCGGCGATGTTATCGACTTTGACGAGGCCGAGAAAAAGGCCAAGGAGGAGGCCGATCGCATCGCCAAGCTGGGCTATGATCCCGATGCGGAAGAAGAGCAGGCGCCTGCCAACTCGAGCTCTGCTGCCACTATTATTTCGCCCACCCCAATCAGCCCTGCACAGGGTGGCTCCTCACATACCCGACAAAAACCCAGCTCCGAGGTGGAAAGACTCGGTATGGGTGTCGCCAGACTTGGCTTTGGCCAGATTGGCGGTCCCAAGGCTGCTGCTGCTAGGGAGGCCAAAAAGAATGCCGGCGGCTTTGGCTCTGTAGGGCCCGTCAAGGCTCCTGTTGGTAAGTTTGCGCTGGAATATTGCAGTCACGCGTGAATAGTCAGCTAACAGAATTATTCTCAGATGACTCTGATAACTATGCTCGCAGCAAATTCGGTGCCCAGAAGGGCATCTCATCAGACGAATACTTTGGCAAGGGAACTTATGACCCCAACCAGCAGGCCGAGGCCAAGACGCGCCTGCAAGGTTTCGAAGGCGCGACGTCGATTTCTTCCAACGCTTACTTTGGTCGCCCGGAGGACGAGCCTGAGGAGGAGTATGGCGATCTAGAGTCGGCCGCCAAGGACTTTGTGCGCAAGTTTGGTATTACCGCCAGTGACGATCTTGAGAATCTGGGCAACCTGGTCGGTGAGGGTGCCACTCGTCTGCAAGGTGCGATCCGTCAGTACCTTGGCAACTAAGTTGCATGCGCAGCCTGTGTCGCAAGTGAAACGACGAAAAAGAAGAGACATACAATGAATATTACAATGGCGAAGCACGTGCGCCCATCTGATCAGCGGAACACTTGGGGTCTAGAGGTACCGGGAATGACGGGGGCGAGTCTGATCTACAAGCAGCAGCATTATTTCGATAATTTTCGAGACTTTTTTTCTATCGTTTTTCCTTTGTTTTTGGGCAGGAAGGAAACACAAGGCGGCGAGGATACAAAAGTCTTATTACAAAGCAAGGTGCATTGAATAAAAAATATGAAAATTAGGTATGATGAGTGAATGCGATTCGCTATAGGAGTTGACCGGACCATTGCACTCTCTAGCAATCCGTGTCCTAGGATGGCTTGGATTGACTGTCGATTCATTGGCACATGATGCCCTCGTGCTTGCTGGTGCAAGGAAAATGGAGGAGTATGGGGAAACTCCGTCGGAGATTTGCAGCTCTTTGCCCCTTTCTCTCCGCAAATCTCAGCGGAAACACGAACTTGTGGGGAAGACCAGAAAAGCGGTGGTGGCGTCGGCTGGTGGCGGTTCGGCAACGTGGTGCTCGGCGCGAGGGCGTGATATCACATGCCAGAGTACTGCTGCGAAGTAGCCAGTGGCAAGGGTCAGTGTTTCGAGGGAGGCGGCGTCTCATCACAGGATATGTTTAGCGTGCGAATAAACGGATTTATCAATATTTGTTGGTCGACATTTTTTTGGTAAACAGTTTCTTGGCCAACACTTTTTCAACAGTCGATCTTCTTGGTCGTCACTTTCTAGTGGTCTTTTTTTTTCATGTTGTTGTGCTCGTTATTCAAATGCTTTCTAGTCTACAGGATATATGACAAAAGGAAGTAATAAAAAAAAACATCCAGAAATCGTCAGGAATTCTGACACTGGCCGAAGCCGGACCCTCGTAGATGCTTCTTTCGCGTTGTTGCATTCTTTTTTCATTGCGTCTTTTTTTATTTGTCGAGTGGCAATTTACAGCTTGGCAATCATCTTGTTGCCGCGCTGCAACCAGGCCACGGCATCGTTGACAAACTCGTCAATGACGGCGCGAGCCGACTTTTGCTCGTTGACAACGGCCGCGCACTTGCCCATGAGCAGGGGGCGGAAGGCGTCGATGGGGTCGTCGTCCTCGTCAATGGCGAGGGCCTCGATGCCAATCTTCTTGGCGGCGTCGCCCATCTTCTTCTGGTCGCCCGAGTCAATGACGTCCATGAACTTGTCGAGGTCGGCCTCGTAGGGGATGGTGCCCTTTGCGGCGAGCTCCTTCATCTCCTGCTGGCGCTGCGTCTCCCAGTTGTTGATGTAGGGGTTGTTGTGGACGCGCATGGGGCGACCGGTGAAGATGATGGTGCGGATGTTGTCGTCGTGGCCGGCGTTCTTGACGGCCTCCTTGTGGACCTTGGGGGCACCGGCCTCGTCGGTGAGGATGAAGCGCGTGCCGACCCAGACGGCGGAGGCGCCCATCATGAGCGAGGCGGCGAGCAGCTGGCCGTTGTGGATGCCGCCGGCGGCGATGACCTGGACGGGCCCGCCGGTGAGGGGCGACTTGGCCTTTGAGGCGGCCTCGACGACGGCGGGGATGAGGACCGTGGTGGGCGTGTCGCCAGTGTGTCCACCGCCCTCGCCGCCCTGGGCGCAGATGATGTCGACGCCGACGTCGATGCACTTCTGGACGTGCTTGACGTGGCCAATCATGTTCATGTAGAGGATGCCGGCCTTGTGCAGGCGCTCAACGACGTGCTTGGGGGGAACACCGACGGCCGAGACGAAGACGGTGGCGCCCGACTCGATGATGATGTCGACGAGCTCGTTGAGCTTGCCCTTGGTATAGTCGACGCTGCGCAGAGGAAGTACATGTTAGTAAGTGCTGGGACTAGGTAAATCTCAAGGGTTCAGCCGTGCGCATGCGTCGACTGTGCATGTTTGCAAGTCGGGGCGTTTGCGCATGTGACTGGCCAGCCTAGCGTGACGCAGACAGCCGGGGTTTTGGGGATTTGTGCTTACTTGGTCTTACGGGCGCTGCCGCCAACCTGGGGGAGAAGCAGGTCGACGCCGAAAGGAGCCTTCTTGTCGTCGAGGTACGACTTGAGCTCCTCAATCTGCTCCTTGAGCATCTCGGGAGTGTAGCCGACACCACCAATAACACCGAGACCGCCGGCGTTGGTGACGGCGGCGGCCAGCTTGGGACCGGCAGCGACGTTCATGCCGGCAAGCAGGATGGGGTGCTTGATCTTGAATAGATCGGTGATGGGAGTGCGGATTTGCTCTGCACAAGGCATGTTAGCGAATTTTTTTTCCCTTGCCGCGTGAGCGTGCGAAGCCCTCGGAGGCCGAGGGCTGGCGGGAAATTCCAAACGTACGAGGAGAAGCCATTGTGACTGGTTTTTGTGACTGTTGTGGTATTTTGGGGAGAAGAGGAAAAGAAGAAGGAGAGCAAACGACGAGAAGTGTCAGATTGCCTTTATAAAAAGAAACGATGAGACAAAAGATGGATGGAGGAGAAGGAGGAGAAATGGGTAAAAGGGCGCAGACGGCAAGTCTAATAACGGATTTCTGGATGCGCGGAGTGTCGCCGGGGAAGCTCAATGAGCCGAGGCACAGGCTCGGAGGGTGGCAGCGTGTTGAAGAGAGAAGAGTGGGGCCGAGCGCTGCACAATGGTACATCAGACCACTGAGAGGCGAGAAGGCTCTGGTTAGAGGGCCACTGAAAAGCCACTTGACCCAGCTTCTGGGGGCGGTTACAGACACGCTGAGAGACCCTATACAATCTGGGGTAAGATGCCGAGGGACAGCGCACCCATCGGAGTTGGTGCCGCTCTGAGAGGCAAGGAAGGGAATGGTAGAGTAATCCTGGATTGGGACTTTAGTTATGGCTTTTCTAAGGGGTTTTTTTTTCTTTCCGGTATTTGCCAGCTTGTTTGCTTGTCTACTCATCACTCCCGCGAGAAATGACCACGCACCGATATCTCATTCCAGCCTTGGCGTAGGCTCAGGTGCAAACAGCCCATCACCGATATACAGCGGTCCTCCTTTCCCCCCTCCAGCGGGCCCCATCCCCCTCCTTCCAGCGCATATAGCCAACTCTCGCCACTGGAGCAGGTTGCCGTCCGGCTATCTGGCCCCCCAAATCGTTTTAGCGGCCATGGCGCTGTCACAAGCCTTCATCTAACCTCTTGCTCTCCCACAAATCCCAAAAGCCAATTAGGCCGACAAGGTAGTCAATGGTCCATTGTCAAGTCGGCACCTTCGGCCGGCGACTTCCATCCCGTCGCCACACCTTTTCCTCATTTACACTGATTGATAAAATCTTTGTCCCCCCATACCCCCTACCCCAATCCCCGAATCTCCTGCCCGCATCTCGCTCGTCGCGCCGACTACGTCCGCTCGGAGTTGCCGCATCCCGCGAGCCAGATCGTCGCAAAGCTTATTTGCAGAAGTGTGATTTGCTTTCCCCCTCTCCAACACCCCCGTGACCTCGAATTGCATGCATACTGCAGCTTGCTGCTCTTTAAGCCAGCCTATGACGGGCTATCCGCTGCAGCGCTAATGCCAACTGTTGCAGTGCGCACATGGGTGACTGGCGCGCCGGCTGACGGAGTGCTCTCCGAAAAGGTACTTCAACTTCCCACCTGTTCTCTCACAATCGACAAGTATCGCCGCCAACGACCGGCCACGGACCTTTTTTCCCTTTTTGGGTCTCTGGTGTGGTAAACGCGGGCAGCGGCAAGATTGCACGTCTCGTCCTCTGCTCTCGAGAACAATGGAAAATACAGACAGAAGCCCTCTTGAACATGTCATGTAGATGTAATTGTAAAAGACACGACGCGCAGATTCTTGTTTACTCTGTGCTACCTGGGTAGACAATGGGCGTTGCTGCCTGCCAGTGGCGTCTCCCACAAAAAAACCTGCTCCGCAGCCGCCCGGCGCTCTTTCAACCACCCAGCACATCGACAACAATTGGCGATGCGCCAATAACGCGCGCGCCCAGGGACCCATCGCCACAACACATGACTAGCATCATGCACTCCCGGTCTGCCTCTCGGGCGCTCCCGCGTGCTGCCTGGCCGTCTGCGTACCGAGCGTACCGAGGGCCCCGCGCAGGCGCCCTCCGTGCCATCACCTCGCGAGCCGCCGCGCTTCCGTCGACGGCTGCGTGCTCTCGCCGCGCTTCGCTCAAGACTCCTCTGCTCGAGGCCAGCAGAAGCAGCAGCAGACGGTCGTACGCGGCAGGATGCGGCTGCCGAGGCGGCAAGCGCACCACCACGGCGTACATTGCGCTCGGCGGCAATTTGGGGGACCGCGTGGCGGAGATTGAGCGCGCATGCAACGAGATGGACAGGCGAGGCATCAAGGTCACGCGCACGAGCAGCCTGTGGGAGACGGAGCCCATGTACGTCACGGACCAGGACCGTTTCCTGAATGGCGTCTGTGAGGTATGTAGCGGCCTGTTTTAGCCTGACGTGGAGGAGGACGTGTCAAGTGATGGGCGACAGCACTGTCACGGAGCCACGGATCAGAAACACGATATACTCATGTCCGAGTTACGTTCGAGTGTGTATTGCAATGCTAATCTATCGTTGCCATATAGGTAGAGACTGAATTACAGCCAATGGCTCTGCTCGATGAGCTTCAGTCGATAGAGAGGGACCTTGGCCGTCGCAAACTCATTGACAAAGGTCCAAGGAACATTGACCTCGACATTCTGCTTTACGGCGATGAAAGGATATCAAACGAAAGATTGACTGTCCCTCATATTGGTATTCCCGAACGTGAATTCGTCCTACGGCCATTATCAGAGTTAGTCCCCCCTTCATCCTCTCCCCCAGCCTTCTTTCATTCTGACCAAACAATGCTCTGCGTCTAGACTCATCCCGTCCAAGTCAATCGACCCTTTCAAGCCGTGGAAGCTCGTCCAAGACTACCTCAACGATCTCGCCGCCGTCGGCGAGCCCCTATCCTCCGTCACCCGCATCTCTGCCAGCGCGGCGCCGCTCACGCCGCTCACGCCCAACCGCGCATCGCGCATCATGGCCATCCTCAACCTCACGCCCGACTCCTTCTCCGACGGCGGCAGACATGCGGCGGCCGCCGCCGCCGATCTATCCGCGACCATCCTTGACATGGTCCGTGCCGGCGCCACCATTATCGACGTTGGCGGGCAATCCACCGCGCCAGGCCGGCCCGAAGTCACGGCCGACGAGGAGGCGGCGCGCGTGCTGCCGGCCGTGGAGCTTATCCGGTCTATGCCCGCGTGCCGCTCCGTCGCCGTCAGCGTGGACACTTACCGCGCTGGGGTCGCGGCGGCGGCCGTCGCCCGCGGCGCCGACATGATCAACGACGTATCCGCGGGGCAGCTCGACGCCGCGATGCTGCCCACCGTCGCGCGCCTCGGCGCGACCATTTGCCTGATGCACATGCGCGGCACCCCGCGCACCATGGCCCAACTCGCCGACTACTCAGACAGCGACGACGGTGGTGGAGTGGTACCTGCCGTCGGCGCCGCGCTGCGGGCCCGCGTCGCCGCCGCCGAGGCCGCCGGCATCCGGCGCTGGCGCATCCTGCTCGACCCAGGCCTCGGCTTCGCCAAGACGGACACGCACAACCTCGAGCTCCTGCGACGCCTCGACGAGCTGCGCAACTGGCCCGGCCTCGCCGGCCTGCCGTGGCTCGTCGGCCCCAGCCGCAAGACATTCATCGGCCGCGTCACCGCCGTCGAGGACCCCGCTGCTCGCACCTGGGGCACCGCGGCCGCCGTTGCCGCCGCCGTCCAGGGAGGGGCGGATGTGCTCCGCGTCCACGACGTTGAGCAAATGGCGGCCGTCGTCGCCATGTCCGACGCCATCTGGCGATCTTAGGGTCCCTGTTTGCAGGACAGGGGGGGGGCTGGTGGGTGTCTTGGCCGCCGCCGACGACGACACCGCTGCGGTGAGAGCGCGCACCGCGTCGTTGTCGTCGTTGTCGTCGTCGTCGTCGTCGTCGTCGTCGTCCTTGGTGCAATAAGTTGCTGTGCTGCCCGGCAACATGTGGCGTTGCAACAACGCTGCCACCAACACTGAGACAAAAAGCTACGTTGTATGCACAGTAGGTGTGCACGGTGTGGTGTGCTGGCGGGCGGCGGCGGCGGGCGCATAGGCGGCAGGCAACGAGAAAGCTCGGCGGAGGAGAGAGGAACTGGGTGTGGGCGGCGTCTACGGGGGAGGAGGGGTGCGGGGGACAAGGGGAGGAGGTTACACACCACCATCTCCAAGTTCCTTGAAGTACCTTTTTCAAAAGGTACTTTGCGACCAGTTCATTGAAATCTTGCATGGGTGGTTTCTGAGCAACAAAGTGTGTGTGTGTGTGTGTGGAGGTGGACACTCGCATCTCCTTGTCCAACTCCTTTATTTCGGGGGCCGACATGGGGGTGAGAATCTGTCTCTTTGTATTTTCTATATTTATATTTTTGTAACCCTTATTAAAATTTCCTTGGTGTGTTTCATGATGCAGCCTCAAATCTCAGTACCACTTCAATCATGACGAGAATCGGTTCTCGCAAGGCAAGTGGGTGTGGACGTTGTCTTGGGTGTGTGTGGTGGTGTGGCTGGGAACTGCTCGCAACCACTATCTACAGGGCCTTGTTGTTTTTGCTCTCTGAACCATCATGTATTTTACACACATTCAAGCCTTATAAAAAGTACCGCCAAGCCCTACGATAGTGGTGTGTTACACAGATATCGGTTCGAATTGGGAAAAAATCACTATATAGCGCCCAACGACAGACATTGTGCCTGCCGCAGGAAAAAAAGGCCAAGAGTCGGAACCCCCCCACGCCGACTTGGAGGAATATTGTTTCTGGAATGACGACGATGAGCAGAACCTACCCTGTATTTTGTCGCAACAATCCTTTATTCGAGTGGTATCAACTCTCCCCTGTAAAAA